>WEKX01008023.1:0-87376 GCA_013390025.1 Pitta sordida
TCCTCCCGCAACCCGCCCACCGCGCTTTGCATAACCACGCCCCTCCGCTTCCATATACGGGTGTGTATTTGCATAACCCCGCCTCCTTAGTCTGCGTGCTGCCGTGTATGGGCATGGCCACGCCCCCTCCTTCAATTGCCTTCGTTATATTTGCATGACCCCGCCCCCACGGGCACAATCACGCTCTCTATTTACATAACCCCGCCCCCCATCACCATAAATGGCGTGCTGATTTGCATAGCCCCGCCCCGCGGTGCCGCAGCAGCGCCGCGGGTCCCTCCACGTGTCCCCGGTGCGGGACATGAAGGGGGAGGGCGGTGAGTTTTTTGGGGGTAACGGGATCCAACGCGCCCCCACAACCCTCAGTGACCCCCCGGGGTACCTGGAAAATGTGCAGTAAATGGCATAAAGTCCTCTGGGAAACCGCCCGGTTATTGATCCCCCCCTAATCCCCATCCCTGGGAGTGTCCAAGGCCAGGTTGGACGGGGCTTGGAGCAGCCTGGGACAGGGGGACGTGTCCCTGCCCATGGCAGAGAATAAATGATCTTTAAGGTCCATTCCATCCCCTGGACATCCAGTGAGTCCATGATTAGGTCAGGCCTGGTTAAATTATTAGGAGAGAATTTCGTTATCCCAAAGCAGAGCCCTGCCTAAGTGCTAAATAACGCTGATATTATAATAATTAAGTAATTAAATAAGTGTTTCCCAACTGCTGCTCCTGGACAACTGGGCCACTGGGCAATCAAAGGATATTGTTTAATTGAATGATGCGATTTCTCTGCCGCGCATGGAACGAGGCAAGTGAGGCCCACGGAAAACTCTCAGTAAAGCTGCAGCAACAAACAATTAATCCAAACCATTTGTGAAACAAAAAGACGGGGTTTGCCAGGCAATGTTTACATTTAACTGCGCAGGCAGCAGCACCCACCTGCTGAAACAGCAGCGGCACCCCAAGCCGGGCTCAGCCCCGAAACCAAAGGCTCTTCAAAGGGTTCTGTTAATGTGTTACAAACCCGTGTTTTCCCAGCAGCACCTCCTGGAAAAAAAAAAATAAAATATAAATGTGCTGGGTGGAGGTGCTTTATTAAAAGGGTGACTCAAAGAAACACCTTGAAAGATTATCTCTCCCTCAAACCACTTCAGCCCCGGTTTGTGGCGCCTGGAACCCGAGTTCGGCGCTGAGGCAACACCTCAAAGAGAGCCAGAGCGGAATAAAAAGTCCTTGCAGCTCGCTGGGATCTGTTCCCATGGCTTGTGCCACCCTGCAGCTCCACAGAAATACTTGGGAAAATGCAGGAGTTGGGAAAAGTTGCCGGCACTGGGGGTGTTATCAGGGGCAGCAGCCAACAGGGAGGAGGGGTTTTTTTCCCAAATCTGGGTTGTTTCAAGGCCACGTTGGACAGGGCTTGGAGAAACTGGGGGTAGTGGGAGATTCCAGCCATGGCAGGGGGTTTAAGGTCCCTTCCAACCCAAACCATCCTGGGATTTGATAGATTTCCCTGGTTTGGGGCAGGTGGTGCTGGAAGGAGCCGGGGGATTTCAGACCCGTGGGGCCAACAAGTGGGAAAATCCTGTTGGACAAGAGGTTTCATTTTAACTTTTATTTTTCCCCTTAAAGAAGCAGGAAAACAGCAGAGGGAACGATAAACCAGCTGCTGAATGTTTTTGTACCTCCCTGGTGAGATGATGCTTCCCCTGATCCCTCCTTGCCCATCGCTGGCGCTGAGGATGGATCCACCAACACCCCGGGCATTAAATCCCAGAGTCTCTTTCCTAATGGGATCTGGCTCATCCCTGGGGTGCCCAGGGTCACCACCGGCTTCATCCCGGCCCCTGAAAGTGAATCATCCTGAATTAATCGTGGCAATTAATTCAGCTGAGGCTGGGAGGGATGGAGTTCCCTGTTCCAGGAGGATCGGAGCCGTTGCCACCGCTCCCGTGCCAAGCGGCCGCTGTCCGTGGGATCCCGTGTGGCAGTTGGGGACATTCCTGCAGGGATTCCTCCGGTTCCTGCCGCGGAAAGCTCTCTGCCCTCTGCCAACTGCAGATATAAATAATAAGCACTGATTAGTCCTTTCCTATTTGGACAGGGATGGGAAATGGGGCTATTTCTGAAGGCAGGAACTCTCTGGCAGTGAAAGAGGTGACCACCCCAGTGATGCTGATAATAATAACAACACACTGGGGGTGGTTTTGCTGACAGTTGCTTCACCCAAACATGGGCTGGGGCAAGGATTGAGGAATCTGGACCCCTGGATTTCATTTTACCCCCATTTTACCTTTGCTTGGGCAGAACCCTTCACTCCCAAACCTCAGTGAATGTTTCAGCAACTGCCCCAGCCAGCTCCCCACCGATCCCAGAGGTGGAAAAAAAGGGAGATTTATCCACCCCTGGCTCTGCAGGAACAAGAGGAAGCATCTTCCTGAGGCTCCCACTGAACAACCAGCAATCTCCAGTGGTGAAACTGGGATTTGTGTGGCTCCCACCACCCCCACCCCACATCCTGCCGCACCCAGGGGGTTTGGGCAACCCGGGCTGCTGAAACAGGCAGGATTTTTAAGAGTTCCGTCCCCCAAAGGGTTGGTTTTGAACTCAAACCCGTGTGGTGGCTCACNAGCAGGATTTTTAAGAGTTCTGTCCCCCAAAGGGTTTTGAACTCAAACCCGTGTGGTGGCTCACAAGCAGTGGAGGGTGAAGGAGGAGCTGCTGCACCGAGTTCTGCCACATCCCACCTGAATTTCAGCCAGCAAAGCACTTCCAAATCCACCAGCCCCTTTTCTCCCGAACTCTCCCGTGGTTGCACCAGCTTTGTGGCTTTTTCTGGAGAAAGGGGAGCAGAAACCAGCCCTGGCAGCCCGTGCCCTGCACAGGCACCTGGGAACAGGGCCCAGAATTTCACCGGTGACTCCTCAGGTGACTCAGATCCCAACTCAGCACCCGCTCGTCCCACGGAGACGCAAAGGCCGAGCCCTTCTGCGGGGTGTCACTGGTGGGGACAGGGCTGGGTTAGTCACAGGGCTGGTTGTTTCCAGCCATACAAGGGCAGCCTTGGGATCCTGCCGGGAATTGTCGCCGTCATCGCCCCACGTTGCGGAAACACAAAGTATTTGGCAGGTCAAATCCTGTCAATAATGGGGGGAGGGATGAGTTACATCACAGCTGTAAACCCGGCAGGTTTTCCTCTCTGCAGGTTCCCTATTGCCTTTAAAGGAGGTTTGTCCTCCTGAAATGGGGGATTTGGCCCCCAGTGGATTTTCCAGGAGTTCTATCAGCTCACGGGAAAGAGGAGCTGCTGTTTGAAACTTCCTTCTCCCACTGCAGCTTTATTCCTTTGCTCCAGTCACAGAAACTTCCTTGGGTCACATCTGAGGGTTTTATGGGCATCAGCAGCACGGGACAAGGGTTCAGACACAGAGATGCTGCTCTTGCACAGCCGAACAGCTCCACGTGCCCTCAGCCCCACGAGCAGAGAATTTGGGATGCAAGGGATGGTCCCAGGCTGATTGAATTCCACACATCCCCTCTCACCTGGACTGGGGCCAATCCTCTCCATAGAGAAGGCGTAAATATTTTGGAAACAAAAGCTTCTGCACCAGGTGCAACCCCAAAAGGTGGGTGAGCTGAGGAGGCAGGGACGCCGCCAGAGATGAAGGTGCTGAGCGGAGCATCCCTTGGCAGAGCGGTTGGGACACGCCAGGAGTATTTCCTTGGAGACTGTGGCAACTCATTGCCTCCCTAGGAACCAAACATTTGCATCTGTATTGAGCAGAGCAGCAAATACGCCCGGACAGGCCCCTGCAGGTCGCGGTTCCAGGAGGCAGCGAGTGCTCTGGCAGCTCAGGAGGGGAATTGCAGGACGCTGCAGCCTCGAGCTGGACATGCCCCAGTGCGCAGCTTCCATCCCCAGATTGTTCAGGCAGCAGGTGGCCCCTGGCCTGATTCAATTGAAATGCAGAACAACTTTGAAATGAGTAGGAGAGATGATTTCTTTCTCGTTCTTCCCCCAGATTTGCAGCACCCAAAGCTCAGGGCACAGCAGAGGGGTACGTTCCATTTGAGCTCCCTCTCTAAATCTCTCTTCCAGAAGCCATCAGACAGTTATTTCCCTTGCTTGCACTCGGGGTTTTTCAGCCTGGCAGCTTTTGCACGGCACAGGATGAAGGAAAACCCTCCTGGTGGGAGCTGCTGATGGGAGCACTGGCTGTGGTGGGATTGGGCACCCGCTGGGTTTCCCTCGAGCATCCACAGCCTGGAGGAGCCTTTCCTTCTCCACCAGCACAGGACAGCGGGATCTGCCCCGTGGAGGGGGAATCACACCCTGCAGCACTCAGGATTCCCAGGGAAGCTCCTGGGGGGCTGCAGGAAAACTCGGTGTCAGCACAGCGAGGCAACGAGGCGAAGCTGTCGGAGTTGGATTTCCCAACATCCCGGAGCGTTTCTGAGGCGCTCGGGAGGAGCCCCTTGGCAGCCAGACACCCAATTCCCAGTGGTTCCCAGCCCGTGCTGGAGCCTTGGGCTGCTGAACACCTTTTGTCTTTGGCTGCTGCAGTTCTCGGAGCTCGTTGCATCCAAACTGCTGAGAGCGGGAGGAGGAGGAGGGATGACCCGGCGCTCTGGAGAAGCGCCTTCAGTGTTTGATGTCATCAGGTGGGAATTAGCTGGCTGCCATCAAATATTAGCAATAATTAAAGGATGCTGCTGGGTTTACAGAGCACCAGAATTCGCTCATTAAATGGGATTAAAAGAAAAAGAAGCGGCCTGGGAGAAGCTGCAGGGATTGAAGAGCCGGGGAAGGGGGTGTATCCAAACTGGGATGTTTGGGTGGTGTGGCCAACACTGACACATGGGATAACCAGAGACAACACCCCAAACCCCCGGCAGGGCAGATTTAATCAGTCCCCTGATGATTTTGGCTGTCACTGCTGCCCAGGACTGAGCCCCAGAGGATTTCAGCCTCCACAGGAACCTCTTCCCACCCCAATGTCCCCATCCCCGAGGGCTGAGGACACCCCAGGGCAGGTGCTGAGGGTGACTGAGGTCCTGTTGGCAAAACACTTGGCAAAGAACAGGCGGGAACGTTATCATGAGCAGTAATTATTGGGTTATTATCGTTATGGCAAAGCTCTCACACCTCAATGAGTGGAGCCCAACAGTCTTTTAACAGGCTGGTGGCCCTGGCTGCCCTGTGCCTCCTTGCCCAGATTGAAGCAGCTCCTTTGCTCCTTTGCCAGTCCCTGCCATGTCCCCATGGCGAGGGAAGACAGAAAAGACATAAAAAATGCTGGACCCAACACCCCTGGCAAGAGCAGCCAAGATTAAACGTGATGTTCTTGATAGTCCTATTCTTTTTTGAAGCTCTTCATGCATCAAAGCTGAACTTGCAGCACCAGCAGCTTAATTTTTCTTATTTCTGCTTCATATTTGCCCTTTTCTGTCTCTCCCAGCCAGCCTGGGGTTAAAACACAAGGGTTTGTGACCCTCAGTGTGTCATTTGTACCATTTAATTTACAATTCGAAGCAAAAGGCATCTTTTCCTACCAGCCTTTGGGAAGGGGAGAGGGATCCCTGCAATCTCCAGGGTCTGGATAAAAGGGATGGAGCTGCTTCCTCCCTGGGCTGAGCTGTTGATGCCAACGGGTGGGATCAATTCTCGGGGGAAAAAAATGTACAAATAGGGGTTTAATCATTATTTTTTCCCACTTGGAAACAAGGGAGTAACAATTCCTGGAGGATCAAGTTGGTTGCAGGTGCCTTCTGCCAACAACTTCATGCACTGAGGGCACATTCCTGAAGAGATTTTGTATTTAATTCACCCAAACTCCTTTTCCAGCAGTCCTGGGGAGCTGTATCCCTGGATCCTTGATTCCTTGGAGCTGCACAGTGTGTTTTTCCCTGGATCCTCGATTCCTTCCACGTGAGGTGTGAATCATCCCTGCTCGAGGCGAGAAGCTGGTCCAGCAACGTGCAGCCAACAAGTCGAGGCCAATCTTGATTTTCTTATCTGGGGTGGCTCCTAAATCAACCACACGGACCATGGGAGGTCTCCTGGATCCTGGGATGTGCTGGGAAAGCTGCTCCACGGGCTGACACTCTCTGGAATTTAATTGTGAAATCAAAATAATTAATTAAATGATCCCGGTGAATTGAGTTTCACCAGGACGTGGTGCCCTTTGTACTCATTTCTGTTCACTCCTCTGCTGGGAGAATGGCCCATCCGGTCCTTTTGCTCCATGAGGTTTAAATGGATAAGGAATAAACTCTGACCTGGGAGCAGGGATGCCAGCTGAGGCAGAGAGGGAATTCCACAGGGTATTTGCTTTGCTGCCAGAGCTGCCACTCTTTGGGTGCCGAGGGGGTCGTGCCCAGAGGGCAGAGCAGGACATTCCTGAAGGAAAAGGGACAAAACCAGCAGGTGGGACTCGATGCAGGTCTGTGGAATTGCAGCCCCAGGGTGTCCCCCTCGAGGCTCCAGCACCTCTTGAACCACCCGTGGGTCCTTCCCCCGCCTGGAAAACGAGAAGCCGCGTGTCCCGGGGAGATGAATCACCTTCCCTGCCTCGGGAAAACGTCCAGGGAATCTTTTATGGCCCTGAAACGCAGCAGCTCAGCCTGTGTTTATGCTCAGCAGCTCTGAGGAACGGCCTGTTTGAAAATCCTTCCAGGCAGTCGCAGGGAGAGACAAAACACAGCAGAGTGTTGGCTGGAGAGGCGGCCGGAAGCGACGGGAGCAGGAGAGCAGAGGGAGGAAGGCTCCCATCCTGGCAGGGCCGAGGTGGAACATCCTTCCTCTGCCAGGGAGCACAAGCTGGGGAGGAAAAGCTGAGGCACTGCCTGGCACAGCAAGGCTGGAGGGGAAAAAGATCTGGTCAGCAAACAGCCTGGAATTCCTTCCAGGTTCCCCAATCTCCTGAGCAGTTCTTGTGTGCAGCCAAATGTCAAAGTCAGAACGTGGTGGGGTTCAGCCTTTCACTGAATTGAGAGAACCTTGAGAAGCACAGCCATAAATCCCCTGGTTTCTTGGTACCTGTTCACAGATCTGGAGGGACATTTCCTCCCAAGGGGTTTTTAGTTTCAGCATTTCCCAGAGGTGCTGCTGAGTAACTCCTGAGCACCCCCCAGCCCTGGGAACAGCAGAGCTGCTCCTCTGCACAGCAAACTGTTCAGTCTGACTTTACAGGCCTTTTAAAACAAGGTGTGTTTTACTCTTTGAAGTGGTTCCAAGGCAGGTGGAGGTGCAGGATTGCTGACCAAACTCCACATCAGACCCTCCTGCACTTCACAAGGCAAGGCGAGAGTTACCCAACCCACAGAATCCCTTGCAAGACACTAAACCAAACCTCTCCGGGGTGTTCGCTCCTCAATTCTCCTCCTCAGCAGCAAAATCCAACTTGCCAGGAGTGACATCAGCAGCCAGGGAGGTGAGAACAAAAAACCACTGCACCTTCACCCCTCTGCTAATTGCCAGATCAGAATGCAGGGCCAACACTAACAAAAGGCACCGAATGGGCTGGGGAGTTATTCAGCCTCTAAAACGTTTGTTATTATTATTATTATTATTATTATTATTATTTCAGGGATGGGACGGAGTTAGGATTGCGGAAATTCAAGTTCAAACAGAGACGAGGAAGACAGGGAAAGCTTTATTAGATTCCAGCCTCACCACGTGTCAGCTGGTTACAGCAGAGCAGAGCTGGTGGTCAGGGGAGGTTTCCAGCATGCACAGGTGGGTGAGGAGGGCAAGGCTGTATTCCAAGCAGGTGCTTGGCTCCAGGGCAGGGCATGCACACGGGGCTGCAGGCGGGCAGGAGGCTCCACAAGTGTGCAGGGTCTCTTCAACATGCATTTTGCCGAGGCTGAAAGGTTTTATCAGAGAGACAAGAGAAGTCTGAGGTGAGCAGGACCCCCCCTGAGGGGGCACCACGGGAGGCACAAGGTGCTTTGGATACAGCCTTGGGGTGAGAGTGGAGTCAGGACAGAGCCCAGAACATGCCTTGGGAAGGGGACAGGGAGCACCTGCCCACCCCCAGGGGAAGGGAAAGTGGAGGGAAAAGCCGTCCCTGCAGCGCCAGGCTCGTGTGTCCAAGGGGAACCTGCACATCCAGTCAGTGCCTGGGGCTCCCTCACTCACTGGGAGCTTTGGGCTGCCCGTGGCTCCTTTTCCAGCCTCAGAGCAGCAGCTCTGAGCCCTGGGAGAAGGAGCTCTGAAAGAAAACGTGAGAAAGAACTTGGCATTTCGTCTGCTGCAATGGTTCAAGTACTAGTCAAACCCAGCTTACCCATTTGTTCGATTTATTTAACTTCAAAGAGGTTCTAAAGCATTAAGATTTTTTTACTGGTTTGGATTCTTCTCTGTACAAGTTCTTTCAACCAGCTCGAATGCAACAAGGCTTTACAGATAGAAGCTGAAATACAAGATAAAACAGATCTAAATTCCAAATCACTCCATGAAGGAAGATGGTAGAAAATAAAAAAAAAAAACCAAAACCAAAACCAAACAGGAAAAAAAAAAGAAAAATATTTTAAAAAATCAAAACAACAAAAAACTGCAGCACTCCTCAGGGAAGGGACAGACTGCACGAGGAGGAACACAAAGGGGTGGAAGGCAAGCTAAGTGTAGTCTCTGCCCAAAGCTTCTCCGTGCTGGCTGCTCAGGGGATGGAGTTCAAAAGGTCCTTGAGGAAGCTGTCGGGGTCATTGATTTCTGACAAGAGTCCTTTAAACAAAAGAAGAGAAGACACAAGAATTAGAGCCAGGATGCCTTTTTTCCCCTGGCCACCCTGGGGATTTGTGCTGGCCATGTGTGAGTTACTAATGACAGCTGTGGGGTTATTTTAGGGCTGGACATGAGGAGGATAAATAAACCCTTGTGGGATGCATGTGCAGAAATGGGGGCATTAAATCCATCTGGAACCTGCTCTTGTGCAGCTCCAGGGATCCTGCCCTGCTCCACGTGTTGCAGCCTGAGGCACAGCTCGTGACACAAGTCAGAGCAGCTTCTCTGCATGTTTTCAGCATCTCCTGACTCCTGGGGATACCAAAATCCCTTGGGCAGGAACTCTGTGCTTGGGCACATCTGTTTCTCAGTCCACACACACCCCAAAAACACCACCCAGCTCCCAGCCTGGAGGTTTCACAGAGCAGGGGGACAACCTGCAGGATCAGGGGGGAGAGATTTTTCCTGCCTGGGGATGCCCAAGTGTGTTTTGGAGCTGGTTTAGGAGCACTGAGGTCTCTCCTCTCACAGCCTCATCCCAACCAGCTGCAGCAGGGTGAGGAATGCTGCTGTCTCCAGGCAGGAGTTCCACCAGGCAGCCTATAAAAGGGAAGGCACACACTTACCAGCCACATCCAGAAACTCAGAAAACGTTTCCACTGGCATGAATTCCTCCTGGAAGGTTTTCAGGGCCTTGTCTGCAGCCTCGTGGATTGGCATGTCGTTGTGGCGGATGAACTCGGCGAGAGAGTAGGACCAGCCTCCCTCTGTGTTACTGGTAGGCACCTTCTGAGAGGGGGAAACGAGACCAAATCAGTCTTAAAAAATAACTGCTAGCCAAAAAAAAAAGGTAAACGCTCAGCAGAGTGACTGCAAACCCTGGTGCCTCCTCCTGTTGCTCCTGGATTTGCATCTCCCGCCTCCACAAAGTGACTCCAAATGTGATTTAATCGTGGTTTTGTACAGAATGAACCAAGGTCACAGGCATTTTCCAGCTCTAATTATTGAACCCTCCTTAGAAGCTGCAGGTTTTTTTCCTTGTGGATGTCCCTACCTCCTTCCTTACCCAACAGTTTCCCTTGGAATGTCCTTGTTTCAATGAACAATGAAGAGGAAAAATAAGCAAACACACAACAGAGAAGTGCTGCCAATTGGAAAAGTCTCTCAGTTCTTCACATACTGAACTGCAAAGGGCACAAGTGGCCTTTCTGTTCTTACAAGGTGAAGAGGGAAAGAGGAGGAGGAAATCCTTCCCTGGGAGGGTGGGGAGGCCCAGAGAAGCTGTGGCTGCCCCAGCCCTGGAAGTGTCCAAGGCAAGGCTGGGATAGTGGAAGGTGTCCCTGTCCATGGCAGGGGTGGGATGGGATGGGCTTTAAGGTCCCTCCCAACCCAACTCAAGCCATTCTTAGATTCTCTGCAGTTTTACGTTCACAAGGACCTTGGAAAAAGGGGCTTCAAACTCTGCCTTCCCTTTCAAACTCCTGTGGTTGCTCAGGTCAGGAAGGTGAAATCCATGAATTCCAGCTGCCAGAGAGGAGTGCCCGTGTTCTCCTTACCTTGAACATGTTGTAAATGAGATCTACAAGTGCCCAGAAGAGCAGCCCAGAGCGGTACGTGGCGTATTCCTTCGCTGCCTTGTCTGCCAGTCTGCAAGACAATTAAATCTGGGAGTTAATCACTTTATTGTGCCTTGGAACCCATCTGATGAACAGCACCAAAGGTGACACAGCCCCGAACCCCACCAGTACCACCAGGGAAACAGCTCTGAGGGAGCTTTGCTGTGTCCTCATGGCCATGAGACAAACCCTGGGCACTGAGATCTCCCTGAGCAACAATTCCCGAGGCTGGGAAGTTCCTTCACCCCACCTGTGCCTGGGCAGGTTTGCCAAGAGAACCTCATTTCACAGGGGAAAAAAACAACCCCAAGCACAGAGTGGAAGGAAACAAGACAGTGAGTGGAGCTGTGACTGCAAAGAATACAGAGGAAATCAACAGCAAAGCAGGAAAAAACCAATGTACAGCTCTGGTTTGTTTGCCCTGCTTGGAGAGCAGCAGGTTCCTGAAGGAAGAGTAAAGCCAAGTTTCACACACAGGCTGCATCACTGACAGGGATTTTTCTGCTCCTGACTCAGAGAAATGCTTCTGACAGACTCTGAGGGAAATATCCTTGAAGAGACTGAGGAATTTCCATTTAATATCTTCTTGGTTAGTCTCTCACCAGCAAAGGACTTGTTTTGGAAATGCAGCATCTGGCTGCAGGAATGCTCTGAGAGGTGCTGGGTAACAACAGCTCCCCAGAGTTTACAGGATTAATCACAAACAGGTTCTGGCAAGGTGGAACCTCCTGCCAGCAGCTCTAATGGCTTTGGAATTTCGCTTCCATGAGTTTCTCAGGTACATCTGCCCCATCACATGCCTCTTCCTGCTCAACACTTAAAAAGCTTTGGAAAAATTAAAAGCCCTTTTTTTTATGTCTCCACCACCAGCTCAGCTGCTGGTGCTGCAAATCAGCAACACAACGGGGACATCCTGAGCATGGCCCAGCTCCAATCTGCCACAGGTTGGGGGTTTTTTGGGGGGGAAAATGAACATTTTTCTGCTCTTAGTAAAGGCTGTTTTAAGGGCAGACACAAATGCAGACATCCTGGTACTGCTCAGGCAGCTGAGCTTAATTATTTAAAGGAAAACCAATTAGTAAAGGTGACTAAATTTCCACGGGAAGAACAAGTCAAAGAGTGAGGCTCGTTCTGGCCTCCCAAATACTGCAGGACAGGCTTTGGATGGGTTGGATCTAATTGGAGGCTGCTCCTTTAATTGAGAACTAAAAGGCCCTTGTGGGTTAAGGCTGGTAGTTACCTCCTGGAACAGCTGTTTCATACAAGAGCTGCTGCATTTCATCCCTGTGAGCTGGTTCAGCCGGGCAGGGATTGCCAGCACAAAGCCAGACATGGAATTTGGGAATATTTCAGAGAGGTCACAGGGCAGGAGCAGAGGGAAAAACAATCAAAAGGGTATTTTCCTTCCAAACTCCAGCTGAAAGCTACACTGAGAAGTGTCCACAGGGTTCTCCAAGCCAGAATTGTTGGTTCAGTAAAAACGAACAGGTCACTTGATTCACTTCTTTGGAACTGGTAAATTGTATTTACAAGGAAAGAACCAACGCAGGACTCGGATCCATTCTGGTAATTTCACCTTTGGGATGGAATAAACCACAGAAAGAGCTGAGCATCTCTGCCCTTGGTCCTGCAGGGACAGAAACCATTTCTGGCTGGATTCTCCCCAGGTCTGTGTTCCACTGGCTGAGGAGCTGCATGGACACCTCACCAGGGACAGGGAACGTGCAGGATTTGCTGCCTTCCCTCGAGCACAAGGGAATGCAGAGCACTGCTGCATCATCCTAAGGATTTCTGGGGCCACGAGTCGATGCTCAGCTCTCTGAGCTGCCCTGTTGGCTGCTGGAGTGACTCCTCTCCCCTTCCCCTGCACAGGCAGCAGCGAGTCCTTGAGTGTCTCCAACCCTCATCTCAATGTTCTGGGAATGGAGCTGCTCCCAGACGTGCCCAGCAAACGTGGAATGCTGATGGGAATCCTTTGCATGCAGACAGGTCCCCCCTGCCTCAGCCCACAAATTCAAGGTACTGGCCTTTCCCTGCACAGCACTTCATCCATCAAAATCATTTCCTGATTTTCCACAAGAATAAACGAGCACAGCCCTTGGAAATCAGAACTGCCACTCTGCTGCTTCTGAGAGGCTTTATCAGAGGAAGGCTTTGTGCTCCCTTAGTCTGCAGAGATTAAAGAAAGCCCTTGAAAAAACCTTGACATAATTCCTGAGCACGATTTCTGAGTGCTTTCCTCTGAAATTCCAGGGGCTGGATGGTTTAGCTGGAAGTTTTCTTTTTTTTTTTTGCACTGTTTCAATATGCTTTTATTACATCCACGCTTGGGGAAGGGAACAGAATCATTCACTGAGGGTTTAAAAACCACCAAACACCCACAGCAAACTCATCCAGGGGGTTTTGCTTTCCCAGCCCACGGGAAAAGCTCCTCATCCTTGTGCTGGGAAAAACACAACTCCTGAATCTTTTCAACCCCTTCTCCCAGTTTTCAGGCAGGGGGGGTGGAAACAGGAGCCAGGAGAAAAGGTTGAGCTGGGAACCAGCACAGAAATCATTTCAGGGGCTCTCTCCCTTTCCCTTTTCCAAAGGCCTTGGAGCCTTGGCACGTGCTGGATTGGGTGAAACTCCACTGTAATGACTTTATCAAACGCATAATTAATGTCATCAGCGTAAGAATGCCCTTTAAGGTGACTCAGAATAATAATGAATTGATTCCTAATTATGACAGCTATTTAAAATCATCTTTTCAGAAACTGGGATTCCCCTTCCCTCTCTGGAAATATTTGCCTTTGTCAGGCAGGCACAGTCACTTATTCCTGTGCTTTCCCTGACAGCTGCTATTGATTTTTTCTTCTTTTTTAAAAGCAATGGCATTTGATTTCTATTTCTATTTTTCTATTTGAGGGAGGCTGATCAAAAAAGCACAGAAAGAGCTTCTTTAGTGAGGAGAGCAGGGAGTGAGTTACAGCCCTGAGCACCCAGCAGGAACTTCTCCAGTGCTTCACTGAGATTGGGGGGGAAGAATCTTAAATTTCCCAAATTTTAGCTACACTCCCAGGAAAAACAGAATTTCCATTGATCAGCTGATTGACCCACTCCAAGAACTATCCAGGATTAAACACTCCTGCTCACAGCAGCACTGGGATGTGGCTGCAGCCACTCCAGGCCAGGTTGGGTAGGATTTGAAGGAACCTGGGATAGAGGGAGGTGTCCCATGGCAGGGACAGGGATGAGCTTTGAGCTCCCCCCCAGCCCAAACCATCCTGGGATTCCTCAGCTCTGCAGTTCAGAGGGGAAATATCTGTAACTACACACAGCCCTCCCCTCTGCTCCCCACACACCACCAGGGTCTGTGACAGTGACACCAGGGCTCTGTGACAGTGACACCAGGGGCTCGGTGACAGTGCCAGCAGCTCTGTGACAGTGATGAGCCAAGTGTCTGTGTGACACTGACAGTGACATGAGTGGCTCTGTGACAATGATATTGACACCAGCAGCTCTGTGACAGTGCCAGTGTCATAAGTGGCTCTGTGACAGTGACATCAACAGCTCTGTGTCAATACACGAGAGGCTTTGTGACAGCGACAGTGTCGTAAATGCCTCAGTGACAGTGATGTAAATGCCTCAGTGACAGTGACACAAGCGGCTCTACGACAGTGACACCAGCTCTGTGTCAGCGACATTGTCGTCAGTGGCTCAGGGACAGTGACATGAGTGGCTCAGTGACAGTGACACACCTGGCTCAGTGACAATGACACCAGCCCTGTGTCAATACATGAGCAGCTCTGTGACATTGACAGTGTCATCAATGGCTCAGGGACAGTGACACACCTGGCTCAGGGACAGCAATACCAACTCTGTGTCAATACACGAGCAGCTCTGTGACATTGACAGTGTCATCAATGGCTCAGGGACAGTGACACACCTGGCTCAGTGACAGTGACACCAGCCCCGTGTCAATACACAAGCAGCTCTGTGACATTGACAGTGTCATCAATGGCTCAGTGACAGTGACACCAGCCCTGTGTCAATACATGGAGCAGCTCTGTGACACTGGCAGTGCCACGAGCGGCTCAGGGGCAGCGACTGACCGCTGGCTCCTGTGACAGTGACTGACCTGCTGGCTCCTGCCGGTGACACCACCCGTGCGTGGGAGGTGACGAGGAGGCGTTTGAGGACCTCCACCCTCATGGCTCTCCACCTCTCGGGGGGACAGATGTGCAGGGCCAGCACCGTGTAATAGTGGGGCCCGTCCACCTCGAAGGCTCCTTCCACCCACTTCTCCTTGGGCTGCTCCAGGAAGCTCTGCAGGTTCTTCTCCTCCCTCGACGTCGCCCGAGTTCTGCAACACAACAAAACCCTCAGGAGCTGCTCCTGCTGCTGCCCAGGAGCTTCAGGGCCCTGGGTCTGTGGGTACAGGAACTGGGCACCGGCAGCTTTGTCCCAGATTCATCCTGGGGATGAGGATTTGTCCCCCAGTGATGATACAAATCAGTAATTTATTTTCCCAGGAGGTGTTTGCGAGGCAGCTGGCACTGCCCCAGCAGAGTGCAACACTGTCACAGAGCTATTCCTCCTTTTTTTTCCAGAGAAAAACAGAGAGGCAGGCCAGTCAGTCCATGCATTAGAGCTGTACCATCTCCACCACACTCTACACACGAGACTGCAGCTCCTGAGAGTCAATTTGCATTATTTCTCTGCTGCAAAAGCAATCCCTGAGAGACACAGACCAATTCCCACCCCCCAAAGACACTGTACTTACTGTAAGCTTGTACATATCTACTTTTTTCCCTTTCCCCCAGAGCTCCTGACTCTTCAGGAGTCCCAACAGCCCAAAACTGACCGTGTAAACTCTGTGTCAGAGGAGATTTTGTGAAGATTTATCACGCCTCCCCACATGTAAAACCTCGATTTTGAAGTGAGATATGCTCTCCCTCTCAGGTACAAAGCTGTGCCTGGGGTCAGGGTTGTGTGACCTTCCCATGTCAGCTGGCAGCCAATTCATTAGCTCTTTATTTTCTCTATTTACTATCCAAAAAAATCCTGTCTGGAAATGACAAGAGTGCATTTTCCAGCAGGTTTCGGGCTCTCCGGTGCCAAAGAGATGAAAGGAATAGTTTTTTATTTCTTTGTCTCCCAAGGGACTTGGAAAACAACAGCCCAGGGATCTGGAGAGAGATATTAAAACACAACAGACAAATTGTATTAGAGCCAAAATGTTGATTAATTCCAGGAGGGAAAGCAAGAGAGATTCCACTGCATTTGGAGTGACCTTGAAGGGGTGTGTATTTTAATATTTATACCCTCTCCTAATTAGTGTTGCTTACAAATAAAAGATATATTGGCATCCCATTTCTGCGTGACCAGAACCAGCTCCTGCATTTCCAAAGCATTTGGGTGCCTGTGGATCTGCGTCATGCCAAGGCACCGCTGTTTATTCATTAAAAATAATGATAATTAAAAAAAATTTAAAATCTCAGGGAAATCTGATGGACCTGAACCCTCCAGTGTGTTAAAACTGGAAACAAAACTGTTGTTATTTTAACACTGAATAAAAAGATACCAGAGTGAAGTTTTCAGCTAACAATTACTTCACCGCGGTGTCTCCTCTGTCTGCTCAGGAGAAAATGAAGCTGGCAGCGTTTCTTTCATCTAATAACCCTGTGGCTCACCCCAGAGGTAATAATTACATCTCGAATGGAAAGAGGAGCTAATTCCTCAACTGCTTTTACTCAACAGATCCCCTGTTATCCTGCGTGTCCAGGCGGCATCGCTTCGCTCCCGACAACGTAAATCCCCAACAGCCTCCTTAAGAGGAGCAACTCGGTTCCTCCTAAAACTTTTGGTGTGATCTCCCACCTTTCTTGCCACACAACCAGGACAAAGCCCAGACTGCAGCACTTTTGTGAGCCTGAGGGGGAGGGCAGAGGTTGCTGCCAAGGGGAGGTACTGACGTGTTGAGGACGTAGAGCACCGTGTGGATGATGTAGGGGATGAGGTGGATGTTGCTCTCCCTGCCTCCCCCTCCGGTGTCTATGCTGAAGGATTGCTCCATGGCAAAGCGCAGGAAGAGCAGTTTGATGTCGTGGACGTTGAGCTGGTAGGTGGGTTCTCGCTGTCCCGTGCATTCCTGGAGGTAAGTGTTGTGCCTGGAAAAGAGCAGGAAAAGTCCCTTTAGTAAAAAAGGGGAATAAAATTCACAGTATCACAGTATAGATAAGGCTGGAAAGGACCTTGAAGATCATCCAGTCCAACCTATAATCCAACTAACCCAGCATTGACATCTAGATCATATCACTCAGCACCTCGTCCAGCCTCTCCTTGAACACGTCCAGGGTTGGCCACTCAACCCGCTCTGTGGGCAACCCATTCCACATCCCGATCACTCTGTCAGTAAAAAACCTTTTCCTTCTGTCACAGCACAGCTCTGAATCCGAGCAAGCATTCCATAGAAATAGAGCTTTGAAGAATGAACAGGCTATAAAAATGCAGTCCCTGCTACCTTGGGTTAACCTCCCCAAAGGGAGGCTCTGAGCTCACTCTGGCAAATCCAATTCCATCTGCAGACAGACACACACTCATCAATATTGTTTTCCCATGTCCACAGCTCCCTGCCTGAAATGCATTCAGGATGTTACCCCTCTTGAGTTCATGGTTGCTCAGAGCTCCATCCAGCCTTACACACTCCCAGGGATGTGGCATCCTGTGCCAGGGCCTCAGCACCCTCCTAAGGAAGGATTTCTTCCCAGTATCTAATCTAAACCTGCTGTCAGGTTAAAGGTTTCTAATGTGACTGTACAAACCCGGAATCTCCATCTGCTCCAGGCAACAGGACAGGTACCTCAGTCCTGAGATTTAGCTGCCATCACCTTTGATTCCTTCACTTCAAACCAGCCTCTGTGGGAAGGTACTGACTCACCAACTCAAATGCAAGCCAGCTGGAGGAGAAACTTTGTGTACTCACCTTGCTAAGCAGGTAGCAAAGGCAGACTCTGGCACATGAGGTCCCCAGACTGGCAGGAGCCCGTTGCACTTGGTGTTGGCATTTTGCAGGGCTGCACTCTCCCACTCCTCACGGCCCCGAGCTAGTCTGTGTGGGGAAAGTACCAGCAGAGTTAGCAGGAGGCACAAAAAAGCCCTCCAAAAAATGACAATTCCACAGGTTCTTTAAATTAGGGACCTCACTTCCCAGAGTCCAGGCCTGAGCCATGTGAAAGCAGCCCCACACAGGGAAGCCTGAGGCTGTGAAGTGATCCACAACGAAGCAAACCCATCCCGAGTCCCAGGGCTGAGTGCCACGATCCCAAAACACCCCGGGAATGAGCTCCAGCCCCCAGGGAGCAGGAGGTACCTGACAGCTGCCAGGTGACAGTCGTAGTGGACGATGTTGAAGTGGGAGACTGTGCTGTAGCCTTGTTGTTTGCGGGGTTTGTTCTCAAACTCCTCGAGTGCCACACGCTTGGTGAAGGTGTAAATTCCCAGGACCTTGGTGGGCTGCAAGGACACCACAGCTGAGTTAAAAACCATTTATTTCTCCAACAGTTCACATTTTGTTCACGTTTTGACACTGCACTGATTTAAACCTCTCCCAGCCTCAACTTCAAACTTAAAACTGACCAAATGTTTTTCCGGCTTTCACTGAAAACACAATTTTACTTCCCAGTTATTGATCTCATGAACCAAACTGGAGATTTCCTCATCTCCCAGTGCCAACTTCCCAATCTTTGTGCAGCCAGGCAACACCCCTCAGCTGGTGAGAGGGGACCGAAAATGTCCCTCCCTTTACTTGAAACTTGTCCCTCCCTTTACCTGGAACTTGTCCCTCCCTTTACCTGGAACTTGTCCCTCCCTTTACCTGGAACCTGTCCCTCCCTTTACCTAGAACTTGTCCCTCCTACTGCCTAGAACCTGTATCTCTCTTTATGTGGAACCTGTATCTCCCTTTACCTGGAACTTGTCCCTCCCTTTACCTGGAACTTGTATCCCTCCCTGCAGATGCAGCAGGTCAGGCCAGGCTCCTCTATCAGCTCCTCCATCTGTTTCAGCAGAGCAGTCTTGGTCACTACCTGACCCTTCTCATTTGTCTGGAAGAGAGAAAAGCTCCAGCAGGTTAAAAAGAGCGATGGGCACCACCATCCCCACCCCTGGAACTGCAATGCCCATCCCATGTTTACCCTCCCAGGAGAACTTGAGGGGCTTGAATTCTGCCATATTTGTCAATAAATCATTTGACACGGTAACTTGTGTGGCAGTTTCAGCAAGACAGAGAGAAAAGGCCACGAGATCATGGGTGTGCTGCCAGTGGCACCAGCCATTACCGTCATGCCCAGGGTGCCCAGGGCCTTCTGCCTCATGGCCATGGCCATTCGCTTCTTCTCAGCACGAGTTTCCTTGCGGGCGGCGTCGATCTTCTTGTTCACCTCCGGGTGTTCCCTCAGTGCCTCCAGTAGATTCTCTGCCAATGTCCCGATCCCCTCGTCACTGGAAACCTGCTCCAGTTTGTGCAGGTTGGTAATGGAGTCTGTTCCTATCAGCACCTAACAGGGATGGAAAGGCAGCAGTTTGTTCAGGAACAGCGTGCAGGGGACAGGGACTGCTCCCTAGGCCCCTGGTGAGAGCTGGGTAGCAGAACTGAGCTGCAGCAACCTTTGGCAAGTGTCTTCCTGCCTTTTTTTGATGCTCCTACATTATGGAGCTAGGCCCTAAAAGCTTGGATGAGACTGGGGCAATTTGCCTCTCCACTGGTCATTATTAAGAGCTCAGACAGGGATGCTGGGGAAAACATTTATTTTGTGGTAAGACATTGTGTTACTGACTTAAAACAACAATCAGGCCCTGAGAAACTTATCAATATGACGTTGCTCAGTGCTAAATTACCTCCCCTTCTCATTGGTGCGTAAATCTCACACCACACAGCAGGAAGAAACACTTAAACCAAAACCTCTGCCCTCCAGACTTTCCCAGAGTAGCAGATGACACCAGAAGCTGCTGTGTCTCTCCAAGACCAAACAAAAATCAGGGTAGAATCAACTACTACAGAAATGAATCCTCAGCCACAGCCACAAAATCAGTGTAAGAAGGCAGGAACGTCCTGCTTGCTCCCAGACACCCCCTCACCTGAGTTGCAGGATGCTGCGTGGCCAGTCCTCGGAGCAGGCGCAGGATAAAAGGAAGTGCAGGTCGAGATAAGAACTTCTTCCATATGTCTGCATCCAAACTGCACGGAAAACAAGAGGCAGCAGCTGAAGGGCAGCCACCGTTCCCAAAAGGGGCTTGGCAGCCACCCAGCAGCACAGCTCCCACGGCAGAGGCTGCAGGAACACAAGCTCCCTTCCCCAGTGTCCCTCCAGTTAATTAATGAAGTGACATTCCCATTCCCACTTCCGTGCTGTGCACTCTGAGAGCCACAGTGTCACCTCCCAGCAAACAGCTCTGTGGCAGTGCAATGGGAGGGAACAGACAGGAGACACAAGTGTTGTGATATCCAAGGAATCAGGGTAACAAAAGGGAAGATTCCAGGCGTTTTAGCCCACCCTTATATGTGCATTGTCTCAGCAGCCCCTTCTCCATCACAGCTGCTCCAACTCTAAATGCGGACTCATGAACAGCTTTCTTGGCAGATTGTGGTGATGGAATGAGAGAAGGCTGTTCAGGACAGTCACATACATTAATCTCATACACTCAGTAGTGCCTCTTACTTCTTTGCACTGGGAATGTGTTTTTTCATGTAATCCAGGGCATTCTGTGTAATTCCCTTCTGCAGGATGAGATCCTTCAGCTGATGGCCGTTGCTGTTGTTCTTTATTCCTGCTGCTATTTTACAGAAGCAGTCCAGGAAAACTTTGTCATCTCCACTGTGCTCCTCGTCATACCTGAACAAAGAGAAGAAAAGGTAACTCAGAGGCTTTCCAAAAATCTCTGCCCGTAATTCCCAGCACATTATTGCTCAGTGATGTACCTCAGAGACTCAGAAAAGCTACTCAGACCCCTGTCACCTCACAATATGCCCCACAGACATTTATCTCAAGCCACAAGCTCACATATTTCTTATAAAAATGCCTTAGAAGTGAAATAGGAAATTGAGCTCAATGCACCAGCAGCCTCTCAAGCTTTGCATTACACTGAAAAATCAATCAGGGGAAATAAAAAAAGAGGCACAGACTTGTCAGTTTGAGCTGAAATATGGCAACATACTTATCAAAGTTACAGTAGGGCTTGAAGCGATCCACCAGGATCTGCATTTTCTCCATCTCCCCGAAGGAGAGGTACGGGATGATCCGTAACAGCCCCTGCAGGACACTGAGGTTGGACCGGACAAAAGTGCTGTTGATCTGGTCCAGCAGCATCACCAGCTGGTCCTTGTCACCCGTGAGGAGGAGGTTGCCCTGCACAGGAAGAAGAGCAGGATTTAAGCCCAGGAATAAATCTACAACCTTCAAGGAAATCCTCACTCCAGTATCTGGTAGAGTATTCCAGTTTGGAAGGATTAGAGGTTTAGTCCCTCATAAAGGCTCATAGACTATTCCAGTTTTGAAGGATTAAAGGTCTAGTCACTCATAAAGGCTCATAGGCTATTCCAGTTTTGAAGGATTAGTGGTCTAGTCCCTCATAAAGGCTGGTAGAATATTCCAGTTTTGAAGGATTAAAGGTCTAGTCACTCATAAAGGCTCATAGGCTATTCCAGTTTTGAAGGATTAGTGGTCCAATCCCTGATAAAGGACAAACCCCAGCCTCATTCCCAAAGAACTCGTGGAATGGCTGTACCAACTCCTCTAGGTGACACCTGACTTATCCCACCTCCTGTTAAAGCATTTTCCACTCAAAAATTCGAGTAACTTCAACCCAAAGGATGTCAGATTCTTATCCATCCACAGTTTCAAAAGATGAGTGAGAAACTCTTCTCGTTCTCAGCCTGGCTGAGACACAGTTTTATCCTCAATTAGCTGGAAAATCAATCACATTTTCAACACGTACAAAAACGCTCCAAAAAACAAGGCCAAGCTTTGTCTTTTCCTTCTCTGTCCCTGGCGTGAGGCCCAAAGCAGGAAGGAAAGGATCCAAGCAGGGCCTAACAACCCCCACCCCGACTGTGCAAGGCTCAGCTCAGTGCTTTTGGTTGAGGGCACTCCTCGTGCCCTTCCTCCAGGGCCTGCCGAGACATGCCAGTGTAACAAGGGTTGGACTGCCAGTCAACACACCCCTCTGCAGCTCCTGAAGCTCAGCATCCCTGTAATCAGATTATTTGCAAGCTCTGAGTCCCAGTCAATGTTTCCATTCGTGCGCAGAGCCCCAGGCGCTCACCTTGTCCTCGCTCAGAGGTTCTGCGTTGGATTCATCCAGGATGATTTCCATGATGCTGAGCACTTGCTCTGCCACAGCGGCTCCTCCGCTGTCCTTGCTCTCCTGCTCAGCCACCAGAGCCTGCAGGAAATGGGAGCAGTGAGTGAAGCACCACCAGTAACTGGTTTAAGGTGGGAACAGTCAGAGGGACACCAGTAGTAACTGGTTTAACTGATCCACACACTGAAAAACCAGGAATATCTAACAGATAACCTGCAATATCTCAGATCTCTTGTAGTTGTCCTAAGGCAGTACAAGAGAAGCAGTTTCAATACATTGGAGCCCATGGAAAAAACACCTTCGGAAGTCCAGGTTGTCCTTACCAAGTTCAGGGTTCCCAGCATGACATTCAAAGTGTTCATCTCTGGTTTGACCAACTGCTGACGGTTTATTTTCACCTTCACACAGTAACTGAAGAGTTTTAGCAGCACCTACAGAACACAGAGAAGGGATTCTTTATGGCACCTTCCAAGGGAGCAGGAGGGTTTGGCTGAAGCTAAAATCACCCATAATGCATCTGATTTCCAGACTTCAGGAGTCTGGTTTTTACAAGCCAGGTTTTTACAGCAACATAAATCTCGGCACAGCTTTGGTTTTCAGGTGAGGCCGAGGCAGAAAACAATCACCCTAGGAATACAGGATTTCGTTTTTCCCAACTCCTCAGCCTCTACACACTTCCAGTCTTTGTCAGGAATTGTTAACCAAGGCAGATTGTCTGAACTTCACCCCCATTTGTGGTGTTTTTCCATCACTGTGTAACTCCTGACCCCCCAGAGCAGAAGTTGGGACTCACAGTCAGGAGGTGCCGACCCTGTTTGAAGTCCTTGATCCCGGTCAGTCTGTTGAGCATGCACTCCAAGCCTCCACAGGGAGCCATGACTCCTGCCATCTTATAAACTTCCTCCTCATCCTCCTCTTCATCTGCAGGACGAACAGAGAGTGTGAGGAAAGCTGCCACAACGGGACAAACCTCTGCAGCCCACGGCAAAAATGGAGGCTACAGCAGGACACATTCACCAGCAGCTCAAGTCGCTTCAGCTGTGCTGGATTTGGAAAGAATTAAGAGCAGGAATATGAAGGAGGGCTGGGCAGGATGGTCCCTGTGCCATGCAAGTGCTGCCATTTGAAGTCAGGCTTTAAAGCCTTGTTCAAATCCTCCATCACTGGAGGTGAAGCAGGTAAAAGCAGCAAAAGCAGCGTCAATCAAGGCTAAGCTCACTGCTGTGAGGATAATAATGTCACTGCTCTGCAGAGAACCTCAGATTTCCAATCTAATCCCAGCTTTCAGCAGACAAATGCATTACCAGTGGTGGAGTCGAGAGACTCGATGAATTCCTCGGTGGCATCTCCCAGTAACCCTCGCATGCGGTAAATGATCCTCATGGGCTCCCCCTGCAAGAGCAGAGCTTGGTATTAATTTTACCTCTCTGGGCACTTATAGACAGGTCTGATTCCTGTTACAGTGTGTGACAGACACTCCAGCCTCAGTTCTCCTCCGTGCTCTTTTCCCTGACACGGGGAAATCTTTCCCTCCCCACATTCTCCCCTCGCTGAGATGAATCGAAACACAACAGCAAAACCACCTGAAAAAACCATCAGCAACTCATCCACTGGTCTGCCCAGCTTTCCTTGGCACTGCCAATTAATGGACAGGCTGGTGCTAAACAGCCTCTTGCTCCTCTCACATCTCCTCCAAGTTTCCTTTGGCACCAGTGAAAGATCTGGCCAAGGAAAATGGGATCATTTACAAGAAACGCCCGTGCCCCATGGCAACCTTTCCTCTGAGGGAATGGCACGGCATACCTGGGACACACAGGGAACAGGCACAGCCCAGGAAATTAAGCAGGACGGGCTAATTGGATGAATGCTTTCAAACAGATAAAATCTGCAGTGATGGAAAAATGGAAGAGGAGCAAGAGGCGATTTAATGAGCTTTCACTAAGGCAGTGCATCACTGAAATGATACAGGCAAACAAGCTGGGCTGTTACCCTGGGAAAGGGTTAGTTTTCCAGATGCATTTCCAGCTGGAAATACTGACAGCGTATCACTTAAACTTTCCATTTTTAATCCATAGGTCTGAATAAAAAGCAGAAAAAGAAAAATCCCAGATTTGGGAGCAGGAGACCTTGTGAGAGAAAACCTGTCAACGAGGGAGCTAAGCCTAATGTGGAATAAGCAGAGCTTAATGTCACAGCAAATACAGAACACAGGGAAAGCCCCCGGGGGGAAGATCTGCTCAAAGGCCACGCTGGCGACCAGCAATTAACTCCACAGGGGCCCTGGTAAAACGGCAGATGAACAAAAAAAAAGCCAGTGAGAGACAAGGGGAACAAAAAGGGGCCTGAGGTTGCGTTCCTTGTGCGCCTGTCGATTCCCAGGGAACGGGGGAGCTGCGGCTCCAGGAGGTGCTGACAAAGGCAGGCAGATGAAAAGCTGTGTTCATCCAGGGGAATGCTGAGCAAAGGCTGCCTGCCACCAGCAGAGCTGCATCCCGGGAGAGCTGCGGGCAGGCTCCAGCTCAGCATCCCACGGGAATACCTGCCCAGCAGTGACTGGATCAGGGTTCACACCAGGAGTCCCAGATTAAAACCAGCATCTCGGTTCTCTACTGCTAAAAAATTCATCACACAAGTTTTGGGGCTTGATTTTGCAGTACTGAAGGCTTTTTTTACTGAAATAAAAGTGAATTACTACTGGAATTTTACTTAAGCAAACCCATTCCCCACAGCATCATTCGCTGAAAACGGGCATTTGGGGTGAGATCTTCCCCATAAATGGCTTCAGGAAACTGAGGTTTCAAAGGTGATTAGAACCCAGGGGGAAATGAGGGATGAACAAGAAATGTTGGCAAATGGGGCTTTTTTGTAATCTAAAGTGCTTCTTAAAAACATATTCATTATGGGCAAGATTTAGTCTGATGGTCTCAATGGGAGTTTATTTCAGGGGCTACAAGAAAAGGAAGGGAAGAGCTGGCTCTGGACCACATCACCTCGTTGTGACACTGGGGACTGGCCCCTCAAGACTGATGGGTCCATTTCTTCACGTGACAAACAGGCAACACACAACATGAAGAGCAAACTGGGAGGGTGGATCTGCCAAGAGCTCGAGATCCTTCCGAAAATGTGCAAATATGGAGAAATATTGGATGTTCCCTGCATAACTAACTGGGGTTCATCTCTGAAGCCCAGACTGACGGAGCAATCTGGTGTCCCTGTCTGCGCACACACATTAAACCGTCGCGTGCAGATGGAGTGTGAAATGAGCTCTGAAAGGCAGGGACAGAGTTCAGCTCGTCTCCCAAAGGAATCCAAGGAATTTCTTTACTCAAGAACACAGTCACATACCTGATGCACCACCCAGCTCACCTGGGGCAGCACCCTGTGCTTTTATATCATTCATGTTGCAGGATTGTGCACAGTCTATCCTACCAGAGCACCAAAAGGTGCTGACCTATTTACCCAATAAATTAAATCCTCACTCATGTGATTTTTCCCCCCACATTTTTTTTGTTGACATGAAGGACAGGTGCTTCGTGTTGTTAACATGTACCAAGGTAACACAAACCTCATTTGTGGGACACCAAACCTTCTTGTAGACCTCAGCCACAGGCAGATCCAAACTGATGATCTTATTGTTCACCAAAAGCTGAAAGGAGAAAATAACAAGTCAAAGTGTTGCACGTGTTGCATCACCACCCCTGACAATCACCAGCTGCTCAAAAATGGTGTCCCCACAAACTGTGACAGAAATCCACACGTGCATCCTCACCTCCATCCCACTGTCATCCTCCAGCAGAGCCACCAGGTCACAGTCCTGGCAGATTTTGTTCTTGATGTCCCTCATGAGTGGCCCAATGCCAGGCTCGTTGCTGCTGTAGGGATTCCCTGGCATTCTGCCCTGTAAGAAATCTTCCTGCTGGGGATCCTTCTCCAGAGTCACAAAGAACTCAGTCACTTCATTCTCTTCCTAAAGAACAGCAGCAGAGAAAGAGGGAATAAGTTTTTACCCAACCTGCATTTTTATGGCAGAAAAGAGACAGTCCTTCTACCATCTGCTCTACTGTCCACATGTGGCTCTGGAAGGACTGTCCAGGATCTTTTGGAAACCAAATTCCTCAGCAAAAAACAGTATTATTGGTTCTGCGTTTTGGCACAGAGCACATCACAGCAGGGAACTTGAACAGTGACCCCTGACACGGGATACACTGGGATGCACTGGGATACACTGGGATGTACCGGCTAAAAGCAAATCACGATTGTGGACATTGTTGTTCTTGGCCAAAATGCAAAGAACTTGACCTAGGGTTGCTACAGGTGGAATGATGATGGTTCTTCCCTTCTGAGACCCCACCTTGAATACTGCTTACAATTCTGGTACCCTCAATATAAGAAGGACATGGAACTGTTGGAGCAAGTCCAGAGGAGGCCATGGAGTTCCTGAGGGGACTGGAGCACCTCCCCTATGGAGACAGGCTGGGGCTGCTCAGCCTGGAGAGGAGAAGGTTGTGTGGAGACCACAGACCTTCCAGGGAAGCTCAAAAGGGACTGTGCATCAGGAACTGGAGTGACAGGACAAGGGGGAATGTGTTCAGCCTTGAAGAGGGGAAATTTAGGTTCAATAATGGGAAGGAATTCCTGGCTGGGAGGGTGGGGAGGCCCTGGCACAGGTTGCCCAGAGAAGCTGTGGCTGCCCCATCCCTGGAAGTGTCCAAGGCCAGGTTGGAGCAGCCTGGGATAGTGGGAGGTGTCCCTGCCCATGGCAGAGGGTGGGATGGGATGATCCTTAAGGTCCCTTCCAACCAACCCTGGGATTCTACGATTCTGCTGAAGAACTGTGACTCCCTAAGTGCTGCCACAGCCCTCCCCACACCTACAGGGTAGATGATGCTGCAGAGTCTCTCGAAGATGAAGACTGGAGTCCTGTAGTCATCGAGGCTGTAACGCTTTGCAGTCTCTATACAAACTGCCATGAATGCTTTGGTTTCAGATTCTGTGCCTGCCAAGAAAAGGAAGCATTAAAATGGACACAGGAGTCAATTTGAGAGGTTCAATTCCAGCTCAGCACACACAATAAATCCTTCCGCGGTAAGCCCCACACTTTGGTGCTCTCTCCTTTTGTGTATCCACTCCATAAAAGATGAAAAGCAATTTATTGGGATGGTTCTTACTTGGAAAAGCCTTTGCACGGCTGGGCTGCAGTAAAACAGTCCCATAAAAACGGAGGAGGCTTAAATTCCTGAAAAATAGGAGACAACTAGCAGTGCAATTTACCTTTTCTGTGGCCAAAGGAAATATGAGAAGCCATAAAAACCCTCTCACAGTCATTTAATAAAGTCCTTTGTGTGGCTGCAACTATCTGCTTTTGCATCTTGCTTGAACCAAACTCTGGATTTCGGGAACACAGGTGGTTTTACCTGTTGTCATGTCCTCCAGCATCTCCAGCAGCATGTCCTGGGTTTCATCAATCAGTTTTGTTCTCTGCACCACCAGTTTCCTCAGGCACAGGTACCCGTTCAGGACCGTCCCCACCAGGCGGCTCTTGAAGTGTCGTTTGATGGATTCCACCTCCACAAAGGAAGAGAGAAGACCTAGAAAAGCAAGGAAAACTCAGCCAGGGGGAGGGAATTGGATTTGATTTCTGAATTTCATGGCAGCAAACAGGGTATAGTGTCATAAGAATGGCTTGTTCCTGCTCCCATCAGTCCGTGGTGTGATGCTCACCCCTGTCAACCGAATGGCTGGAGGCAAAACCCTCGGCCTGGGAGAGCTGGTTTGGGAATTGTAACACAGGGAACAACAGTTTGGGAATGAGGAAAGGGGCTGGGGAGTTTTCTGAAGTGCTTCATACAAAATTCTGCACGCTTGGACATTCTTCTGTCACAAGGCGTTTCAAAAGGAGATGATTGCTCCTGTGCTGATGAGGTGATTTATCAGCGACATCACCCAACTGGTCACTCCTTTAATAAGGCAAAGAATCAGCAAACACTTCACTTCTTTCCCATGACACATTGATCAACGTGCTGCTTCTTGCAAGAAGCCAGCCTTTGTGAATGAGTCCATTAATGCCTGAAGAATGTGAATACAAAAAAGAGGATACAAAAAAGAATGACCTCGTTAACGAGGTATTTCCATCTCCAGCAGATTTTGGAAAAAAAAGTATACACCCTAGATTAAACAAAAAAAAAATAAAAGGCTCCCAGAAAATAAGTAGGTAGGAAATAACAGATGGGAATAAAGCAGCAGTGATGATCTCAGGGATTGTTCTGTATCATAAAGTGAAATGATGAAGTTTGCTTGGTAGGTTACCACAGTTCAGCTAAAAACTCCAAGTGAGCGCAAAAAAAAATATGGAGAAATCCATTTAGAGATTAAGTGCTAAAGCAAAAACGCAAAGCTGACAATTGCAACGCTCTGAATCACATCTCCCTGAAGTTCTGCTGCGTGTTGTTACACAACAAGGAGCACCCCAGCCCTAATCCTGCTGCAGGACTCATGTTGGTGCCACCAAATACCTGTGAGACTCTTCAAGGCATATCCCTGCTGCAAATCAGTGCTCAGTGTGGCTTCCTCCAAGGCAAGTAAACGCGCTATTTCCTGAGAAAAATTAACGTTATGGTTAATATAAACGAGCCGAAGAAACTGTATTGCCAGTAAGGATCAGCTGGTAAGGGTCTGAGAGGGGGCAAAGGGACCCAGCACAGCAACAGAGGGAACACAGGGGAGGAACTGCAGCAGCAGTGGGGAGGGAAGGGGAAAAGGAGAGAAAACTACCCCAAAAATCCTCGTTTTCTCTCTGCATCTCCCCATTACCACTGCTTGGCCCTGGTGGCCCTCCAGGAGGACTCGAGGCCGCCTCTGACATGGAGAGTGTCACCTGCCTCTTTGGAGGGCTCCAGGGACCCTCACAGAAATCTCCCACACTGTGAACACCCCAACTGGCTCCAGTTCCCACTCCAGGAATGGCAGCACAACTAATCCTCCCCTGTTCAGGGTTCTCAGAGCTGGACAACAGCTCCCAGCTCAGACCTGGTGCCAATGCAGTGCAGAAATATTTATGTCCCTCAGCAGAGGTGCCCCCAGAGCCCCAATTCCACAGTTGGGGCTAAAACCACTGTGGCTCCTTGTGTTCAGAGATAACAGCGCTGAGGTGTGAACTTCATCACCCTGGCAGGGCCACAGCAGGGCACTGAACAAAGATTTGGAGATTTTAAAGCAAAAAAAAAAAAACCTCAAACTGTTGGGTCAGTTGCTGCACACAAATCCATACCTTGGTGATGAGGCTGCCAATGTAGGGCAGAACCCCCCTGGCTGCCAGGTAGACCTTCCAGTGGGCAGGTTTGATGAGCTTCTGGTACAGGGCCAGGTACTCAGCAGCACATTCCCCAGCAATGCTCAGCTCATCCAGGTAGCTGGGAAAGAGAAATACAAGCTCACCACCATTTCAGAGCAAAAAGATTTTAAAAAAATTCCAGTTTAAAAGATACAGTGGAAAGAAAAAACAGCCTCCAGAAAATCATTCTCCCTGATGTCCTTGCTAACAGAATTACTGATATCCAGTACTTGCTGGATAAATTGGTATTTTGTCCCAAAAAGGAGCTCCCCAACTGTGCTACAGCATCAGCTGGGATAAACTATGTCACAGGAGTTGGAAGAGAGTTCGCCCTATTATTTGGCTGTCCAAGAGACAGGGGAAATGCTGCCCAAACAGCTCAACACCAGCTGCTTCCTTCTGGAGAAAGTACAGAACTGCAAAAATAAAAAAGTTCCCTCAATCTGTGCCCTCCCAGCCCAACCAGTTCTAAATCCAGCTCAAAAAAAACCCTGTAAACTGGAGGTAAATAAGGGAGAGGTGTGAGAAAAGCTGGAAGAAGGGAGAGATTCTCATGGGAATTAGAGAAGCCAAGTGTGGCAGCACAGAAATACCTGGTGAGGAGATCGAGGACCTGCTGCTTCCTGCTGGGGATGGTGGCCAGAGCCTCCACGATGGTGCAGGCAGCCTGCCTGGCAGCCTGGGTGGCAGGAGTGAACAGCACCTAGGGTAAGGGCATGAGAAAACCACAGGAGATAAACCAGGGAGAGCTTATCAGAAAGGGGGTGTATTTCTTAGGGCTCTGGTGACCTGGTGGCAGCGTTTTCCTGTTCTTCAAAGACTTGGTTCTAGCAGGAAAGTGTTTAAATAATGCACAGAGTGGGTGACATGCTCATTCAAACACACAAAAAAGAAACCCTTTTGCCCTGGAGTCTCCAAAATGCAGCTGATTAGGCAGGAAGGAGCACTGTGGCAATTAAAGGTTGGGAGTTTAAGAACACACAGGCTTCCAGATAAATGTTTGATACTCCCTTTTTTAAGGGAAAACAGCTGCAAATGTGACTTGGAATGAGAAGCAGTGAGTGACAGCCTCCCCAAATACCCCTGCACATGAACTGTAGCAAAATCCCAACACTCTGTGCCAACTGTGCCCCCTGGAATTCTCACCCACGTTTACCTGTCGCAGCCAATTGTTGTGCCCCAGCTTGAGATCCAGAGGGCAGGTTCTCTTCCCACGGCGACTCATGAACTGTTTCCATTTCCAGACGTATTTTTCTGACAAGTAGAGCTGGTGCAGCTCAGCTTTGCTGGGAGATTTCCCGTTGGCATCAACACCTGCAATATTGAGCAGAGCCCTGGAGAACTGTCAGCAGCTATGAACTGCAAACTGCCACGATTCCCATCACACTGCCACGGCATTTCTGTCTTACTGGAACTCTCCAAACTCCAGCTGGGAAGCTGAATGGCTTCCCAATTCTTTCTGCTGCCATTTTCACTTCTGTGTGGAGCAATGCTCAGTTCCCAGGCAGACGCAAATCCCAGGGCATTCAACCAGCTTTGCAGGTGGCTGGTGTCAATTTAAATAAGCAGTAAGTTTAATTTTTTTACATTTCCCCAGTTATCTGCAGGCACAGAGTGTTTTCTGCTTCGGATCTGAGCCACACAGCCTGGAAAAGCCAGAGCTACAACCTCTAAGGACTGCACAGCCCAGTGTGAAGATGGCATCAGATGGCAGAGGACAGAAGCCAACCCGACTCTACAGAAGCACATTCCTCACCAAACCTGGAGGGACATACATGTCTTCTTCCCAAAACTGCAGAGTTAAAAGCACAGAACTACCTCTGGCAGGGAGGCACTTTTTCCAAGCTTCATAGGATGCTTTGGGGTCCCTCTTGAGCCACAGCTGAGCCTGTGCATGGATTTCATTGCTGTAAGGCTTCACAGTGGTGAGAGCATCCACAGGCACATCCTAATAAAGGAAAAAAAGCTCTGTGATTCCTCAGAAAGCCACAGTCTGTTCCCAAAGGGTAACTCCTGCAGGGGCTGTGCCATGAAGGGGTGAATGTAGCTCTGGACAACAGCAGGGTCTGTTCATGATAAACTAATCCTACTGAAGGATCAGTAAACCCCTCTCTGACATCCACCTGTGATTATCAGCCAGATTACAGCAGAAATACACCTTCTCCCTTGCAAATCTTATCCCAAACTACACTCAAGGAGGAGCAAATCAATTTATTTTAATCAGAATTGTAGCTCTGTATTTAAAAAGTCAGAGTCAAAAGTACTTGATTCTATCCAGTTTAGGCTCTTGATCCTACAAAGCTGCTGAAAGCACCAAAAACCCGCCCAAAATAATCAAGCTGTAACTTTGAAGTAGCTCTTCCCTCATGCCTCAAATCAGAGGGGGGAAAAAGCAAAGCCTGGTTTTGAACAGTAGTGGTGAAAGTCACCAAAAACCAGTCAAAAATAGAGAAGTGTCACCTGTAATTTGCAGCGTGCAAAGACAAGAGTCACTTGTGCTTCCCTGGTAACCACGACCAGGAAAAGCAAGTCCTGGCTTCCTCCCCAAGTCATTAATCAGTGCCAGATCAGTGCCAGACTTTAATCAGCAAATTCTCAGCTGCTTTGCTCAGCACCCCAGGCCAGTACCTTGTTTTTCTTGCTGGTTGGAGCAGGTGGCTTGATGAGCTTCTGAAGAATGCGCAGGCACATGAGGGTGATGTTTTCAACCACCACTGGAGTCTTGATGTTCACTGCCATGAGGAAGAGGCTGAGAGCTGCAAGACAGGCAGAAATGCTCGTTCCACCCTGAGATCTGCACGTGGTACAGGCCTCCACGGCACGTTGAAGGGGTTTGGAGTTAGAAATGGCACCGTAAAATAGTTCACAGTGCTCATCTGAACTCACCACAGCGCAGCCGGAGCTCCCAGCAACTGTCCTCCTTGGAGATGGAATCTGTCAGGAGCAGCATCTCGTACTGGAGGCTGCTGGCCTGGAACACAGACACGTGTTCAAAGGGTTGGGGGATGCCCCAGTGCTTTTTGCCTTTCTGATATGTAAAAAACATAGGCTCATGGCAAAAGGATCTCAGTAAATTTAATCCCTGGTGACTGGTAACCTTGTGAGCTGGAATAAAGGCAGAACTGCCTGAGGAAACTCAAGCATGGACTTAATCTTGTGCTTTACTCTGGTATTTACCACAATTCCTATCAAGACTCAGATTTCTTGGTCACAAACAGAAGAAACAATGATTAAAACACCAGCAATGCAGAGGGGCAGAAAAAAAAAAAGAACCAGGAAAGCACTGGAGTGTCTCACCAAGTCTGGATTTGCCCAGTGTCCCTTCAGAGCCGCAGAAACCTTCCCAATGATTAAGTCATTCATTTGCTGTGTGGCTTCTGGATTGTCCCTAATGCCAGAAGGGAAAAGAGAACACTGTTATACTCTGCTTGGACTAACTACCAAAAGCTCCTGGGGTCTCAGCTTAGCTGGTAACACCCATAACAAGGAGCTGGAGTTTAGTCTGTTGATGTAAAATCCGCCCAAAGCAGGGGGTTGGCACGAGGAGGTCTTCGAGGTCCCCTCCAACCCAAACCAGTGTGTGATTCCGTGGCTCTAAGCCAACTCCCCTCTAATAATACCCCTTCCCAAAGGGTGTTCCCAAGGCTGAGGGTGCCCTGAACACAGCAGAGCAGCTCTGACCTGGTCAGAAGGCACATGAGCTGCCGGACCTCCTCCCTCATGGCGGCCGCGCCCCGGCGCAGGTTGTAGTCGAAGAGCTCCCGGATGAGGCCCTGGGACACGAGGATGTGCCTGATGGCAGAGTTGGTGGCCAAGGCCCGCAGCAAGGTGATGCAGTGCTCGGTGACAGCCGAAGCACAGCCGTAGCATTTGGTGGAGGAGGTGTGGCCGCAGCCCAGGACAGACAAGGCACGGTACTGGCTGGCAGTGAACGTGGGCTGGACGGTGCTGCGCGAAGATTTGGTGGCCGCCTCTCGCTGCTGGAGATCGTATTCCAGGAGCTCCTTCCGGGAGGCAAACACTTTCTGGAAACACAGGGGAGGCAGCACGTGGTTGTTGATTCCATTCACAAGTTATTTTCACTGTATGTTTTGCGGAGAAGTGTTTTTTAAGCAAGTTATCTCCAAATTGAAACCCTTCACGGTAAAGGCAGATGTGGGAAACCCACTCCAAGTTACCTGCCCTGTTATGTGCAATGTAACACTGGGAAAGTGACAAATCCACAGTATTCATGGTAACCACAGCTCTCAGAAATTATTTTCTTATTTCCCCCCCAAAATATGCAACTGATCATTTACTGTTAACATTATTAAATGCATAATGGCAACACCCTGCGTTCTTTTTCTGATAAACACCTCATCCAAACTCCACTCAAACCATACCTGGATGATTTTGGAAAGCTCATCAAAGCAGTTCTTGCAGTCACCACAATACTCCTGGGCTAACTGGAGAATGTACCTGTTCACACTTGCTGAGGTAGAACTTATCCCTCCACTGCCACCAGACTCATCCTGGAACAGAGGGGAGAACCAAAAGGATTCGCACATGGAGGCTCCATACAACAACTACTGCAGAGCAGCACCTGGAGCAAGGGCCTGTGGCAGTGGAAAGGCCAGTGTGGAGAGCAGTGGAAGCTCCACCTGTCCCTGGTTACCTGGGGTTTTTCAGGAGCTGCCTCGTTCACTTTGCACAGCAGGTTTTCCAGCTGTGGCCGGTGTCCCATGAGCTGGTGGTACACCCTGTCAGCCTTGTCCAGAAGAGTGTTGATATTTGTTACTGCCTAAGAAGAAAAAAAATGGAAAGGAATCTCTTTATTTTATATTCTGAACGACAACCACCAAGCTCCAAGTCTTGTGTCTCTTAATGCCTTTCTCTGGGAAAATAAAAAAGAAATTAATAAATGGTGACCCTGCAGTCTTTTGCCATGAGAACCACTCTGCTGGCACCACAATGAGCACACTAATCCTTTGGGACAGGACACAGAGTGCAGTGGGTTCTTCATCCCTCAGGTGGGATAGTGAAGCAAAGAGAATTACTCAAATTCACCCCCTTTTACAGCAAGGCAAAGAGATGCTGTGCTACAGGGATTATAAGAGAAGCACTGAATTATGTCTTTCAAAGAATGACTTTAAAGGACAAGGACTTTGAAGAATAAGGACTGCACCAGTCAGTGAGAAGAGGGATGAACCTCTGATGTCTCCACACTGTTCATCTGGCCAAGAGCCGCAGCATTTATGAATTAACCTGCTCTCAGTCTCACCTTCTTTCGATCCTCCTCGTTCTCGATGGGATCCACTGCACAGCAGGGCTTGGCATAGAGCATGAAGTCAAAGCGAGCGTATTTACAGAAGCCACAGGCATTGCACAGGAAGGGATCCTTCTCATCATAATTAATGGATCTGCAGGGTGAGTTAGAGAGGTCAAAACACGCAGCTCAAGGTAACTGAGGCGACAAAGCCAACTCGGAACAGACCCAGGTAAAAAAACTCTTAAAACATCAGAGTGACCAAACTGCCCTGGGGAAGTGAAATACATGAGGTACATGAGAAGAAAACCCTACAAATCAGACAACCAAAAAATCCTGACAGCAGTGCCACGTTCTGGCTGCAAAAAGCAGAAGCAGATGTGAATTTGTTCCTAACAATTCTACTCTAATGACAGTAATTCCCAGTAGAAGACCAGCCTGGGGCACTGTGTCCTTTAGGAGAGCAGAGATAAAAGGTTGGTTTGGAAGGTCTGGGCTTTCAGTGCTTTCACTCCTTACTCAGTTGAAGGAGAATTATCCCTCTGCAGCCCAGAGGAGGACACAGAGTGGTTTATAGCTCCCATGACCCAGGAAGGGATGTGGAAACCTTTCCATACGCCTCACCTATGGAAAGAGCCTGCTGAACACCTTGGATTCCATGAGAAACAGAGAGGAACATGGGACAACAATAAGGGCAGAAAATATATCAGATAAAGAGACAAAACTGGCAAAAGAGGAGCATGTCTAATCTGTAGTGGAAGCGTGAATAGAACACAGCAAATTATCCCTGAGCCTGCTGTGAAGGAGGAGCACAACAAAAGCCCTGAACAGCACAGTGTGCCCAGCACTGAGCCAGGGATCCTGGGGGGAACCCCCTGCAATCCCCCAGCTGAACCCCAGCCTCACACCCAGCCGGGGCCAAAAACAACCTCCTCCCGGGAATCCTCGGGTTTGAACTTCCCAGGCCTCGATCTGCAACTTCTGCACTCCCACAGCATTGTGGCACCAGCTTCCCTTTGTTAGTCCGTATTACCATTAAATCCCTGTAAGCCTGTTTTATACTTCCCCACTAATTTGATTGTGTGCTTGTATTAACCAGAATCGTGGATTTAAACAGTGGGGGGAGGGAGGCGTGAGAGGAGGTTGGTCGTGAGGGGAGGTTGGTCGTGAGGGGACGTTTGGCGTGAGGGGACGTTTGGCGTGAGGGGACGTTTGGCGTGAGGGCAGGTCTGGCGTGAGGGCAGGTCTGGCGTGAGGGCAGGTCTGGCGTGAGGGCACGTTTGGCGTGAGGGCACGTTTGGCGTGAGGGCAGGTCTGGCGTGAGGGCAGGTTCGGCGTGAGGGCAGGTTCGGCGTGAGGGCAGGTCTGTCGTGAGGGCAGGTTTGGCGTGAGGGCAGGTTTGTGGAACATCCAACACGGGGCAACAACGAGGGCTCTGGGAAGGCCTTCCCTGGGCTGTGTGGGGAGGGAAGGAGGGTGACAACAACACACCTGCACTTGTGGCACTGGTACACGTTCTCCCCACAGTTGCCACACACGCCGGGGTTGGCCGGGACCGAGGCGCTGCAGCGGGGGCACTGCAGGGTCTCGGTGGACGCCTGGTAGTTCTCATAGAAATCAGCAAATTCAATCATCAGGTTGGAGGCCACGATGGGCAGAGGCAAATCGATCTTCACCTCCGTCTGCCCCGGCGTCAGCTGCACTTTTTTAGCCTTGTGCCAACGGGCCGGCCTGGAAAAGGGAAAGGGAGAGGAAAGGGAGAGCTGTGGATTTTCCAGAGGGAAGTTCCCTCCCCGCCCACGTATGAAGAGAAGCCAAATGCGACGGTCTCGGCTCCAAATCTACTTTAAATGGGATGAATGGAGAGCAGTTCTAGGATTCGTTTCCTTAGCTTCTGTATTGACATGATATGTAGCCAGAAATACATTTTAAGCCTTTATCCTCTTCATAGAGAGAGAGACTGTTTGGGATTAAAGAGCTGTTGATGCCTCATGGAAAAACTTTAATTCTACAGACATTTTCTAGGGATTTTCACCTCCATTTTTTTATTAGTAAGGACATTTGCATGAAAACAGGATATTTATTTCTTAAAGATCTCATCTGCTCCCACTGCTTATTCTCAACCTGAAGTCAGAATCCTCTCTTTGTGACATCATAATCCTCTCCACAGCAGCCACTTGTGATGTCACAGAGGATTAAGACTTCAAATAAGCAATAAGTGGCAGGCACAGATTAATCCCTAAGCCAGAGAGATCTGATTCTGGGGAGAACATCTCAAGAAGTAAGAAGGGAAAGCACATAAGCAGGACTGGCTCCAGACTGAGCAGTGTATTGAAAAGGAGCCATTTTTGGTGGGTGAAGCAGAGCTGAGAGTGAGGCCATCCAACTTCCAATTTTAATTCTACTCTGCGGCTTCAAACAACAACGTTAACGCTTTCAGCATTCCTGGACATGCTGCAAGGTCTAAATCCCTTTTGGAGTCAAACTCTCCATGAAGTGCTCTTGGTATTACTCCTGCTTTCCACACAATTTAAGTTAGGTGCTTAAAATTCAGCCTGCACAAAGTTGGAACCCACAAATTTTATAGACATTTAGTTGCTTAAAAACGAGCCTCTCCAAAGTTGGAATCCACAAATTTTATGGGCATTCTTCAGGCTTCAGAGGAAATCTGGATCTTTTTTCAACACCTGTAGGAGACTCAGACCAATCCCATCCAGTGTGGGCTGAGAGTGATGAGGAATAGTCTAAGGAAGTTTAGGAAAAACAAGAAGCCAAAAGGCACTTCAACAGGAATCCCAATGTCAAACTCAGAGGTCGCACACAAACCCGGGGATGAACATACTTGTTTTTCAGCTCCACTATGGCCTGGACCGTCCTGTTGTTGTAGTAGAGGTTGATGGTTCGGACCATTTTGGTCCTTTTGAGGTCTCCAATTTTCACTGTCACCTTGCTGATGGTGTGGCTGCCAATGAGCTTCACCACCTGCTGGGTGGTCGTGTACCGTGTGTCCACTTTGATGGAGGAGAGCTTGATGTACTGTGGGTGACAAGGACAACGTGAGAACATCCCCCCAGTGAATCACACCTGCCAATGTGGGGTTTACAGGTAAATGGTTGGGATGCCTGTGACTGGAAAGGGTTTAAGAACAGCTGGGGTGCTGGTGTCATGCAGAATGGTTGGAGCTGTGTCAGGGGAGGTTTAGGTTGGATTTTGGGAACAGGTTCTTTCCCCAGAGGGTGGCTGGGCACTGAACAGAGTTTGCTCAAAGCCCCAAGGCTGCCAGAGCTCCAGGAGTGTTGGGACAACTCCGGGGCAGGGTGGGATTGTTGGGGTGCCTGTGCAGGGCCAGGAGTTGGACTGGATGGTCCTCGTGGGTCCCTTCCCACTCAGGATATTCCAGGAGTGTTTGATTCCCTGGTTACTTACACAGAAGGGCACCTCTGGATTGTTGCAGACAAGGCAGGGATCGCTCTCCAGGTAATAGCCATCAAATTCCACGAGCCCAGACAACGTGCTGGAATGAGGGGAACGACACTGGCACACGGAATTTGGCATTTGCTGGTGTTTAAACAACCCATTCAACCCCAATTCCTGAATTTCCCTGCAGCTCCCAGTCCCAGCCATGTAACACAAGTGTTACAGTGCAAATCACATTGAAAATCATCCTTTTTCACTAAGGCAGCATTTTTGCTGCAACTATCAACACTTAATTCTGCAAATCCCTCTTCTCCAGCTGGTTTTCATATTTTATAACATTTGTGATCTATAATGAAAGCCAAGAAAACCAAAGCCAAGCTCTGCTGATAGGGCACAGAATGGCAGAAGGGATCCAAGCCCAGACATGGAATCTCAGCACCATTCCATGAGCAGAACTGGGAATTCCCCCCTGGATCACAACTCCTTAGTGACACGGATCAGAGGCACAAGGAACCCACTTGTAAATGTTGGAGTTGGGGTGGTTGGTGAGGATGTGGTTTTGTGTCCGTAGGATCTCCACGGCCTTTTGGGAATATTCCTTCAGCTGAAACACAACCAGGAAAAATATTGCCTTACCCACGTTGTTTTATTGCTACAAAGACACAAATATTCCACACCTTGTGCTGTTCCTGGTCCCCCAGAAGATGCACACATTACACCCAGAGGGATTTAACGTGGTAAAATCATTACCCAAGGATGAAATAGATCCTAAAATTAAGATTTTTGCCACAACAACAGTGCTTTTTGTCAGGCAATCACTGCAAATGTCTGCCAAGATTGGAACAGCATTCAAATTTAAACACACACATTCATATATCAGTAAGTCTCAATTATTTGTTCTCAAGCCCAATGGTCCCCTAAGAAATGCCACCCTTTCCTTTGCTCAAAAATCATGGTTACAATATGCAATATCAAAAAGATATAAATCGGAATGGGCAGACAAATGGATCTTCCCACAAAGGCTTCCCACGGGAAAGAAGTTTTTCTTCTCAATAAATACAAATCCCAGCAGGACCTTTTCCATTCTCAAAGCATCGAAACAATAAACGACACAAAAAAAATCCACACTCCCCAATTTTTTAAAGGTTCTGTCTTTTTTAACACCCAAATTTCAGGAANACTTCCAATTTTAATTCTACTCTGCGGCTTCAAACAACAACGTTAACGCTTTCAGCATTCCTGGACATGCTGCAAGGTCTAAATCCCTTTTGGAGTCAAACTCTCCATGAAGTGCTCTTGGTATTACTCCTGCTTTCCACACAATTTAAGTTAGGTGCTTAAAATTCAGCCTGCACAAAGTTGGAACCCACAAATTTTATAGACATTTAGTTGCTTAAAAACGAGCCTCTCCAAAGTTGGAATCCACAAATTTTATGGGCATTCTTCAGGCTTCAGAGGAAATCTGGATCTTTTTTTCAACACCTGTAGGAGACTCAGACCAATCCCATCCAGTGTGGGCTGAGAGTGATGAGGAATAGTCTAAGGAAGTTTAGGAAAAACAAGAAGCCAAAAGGCACTTCAACAGGAATCCCAATGTCAAACTCAGAGGTCGCACACAAACCCGGGGATGAACATACTTGTTTTTCAGCTCCACTATGGCCTGGACCGTCCTGTTGTTGTAGTAGAGGTTGATGGTTCGGACCATTTTGGTCCTTTTGAGGTCTCCAATCTTCACTGTCACCTTGCTGATGGTGTGGCTGCCAATGAGCTTCACCACCTGCTGGGTGGTCGTGTACCGTGTGTCCACTTTGATGGAGGAGAGCTTGATGTACTGTGGGTGACAAGGACAACGTGAGAACATCCCCCCAGTGAATCACACCTGCCAATGTGGGATTTACAGGTAAATGGTTGGGATGCCTGTGACTGGAAAGGGTTTAAGAACAGCTGGGGTGCTGGTGTCATGCAGAATGGTTGGAGCTGTGTCAGGGGAGGTTTAGGTTGGATTTTGGGAACAGGTTCTTTCCCCAGAGGGTGGCTGGGCACTGAACAGAGTTTGCTCAAAGCCCCAAGGCTGCCAGAGCTCCAGGGACAACTGAGGGGCAGGGTGGGATTGTTGGGGTGCCTGTGCAGGGCCAGGAGTTGGACTGGATGGTCCTCGTGGGTCCCTTCCCACTCAGGATATTCCAGGAGTGTTTGATTCCCTGGTTACTTACACAGAAGGGCACCTCTGGATTGTTGCAGACAAGGCAGGGATCGCTCTCCAGGTAATAGCCATCAAATTCCACGAGCCCAGACAACGTGCTGGAATGAGGGGAACGACACTGGCACACGGAATTTGGCATTTACTGGTGTTTAAACAACCCATTCAACCCCAATTCCTTAATTTCCCTGCAGCTCCCAGTCCCAGCCATGTAACACAAGTGTTACAGTGCAAATCACATTGAAAATCATCCTTTTTCACTAAGGCAGCATTTTTGCTGCAACTATCAACACTTAATTCTGCAAATCCCTCTTCTCCAGCTGGTTTTCGTATTTTATAACATTTGTGATCTATAATGAAAGCCAAGAAAACCAAAGCCAAGCTCTGCTGATAGGGCACAGAATGGCAGAAGGGATCCAAGCCCAGACATGGAATCTCAGCACCATTCCATGAGCAGAACTGGGAATTCCCCCCTGGATCACAACTCCTTAGTGACACGGATCAGAGGCACAAGGAACCCACTTGTAAATGTTGGAGTTGGGGTGGTTGGTGAGGATGTGGTTTTGTGTCCGTAGGATCTCCACGGCCTTTTGGGAATATTCCTTCAGCTGAAACACAACCAGGAAAAATATTGCCTTACCCACGTTGTTTTATTGCTACAAAGACACAAATATTCCACACCTTGTGCTGTTCCTGGTCCCCCAGAAGATGCACACATTACACCCAGAGGGATTTAACGTGGTAAAATCATTACCCAAGGATGAAATAGATCCTAAAATTAGATTTTTGCCACAACAACAGTGCTTCTTGTCAGGCAATCACTGCAAATGCCTGTCAAGATTGGAACAGCATTCGAATTTAAACACACACATTCATATATCAGTAAGTCTCAATTATTTGTTCTCAAGCCCAATGGTCCCCTAAGAAATGCCACCCTTTCCTTTGCTCAAAAATCATGNGATTTTTGCCACAACAACAGTGCTTCTTGTCAGGCAATCACTGCAAATGCCTGTCAAGATTGGAACAGCATTCGAATTTAAACACACACATTCATATATCAGTAAGTCTCAATTATTTGTTCTCAAGCCCAATGGTCCCCTAAGAAATGCCACCCTTTCCTTTGCTCAAAAATCATGGTTACAATATGCAATATCAAAAAGATATAAATCGGAATGGGCAGACAAATGGATCTTCCCACAAAGGCTTCCCACGGGAAAGAAGTTTTTCTTCTCAATAAATACAAATCCCAGCAGGACCTTTTCCATTCTCAAAGCATCGAAACAATAAACGACACAAAAAAAATCCACACTCCCCAATTTTTTAAAGGTTCTGTCTTTTTTAACACCCAAATTTCAGGAACAAAAAAAAAAAATTTCCATGAGAGGTTCTCTGGACAGAAAATCTGCCACCACCACAATTCATGGGAATGACACTGGTGCAGGATTTGAGTTGCTGCCCCTCTTCGTTGGAATGACACTGTACCTTTTTCTCAGTCTGCTGTGTTTTCAGAGAGAAGTATCCCAGGAGATCTACAAACTGGGCAGCCTTCCTTCCATAGGCTGGGAGCTCAGGCCAGATCGACCACATGAGATCCAGGAGCAATTCCTGCTGAGACTTGTTGGAGTTCCTGTTGAATGGATTAGAGACAATCAGGCCCCTGGAGGGGGATGTGGGACATCACAGGATCTTGTGCAAAGGGAAAATACAAGCTACACCTCAAAGTTGGAAACCATTCTCTTGCTGCACGGGAGAGTTGAGAGTTAAATCCCATCATTCATCAAAATCAGGAGTTTTCTAGCACTCCAAAATGAACCAGCTGCCTTGCAACAGCTCTGAAGGAGTTCAGCACTCTGAAGTGTCTCTTTTCCTACATAATTCCCAGTATTTTAACTGAATGAGTCTCCATGTGCCTCAGAAATTCACCTGACCACAAACACCGACTCCTGCACAGGTCAGGAGCCAGACTCCGCAGACAGAGTAAAATACTTCTTGCAGATGACAATTCAAATTATCACAAATACAAATCACAACTTCCACCTCCAGCCCCAGTAACTATAGAATAGTGGGGAGGCAATCCCTGCAGGCTCCTGCATCCTGTGGGAGGGAGGCCCAGGCACTAAAGCCTTACCCCAGGCAAGGCCAGGCTGCCCCCAGCTCACCTGTAGATGTGCAGGGCCAGGCAGTGGGCCTGCCACCTCACCGAGGAGGAGTTGGATTCCAGCAGGAAGCAGCGCAGGAACTGGATGAGGGTCTCCTTGTCAGCAAACTTGTTCAGCTGGTTCACCAGGGCTGTGCACAGCTGATCCTCCTGACTGCCTGGGCCCTCACCTACGGGGCACAACAAACACTTCACAAACAAGACAAATGCAGTAGCTCACAGGGAAGCCACTTCCCTGTTCTAAAACACCATGGAGTGAGGCTAATGAGCACAAATTATTGTGTTTCAGGTATCAAGCCAGTTGAACATCCCTGTCTTTCTCAAGAATATAACCCAGTTCTCCTGCCTAACGGAAAAAACTGCTGGCAAACTTGCCAGTAAGGACGTGAGAAATGTGCTACACATCCTGATAAAAAGAAAGGGATTGACCATGAGGCACTGAAAAGACTCACAGAGAACCATCAGATAGTGAAAGCCAAAACGGTTCCTTGAAGGAAAGCCAAGGGAGAATTTATGCCCATGACTTTTATAGGAAAGCTTAATTACTTTCCCAGGACTGTGGATATTCATTAAGCAGTGGCCCTGGCTCCAACAGAGCTTCCAAGTGAGCCAGAGGAAACAAGTCTGAACACAATGGCTGAGGAGCAGAGCTAACTGGGTGTGCATCTCCAGGACTCCTTCCAGTCCTCGTGAGCAGTTCAGCCTCCTACAACCCAGGACAGGCAAATTAAGTGGGAGCTGCTTCATCGCTGGATTAGGTCACTTCCACTAAACAACTTCAGGCCCACTCAAGACAATAAACAGTGGTTTTGGGATGTCCTCAGCACTTAATTTCAGCCTCAACTCTAAGGGCACATGGCTTCATCTCAGCCCCTCTCTGATCCACACATGGTGAAACTGCTCCTCTCTCCTAACTGGCACCGTGGCCTGTGAGTGCCACAATCTGTGACTCTTCCTCAGCAGTGGGATTTACCACCCCAGGACAAAGCAGCTCTCTCCAAATAGAGCAAGAAAGGCTGAGGGGAGTAGAATTGCCCCCCCTAAACCCACCACAGGACAGGGCCCAGCTGCATCTCACCCTCTCTCTCCTTCTCCTTTTCCTCCTTCTTGCTCTTTTTAGCGGAGGATTTGCTCTGCGTTGCCGCCTGCCCAGAGCCTGAGGCTGCAGGAGCAGAGGTGGAAGAGGTGCTTGATGATCCAGAGGATGAAGCCACAGACAGCACTTTGCTGCCACACAGAGCACAAGACAACAGCTGCAGGAGAACTGGAGACACTCCTTCATCCACCAGGAAGCTGACTTGGAGGAGGAAATAGAGAACCGCTGCGGAGGGAAGAGGAAAATGTCTCAATCATAGAATCATGGAATGGCCTGAGCTGGAAAAGACACACAAGGATTGAATCCAACCCTTGGCCCTGCACAGGACACACCAACAATCCCACCCTGTCCCTCAGAGCCTTGTCCAAACCCTCCTGGAGCTCTGACAGCCTTGAGACTCTGACCAAACCCTGGGAGCCTGGGCAGGGCCCAAACCCCCTCTAGGGGAAGGAACTTTTCCCAAAATCCAACCTAAACCTCCCCTGGTACAGTTTCATGCCACTAAAGCCTGAATTTATACAAAGGCAAAAAATGCCCAAACTTAAACCAAAAACCCCTTTGAGCACAAGGACCAAACTCACAGAACCTTCCTGCCCTTCCACTACAGAAACATAACACTGGGGTACCCCAAGGTAAAGTGTTCATCCCAAAACACACTCTGGAACAACAGCAGCACAAGCAGGAGAACACAGCTCTAAGTTATCCATCACACCACACTGTGCTCTTGAGCCAAGGACCAGATGCAATTAGGGCACTGGGACAATTAGTACTGGAATTAGTTCAGTGCTACTCAAATCCCTCAGCTGTGTCTCCCCTTCTCTGCTGAGCTGCCCCACCCGGGGGACACCTTGAGGGAAACCATGACACCAAAGCTTCCCCCTACGTCCCCAAATACCCCCCGAGACAGAACTCACTCACCCCAAAATCAAATACCCCCAGAGACAGAACTCACAGTCCCCCAAACTCAAATTCCCCCAGAGACAGAACTCACAGTCACCCCAAACTCAAATTCCCCCAGAGACAGAGCTCAGTCCCCCCAAACTCAAATGCCCCCAGAACAGAACTCACAGTCCCCCCAAACTCAAATATCCCCAGAGACAGAGAGCTCAGTCACCCCAAACTCAAATTCCCCCAGAGACAGAGCTCAGTCACCCCAAACTCAAATTCCCCCAGAGATAGAACTCACAGTCCCCCCAAACTCAAATAGCCCCAGAACCGAACTCACAGTCCCCCCAAACTCAAACACCCCCAGAGACAGAGCTCACAGTCACCCCAAACTCAAATTCCACCAGAGAGCTCAGTCATCCTTAATTCAAATACCCCCAGAACAGAACTCACAGTCATCCTTAATGCAGAACTTCTGCCAGTTCACAGTCCTCTGCGTGGCAATCTCTGCACAAGCCTTTAGATGCTCCATCTGAAAGGACAAAGGGACGGGATCACACACTCCCTGTCAGCATTCCTGGCACATCCAATGCCACCTCTGCCCCTTCTCCTGGGCCATCCCTTTTCCTCACCAAGGAGATCAAGGTGTCGTACTGCAGGGCAGAGCCTGAGCTCGCCGTGACCACGCTGGCCCGGAGGAATATCCCTTGCTCTTCCAAGAGCTTTTTGATCCCACGGACGTGGGAGTCCAAGGTGTGGAGGTCTCGGAGCTGCCGGTATTTATCCTTGGAGCCACAGATGAAGAGCAGCAGCTTCCGGACTTGGCGGCGCACGAAGGGAGTCTGTTGGATCATCAGGTACTGCACAAACAACAGCCATGTCAGCACAAAAACATGTTTTGTTTTGGTTTTTTTCCAAAAGAGAGATGCCTTCACCAGTCTGACAGATTTAAGGTACTGTCCAGTCACCTGTAGGCCACAGGCAGAAGAACCATTGCACAGCAGCAGCCTGAAACCACTGCTGAAACCATTCCTTGGCATCTACAGCCTCAAATTAAGAGCTAATCAACACTGCATCTGGAATCCTAACCCATGTGTAAATATAACATAACCTGTTGTCTCAAGCCAAAAGACAACCAAAGGAAGATAAACTCCAAATGTCGTCCTGGTATTTTTAAGGACTAAGAACCAACAGCTGAACAGAGTGTGTCACATTTTACCATCTCACAGGTGGTTTTCTCTTTGAGCTTTGTGGTGGCAAACACTGAATTCCAGGAAATAACAGCAACCCTGTTTTTCATGTATGTTTTCTATAGATTCCTGTTCAACAGGAAGGAAACAAAGCCAAGAGTTCACCGTGTTTCAAGGGGATTGAAAATCCGAGATGGAGCTGAGATCAGTCCTGCAAAAGCTCATCTCTGCCACGAAAGGTAACTGGAATTTTTATCTCAAATCTGTAAAATATATCATGTTCTCGCTCACCTCAGACAAAAAGTAGAACCAGGAGTGGTCAAAGATGGGGGGTGGGATGCGGGAGTTTGTGTCTGCAATCTTCTTGATCTGGTAGGGCAGCCTCAGCACCATCTCTGTCAGGAGCTGAGTGTAGGCCTCAAAAACATCAGCAGCGTGACCCTGAAAGCAGGAGAAGCCCATCAATCCCTCAGGCTCCGGCACTGGACACTCCCAGTGTGGTGTCATGGCAAGTGAAAGGCTGTGTATATATATATATATTGAGATTTTTCTAAAAAACAAGATTCTCTGCACCTTACCCTTTGGTAGTTCAAGAATTGACAGTTTGGGGACTGTGGCATCAGGAATCACTCTAGTGAAAATTTCAACATATTCCTTATGAGAATCCTGTCATTTAGACTCTGTACTTATTACAGCAGGGATTTACTTTTTATTCTCCACTCATATAATACTTCCTAATTAACGTTACTCTGGTTCACAGATTCAGAATCCTTCGCAGCCAAAAGAGACGCTCCCAGTTGATAAATAAAAACAGCCCAACAAACCTGAATGAGGCCTTCAACTAGATGGATGCACTAAGCTAGTCTGGGGTAATCAGGCATTTTAACAGATGAATTTTCAGCTTAGGAAACAGCCTGACATTTAATTAGGCTTTTTTTCACTGCATCTGTACATACATCAAACCCCCAACAGCCTCTTGGCATCGAGGCACCAGGGTGGTGGAAAAAAACATCTCAGATTGAGTGTGGAAATCCCCATCCACTGCTCAGCTCCCTGGCCACACTGAGTTCAGGAATTCTGCCGGCCAAGCACAGGGAGCGACAGGATGGAGCAGGTTCCCTTTAGGATTGACATTCACCCAGGAAAAGTGACAGCAGCTCCAGAGAACCCCCTGAGGGACACAGCGAGCTGGGCTGCTCTGGGACAGCTCAGAGCAATCCCGGTTGGAACTGCCGAGGGGATGGGTTTGGGATGCACTGCTCAGGGAAAAGCAGCAGTGCAAGAAGGATCCTTTTACCTGCTCCTGCTGCAGCTCCTGCCAAGCCCAGAGCACAGGGCAGGACTCACCTTCACATACTGGCGGAGGAAGAAAGGGCTCATGTCGGGGGGAGAAGAAGTGGTGTGAGGTTTCAGGAGCTGGCTGGTGGCTACAGGCTCCTCATCATTCTGTTGGCTCTTCCAATACTCCAGCAGAGACTTCAGCACATGCAGGCAGTAATCTACAGCACCAGAGCTCAACAAGGCAGCAGCAGTGGCACTGGAGATGAGGGAGGAAGACTGGGAGAGAGAAGAGGAGGATCAGGAGCTCACCAGAGAACCCCCAGTGGGAAGAGCTGCGAGCACCAGACAGCACTTGCTGACAGTGAGGATAAGAGAGCAGCAGGTTTTGATGAAACTTTGCAGGCAGCTTTTAAGTTTGGGGTTTGTTTGAGGTTGGGGTTTTCAGGAGGGCTTTTTTTTTTTGTGTGTTTATGAAAAGCGACTCAAATATTTACAGAGACTCTTTTGAACAAGTGCTTAGTAAAGGAAAACAAATAAAATCTCCTCTTAAGTCTAATCTCCCCTCGACACATGTGCCAGAGGCCACTCTGCTGTGGATTAGACGACGAGGGCTTTTTTCCCTTCTCTTTTTTTCTTTCCCCCTCTTTTTTTTTAAAGTTGGGATTTCTGTTTGTTTATCTGGGATTTGGCCAGCTGGGCGTGAATTCTGGTAGAGAAAGAGTCCCTGTTGCAGCTGCCTCTCAGAGGCTCTGCTCCACCCAGGTATTGCTCCACCTGCATTCGGAGAGACGATGAGCTTTGATTTCTGTGGGAAGCTCAAGTGAAACACAAAGGCTGGAGAAAAAGCTACTGTAAATAAAACTATTAAAGCAGCCCTGTAAATCCAAACAAACCCCACAGCTCATAAGCTCATTAAAATTTGATGCAGTTCAGACTAAATTTTTTAACCTCTATGCTTTTTTATTAATCTCCTTCCCACCACACATACTGCTTTTTATGCCTTATTACTGTACCTTTTAGCAACAAATATCTAAGGAATCCTCTTAGCGACTTTTACGTTGACACAGCAGCATATTGCTTCCCAATAATCACATTACAAATCCTCTTTAACCCCTTCAGCACGGGCGAGATGCAAGGGAAAAAATGGTGCCAGACGGTTTTAAGTAACATCATTAATGTGCTGCCCTGAGCTCAGTCTGAAACCCTGCACAAAACAAGGGGATCCACTTTGTCTTTACACATCTGTTTTCTCCATCCTGAGTTTCAAAGGTCTTTTTCCATAAGAGTCAAGTAACATTACAGGCTCCTCATAAATTTTCTTCCAAAGCACTCCTCACTGTTTGCCAGTTTTAGACCTGTTATTTCAGGGAGCAGCTTTCAGATCATCTTTGATGAACAAAAGCCCCACAGGCACATCACGGAAACCAGGTTGGTTTGGGTTGGAAGGGATGTTAAAGCTCATCCCATCCCACCCTCTGCCACGGGCAGGGACACCTCCCACTATCCCAGGCTGCTCCAACCTGCCCTTGGACACTTCCAGGGATCCAGGGGCAGCCACAGCTTCTCTAGAAAACCTGTGCCAGGGCCTCCCCACCCTCCCAGCCAGGAATTCCTTCCCAATATCGAACCTAAATTTCCCCTCTTCAAGGCTAAACCCATTCCCCCTCATCCTGTCACTCCAGTTCCTGATGCACAGTCCCTTTTGAGCTTCCCTGCAGCCCCTGGAAGGTCTGAGGTCTCCACACAACCTTCTCCTCTCCAGGCTGAGCAGCCCCAGCCTGTCTCCATAGGGGAGGTGCTCCAGTCCCCTCAGGAACTCCATGGCCTCCTCTGGACTCACTCCAACAGTTCCATGTCCTTCTTATACTGAGGGTACCAGAACTGTGCACAGTATTCCAGGTGGGATCTCAGGAGAGCAGAGAAGAGGGGGAGAAAACCTTTCCCTGACAAAGCAACTTGGAGAACATACCTCACAAATGGAAGTCTTGGAGCCTGACTTGGTTCTGGACATGAAGACGCTGAGCAGCCTCATCACCACCAGGTGCACTTCGTTCACAGGGGAGCGCTCGTTCTTCTTAGACACATCCTGCAGGGACAGACACATCCTGCCTGTGCAGCCGCAGCTGAGCAGCGTCCCAGCCCTCCCAAACCCACTGCTCTGACCCTCAGGAGGCATTTCTAACTAAAGCTCAAGCAGTGGTACGAAAATAAGCAGCAGAAATGCCTCAGTAGAAGGGCAGACAGTGGCCTGGCTGGCAGAGAACTGCCCTACACAAATGAAAAGCTAAATGTGTCCATCAGACATTTGTCTGTTGTCAGAGTTTAGTTCAGGCAGAACAGATTTTCACACTCTCCTGGGGATGCTGGAACCAGGAAACAGTGAGAGCTCCACTCATGTCGTTTTCTACCTTATGTGAAGTGAAGCAAGAGACACTGCCTGAACACATCCATACTCAATGTTTGTGTGATCCCAACCACCTAATTCCTCCATGCAATAGAAACCCCGTCCAGGAGGAGCAAATTCAGAGCACGTGCACACTCTGCAACTCACCTTTTTGTCCATGCCCAGCTCTGCAATCAGCTGGGACAGAAGGTTATCCAAAGCTCCCTTGTCTTTCTCATCATCTCCATCTAAATCTGTTGTGAGCATCAGAATAACCTGGGCACAAAAGAGAGAATTTTTAGAAGGCAGGTTCCGCGTTTTCAAGATAAACAATTGTAAATTATCTTTCACAAAACAGCAAAAATTTTATCTCTATTAATCTGTATTCTTCCCCAAATTCTGCCTGAGACATCACACCCTCATTTGAATATTCAGTACAAACACAGAAAACCTTTGCAAATACATCAGAATTCCAGGATTGGAGCTACTGTGAGAACAGGTACAAGTCCAGCAAAAATCTACGAGTAAGGAATGCTGTGCAAGAGACTGAACACTTTAAAGACGGATTCACACACTGGGACTGGGCAGGAAAGAGCAAGGGAAAAGCACGTGCAAATAGAAACCTGAAGCAGCACTGATTAACTGTTTAATTAAGGCTTATCTCCTGAGCCCTCCTCACTCACCTGCATGTAAGGGATGGCCCGGACCCCTCCAACGTTCCTGAGCTGAGGTAAATTCTGCAGCAGCCTCTCCAGCAACATCAGCCGGACCATGTGCAGCCTGGGGAGTCAGAGCCAGGAATGAGACACATCACAAAACACGTCACACCCAGCAGGATCTCCAACAGAGCACTGTGACATGCCACAGAAATCCTGAGGGCATCAAATGCTCACAGAGAGGAGTGGACTCCCTCAGACTTCACAGCAAAGTGGTGTCAGGATGCAGTGCACCTCTGAGAGTGGATGGAGTTACTCACTGCAGAGCTACACGGCCAGGAATCCATCTGCCTGGAAGCAGATCCTGCAGATCAGCCCCACGCTGCTCTGGAGCAGTGACTGAGCATCACTCCCACAGGATGAAAGGCTGCAGTTGTTCCCAAAGTGCTCAGGACACTTAATTTCTTTGCTAACAGTGAATTTCAGAGGCTCCCAAGATTTCAGTGGTTCCTCTGTTACCTACACACCCAGCTGGGCTCTCCCATCACTTCCCAGAGGCAGCAGCTTTGTGGGACACACACACTGGGTGTGGGAATTGCAAGGAGGGTGGTTGGGCACTGAACAGGCTCCCCAGGGTTTGGTCATGTTCCCAAGGCTGCCAGAGTGGGAGAGAGCAGGATTGTCGGAGTGTCCTGTGCAGGGCCAGGAGTTCGATTCATGATCCTTGTGGGTCCCCTCTAGCTCAGGATATTCCATGATTCTATGCTTTGGCAATAGCAGTTTGCTCTCTCTGACTTTCCATTTTCACTATCCAACAGTCACAAGTCACACTCCACGGCCACCAGCACCCAGAGCCCACCACCACCCACGTCCCCACAGAGCAGAGGTGTTATCCCAGAGGAGGAAAGCAAAGCCCCTTGCCTGTTGCTGGTGTGGACATCCCCCTCTGCCTCCCCTTCCCCTTCGGAGCCCTCTCCCTCCTGCTGGCCCGTGGTGGTGCTGATGGCTCCAGTGCTCGAGCTGACGCTGCCTGGCCCCGCCGGGTGGCCCTCGGCCGTGGTGTCCCCATAGGCACTGCTCCGGCCAGACACTGGGAGAGACAGGGAGGAAAAGGGAAACACAATGTCACAGTGACTGAACATGCATCCTGCCTGCCCCACAGCAAGCAGCACCAGCTGAACTGTGAACAGGAGTCGTGGTTCAAAGGAGATGGGGGGGTCTCTGGGTCATCAAAACCTCCTGCAGCTTCCACACCCCTCCAAACCCCACCCCCGAAAGCGAGGAGGGAACACTTGCAAGCAACAAACCCTCACACGGAGGGGACGGCAGCAGCTGCTCGGAACTGGGACATCCCCTTTGCCAGGGGCCTCCCCCACCCTTCTCAGTGTGGTAAAGCCTTGGCAGAGCAGAGCAGGGCAGGGCAGAGCAGGGCAGAGCTTACATGTCTGGAGCCACTCACCGCTGTGCTCCCCAGCCACCGAGTCCACGGCGCTGCCGCCGCTCTCCGAGCCCACACTGCCGCCGTGCTCCGCGGGCGAGGTGCGCAGGGTGGAGCCGTCGGTGGCAGCGGTGCTGCCCTCGTCGTCAGACGCTGGAGCTAAGAGGATGAAGAGAGCTGTTACAAGTAAAAACACTGCCTGGGTACAACCTCAAGAGACGCACAGGCTACCAAAGGGGAGACGGGGAGATGTGGCTTTGGGGTTTGTGTTAAGGTTTCAACCACGAATCAAAAGGGATTTTAGGAGTGTCTGTGGGTGCAGTTAAAGATTGTTATGAGCAGGAAAAGAGAGGTATCCTGAGAGGAAACCTCATTAAACAGACAGGCATGCAAGTTATTTGATGAACAGTGTGTGGCTGTTTATAAATGCAAAGGAAATGCAGCACATGGTTTGTTTTGTCTGCTTTACTTGAAGGAGAGCAAATCATTTCCTCAGAAGTCTACAGTGAGAGTCCCTCAAAGCAGGAAAAGGTCATAAATGCACTACCCAAAACACATGAAGCCAGAATAATTGGCTCTTCAAAATCATGCTTCCAAACCAATTTTAAGCCGTTATGTAGGTCAGTATGTGGAAAAGGTTGATTCCTGGCAGTGAACAGTTACCTGATGCTGTTGTATCCGAGAGTGTCCCGGCGTCGAGGGAAGAGGAGCTGGGGGCTTGGCCTGACAGCCCCAAGCTCTGCAGCCCAAGGGCACTGCTGCTGCTCCCTGCAAGCACAAAACAAGTTATGAGCATCTCTCTTTGAGGGCATTACGTTAACTCTGCTATTCCCTGTGTATTTCATAGTTCTATTATCTTCGGTCCACTGGTGGAGTCACCAACAGCTTTGCTTTGTTTCTTTCCCAGTTTCCCCATATCCCATTTCTCTTTCTGTCTCCCAATAACACTCATATCTTACCTTGCTGATCTTGCTGCAGGCTCAGGGCAATAGCCAATTCCACCATTGTTTCATCATCTGCATCTGGAGGGATATCCAGCATAGGAGGGAAACCCTCTGCTCCAGCCAGAAGAGCCTCCAGAGGAGAAGGATTCCCGTTATTCACATTCTCAGATGTTTCCAGAACCATGGATTCAGACTGTGGAGAGGAAAGACAGTTAGAACTTCCCCAAACCACCAGCAGTAATGGAGCACTGCATTAACTCAAGTCCAATCACACTTTAAAGGCTCCAAGGAGAAGCTCTGGACTCACCACCATCTCGAAGTCCCCGTGATCAACTTCACTCTGCTCCTGGCTTTCCTGCCGGATGTGTTCACCATTTGCTATCCCAGAACTCTGCAGCTTGTCCTCCGCATCGTCGTCATCATCATCATCCTTATCTCCTGGGTCACAAAAGATTAATTAATACATGCAAAGTTTCTCACACCATCCCAAACAGGACCAATTAATGCAGGGGAAAAAAACCAAGATATCCCTGTTTCAAAAAGATTCCACAACACCCACAATTCACTTCAACACTAAAAAGTATCTCTTGGGTGGAGCTCTGATACCCTCATTTTGGTCTGCACACATCTCTGATATGTAACAACTTGAAAACACAGAAATACCAAGTCTGGATTACTACTCCCTAAACAAAATAATCAGATTTCCCCATCTCTGAAAGGGAAGTATCTCAGAGAAATCTCCTCTTTGAATCCCAGAATATCAAAGAAGAGGTGCCAGTTTATTAAGTAAGATTTTGAAGGAGGGGGTTAAGGGCAGGAGAAAGCAAAAGAGAGAGAGAGAGAGAGAGACACTGATTTTTGGTGCCCATACCCATGGGGGTGTTGCTGCGAGGGGAGGATGGCAAGGTGACGTGTCTCCTCTTGTTCCGTGGCCTCAGCACTCTGATCAAAGCTTGTTTGCAGGAAAAGCTCACTGCAGGATCCTGGAGGGTTAACAGTTAATCATTACCCTTCTTAAGCTGTAAGTTTTTATTCACAGTGTCTGGAAAGATGGCTAAAAATACACTTGTGTGACTCCCCTGGTCATGATCCAGGCAAGACACAAGTCACTGCCTCAACTCCCTGTTTCCCTCAGGAGTCATAAAGCAACACTTGTAATTCCATGTGACAAACATCACCAGAATACAGGGAGAGAGAAACTTCTCCTCCATTCACCTCTGGCTGTGCGCCTCTATTTTGCACCCACACTATGTGCTCTCATTCTATCTGAGCTTAATTCTCTGTAATTACAGAATCATGAAGCTGTTCGAGTTGGAAAAGCCCTTTAAGATACAGTCCAACCATAAACTCAACACTGCAAACCCCCTAAACCACGTCCCCAGGTGCCACATCTACATGTCTTCTATGGGATGGGGACTCCAACACTGCCCTGGGTGGGAAAACCCTTTCCATGAAGAAACTGTTCCTAATATCCAGCCTGACCCTCCCCTGGTGCAGTTACAAGCTGGAGCAGTGCAGGGTGAGGTGACATACTGGGCACAGTAACATCTGCATGTAGATCTTGGATGCTGTGTGGATACAATCCAGCTCACACGTGCAGTATCCATGGATAATATCCACCAAAGCGTTGACTGTGGCTTCAACGTGAGTGAGACCTAAGGAGGAAGAAAAGCAGGACTGAAATCAGCTCCCTCTCGATTGCAGCACACAGTGAGACACTGCAAGGAAGCACCTTTTGTCTGCAGACTTCAAGGCACAATGTTAACACCACAAATATATTGATTTTCAACCCAGATTGAGGCAGTTCTTGTATGTCTGATGGAATTTTGTAAAGCACTGAATATCCCCTGGCCGCCACCCATGAAGCCAAATGTGGGTAAGGCAATTATCAGTCCCTTTTTTACTGGCACTGTACACACACTCCAGAACAAAAGCTTTGGAGCAGAACTTGCAGATACACCTCAAAAAGCATCATTAGCATCTTAAGCCTCATCTGGAACAGTCATTTTCCTGTTTAAAAACTTAAAATAGGATCCTTCAAAAGTCTGACCAGAGCAAAGGAAGAGCAGCACACCTGGCAGGCAGGCAGGGGCCAGGAAGGCATTTTTGGGTTTGGAGGCATGCAGCTTCCAGAAGTGGTTCACCAGCTGGGTAATAAACGTGCAACCTTCTCCTTCCACGTGTTTCTGGGCCTCTTGACTTTCTTCACTCTCTGTACAGACCAAAAAAACCACCTGTCAGATGTGGGCAGGGGAAAACCTTGAGGGTAACAGCAAATTGATCTGAACTGGCTCTGATGTCCTCATTAGCAGGACCATCAGACACCCGAGGAATGTGTCAGATACAATCCCCTGTCACACCAAACCAGACACCCCACGACAGCTACAGTTATCACAACAGAGAGTTAAAGCAAATCACAGCGTTGTCTACCTGTCTCCAGCTGGGGCAGCTTTGACTCGGTGTAGTGGACCAGATTGTTGGGTCTCATAATAGCAATGGATCGAGCGGTGATGACCAGCCTCTGGAACACTTCAGGATCCAGGTCTTTTCCTTCTTTGGTTGAGGAAGTCAAATACTGAATGGCTTTGCTCAGCAGGGCTTGATCCTGTGAAGTGAAAGGCAACACAGGCAAAGAAAAACGACTGACACAACAAAGCAGCTGAAGGAGAACCACAGGACAGATCCTGGGGAAATCCTACACTTGCTGCTTTAACCCCATCATGGAAGGAAGGGCAACTAATACTGAGAGAGCAGAAAACTAAAAAAAAAATATTAAACAGAGTTTTGGTGAAACACAAAAGCCAGCCAGCCAGGCAGCAGGAGCTAAAGGGAAATGAGCTCAAGGGCTTCCTCGGGCTGTGCTGCACCTCAACCATAAACTCGCCAGTGCCAGGGGCCCCTCCAAGCCTTGCAGCCCGTTACCTTGTGGTTGTGGTAGGCTGAGCGACTGGTGTGCAGGCTGGCCAGGAGGCTCTTGGTTTGCTGCTGCACACTGGAAGGAGCTGGCATGGACAGCAGCATCGTAGCCAGTTCCTGAGCTGCAATCTTATTCTTCTCCTAAGAACAGACAAAAGCCATTATTCAGTATCTTTATCATTAAGGTGATGTGTGAGTCTGATCTCCCAGTGCACCTGCAGCTCCCTCCCCTCCTTACAAGTTTCTGCCTTCCTTCAATACCCTTTCCACATCCTCCCTCAATTTACTGTTTGACATTTAAGCAACATTTCACATGTCTACATAAAGAAAAAGCCCCTTTTGAGATTTACGGGCTTCCACCCTGCTGTTTTTGTAAACGAGGTCACTCCACAGCACAAAAAGCCCACCAGCAATAAATGCAAATGCCAACTGTCATCCTGAACTAGTTTCAAAATGCTTTTGGCTAAGTCAACTTTCAGATCAGTGCTCTGAGCAATAACGGATGCAGCTCTGCTCCTATCAGGCCCCCGGGGCTGCAGGAGGTAAGTGCTGAGCTCGCCCCTCCTCCCCTAGCTCAAGAATGTATTCACAAAGTTACTTGCCTTCTCGTTGACTGGTCCCACAGCAAAGCAGCTTTCCAGCGCTTCTAAAGAACTCACCACTAGCCTGGAGGGAGGAAAGGAAAGCAGGCTTGAGTACAGCAACCCTTCTCCCTCCTTAGCACTCCCGCTTTATGCGGGCTACAGTCATGAGGAGCTCAGAGACAGCTAACGAATGCCAAGTACAAAATCAAAGCATGATAAAACCTGCCACAGGCACCATGCATATCATTTCATTGTGTTACAGACCAGAGTTAAACCTGGCTCACGCTCACAGACAAACTTAGGACTGCTTTAATAATCCACAGCTGAAAGACAGGGGCTTTTCTCTCCCAAAGAGGATAAAACATTTCCTTACGCAGCCTGCAGCAGGGATAACTTGGATTGTCTTGACAGTCCCAATTCACCATGGCCCCCAGACGCAGAGATGAGTGCAGATCAAGGCTGGCTATGACACATGGCAAAAAGCGGAACCGACTTTGCTAAGGGAGCAACTCGCTCGCTGCTTTCACACAGGTTGCTCTTTTCCAATTTGGGAGTTTCAGCACAAAATATTCCACGGGGGGATAAAAAAAAAAAAAATCAACTTGGGAGCAGCGGGTTTGAAGCAAGTGGAGGGTGCTGAGGTTCGGGCAGAGGGAAGGCAGGCTGGGGAAACATTTGCCCCCGAGGGAAAACCTGATTTACACCTGGGCAGCAAAGTGTTGAGTGTCACTCCAGGTAACCTGAAACGCCACCTGACACACCAGGGGGAGCAGGAAAGCACAGGAAAAAGGAGGGAAGAGACAGCAATTGAGGGGAGGAATAACACCGTGGGGTTGGATACAAAGTAGAAGGAACAATTGTCTGGGCTGGTGGTGATAAATAACAACCCCAACCCACAGCCACCCCCTGGGAACGCTGGGAGGGAACGTCAGTGGGATAAAAGGGCTGAAGGAAGGAACAAAGCAGAGAGAAGAGTCTGTCAAACAAGCAACAGTTATGCTGTGTACAGCTAAAAGCTGCAAACCACCTCATCTTTACATTGGCTAAACCATCTGCCATGCAATGACCAGAATGTAAAGAAGCAAATGTTACTGAGAAACTCAAAATGAAAGCCCCAGTCAAAGCAAGGCACACCCAGGGGGTTCTGCCTCTCTGCCACACACGCACTCGTGCAGAGAAAAGGATGGATACTAACCGGTCCAGGGTGGTTAGGGACTCAGTGTCAGAACTTTGGGGGAGCAAAGAAAAAGGAAAAAAAAAATAAAAATAAAAATGTGTAAAGCTCACAGAAAAGAAAAACAACTCCCTAGAACACATTCTAAACAAAAGGCAAATTAAATGGGGGAGTCAGGAAAGCCGGGAAAGAGCTCTGGGCAAAGCCCAGCTCTCTCCACCTGGGCAGCACACACTGCTCTGAGCACAACACAGACAAGCAGGTCCAGGTCACCTCCAGCACAGAAGCCAAGCAGCACTTAAAGCACCACCCAAGCTGGAATTTAAATGCAGACACCAAACTCCTGATGGAAAAGCTGCCTCCTGCCTGCCATTAGCTGCTCCTCCCTTCAGAAGGTAACCACGCTGCGTTTCTCTGACACCAAAGTAAGAGGAATCATTTCTTTTTTTTTCTTTAATCTGAATTTTTAGAATGTAATCCCACTGCTCTGGAACACCAGGGAGCGTGCCTGTGTCGAGAGGGACATCTTGTGGGGATGTCACAGCAGGGGAGAGAAGGAAATGGAAAATAAGCACAGGGAAATAATCCCAGGAACTATCAGGGAAAATATTAAAGGAGGGCTGAACAGGTCCTTCAGCTGGGCCCGAGAATTTCAGCCAGACAAAATCAACCATTATTTCCTCACTGTCAAGCAGCACATCCCTGAAAATGTTTGGTTTTCAGCAGTGCTGCTTCCTCTTGGATCTGTTTCCCTCCTGTCCTTGCTGCTGGCCAGGCTTTTTACAACCCTTAAATCCATTCTGGATGAGCTCAGTAAAAGAACACGGGGCACAAACAAGGACACAAGTTCTATTTCTTGTACTATAAACTGGATTTGGCTCTCAGCAGGGATTTGGGGGGTGGAAATCCCTACACTTTCTCCAGCACAACAGTTCAGTTTGAGACATGTGGGAACCACCAGCCTAAAGCAGGGTCCTCTAAACTGAGGCCTGACCTCTGTGAGCTCTGGAGAGTGAAAAGGGCCAGCCTGAAATGGGAGAATGCACCAAAGCAGCAGAAACCTCCTTTAGCTCCTCAAGGCTGCTGAAATGAACTCGGCAACAAAGCAGGCACACAGATGTGTGCATCCACTTCACCAGGTAACTCCAGAGCGAGCACAAACCCTCCTGACAAGATAATCATTGACTGTCCAGCTGCAGCTTCATCAGGCAGCGAGAACAACTCACTGATTCCCTTAAATTCACCCACACGAGTGCACTGATGTCCCCTCCACAGCAACTACCCCATTTCCCAGGAGAAATAAAGGAAAGGCCGTGGAAATACCTCTCCAGGACAGTGCCACTGGCAGCAGCAGGGGCAGCTGACTCTGTGTCTCCAGTGCCGTTCCCTTGGTTCAGGTTGGGAGGACAGACATTGCTCACAGAAGCGGATGGGAAATCCTCAGGGGGCTCATCAGGCCATCCAAACTGCTCTTTGGTTTTGCCATAAATTTTTATGGAATCCATCATGGTGACTCCAGCAGGATCCACAGAAGCCCCAACTGCAGGGATGAGAGGAAATCCTTAAAAATTAAGAAAACTGTTGGGTTTGAATACAAACAAGCCTTGTCTCCTAACACCAGGACAGAGATTACACCGTGTCATGAACATACAGACAGTGTCATCTCCTTTTCGAGGCCATTTTCCTTCTCTTGCCTCAACACAAAATTATGGAGCTGAGCTACTGAACATTCTTTCACTGCAGCAAGAAACTGGGCCATAAATGAAGTCATTAAATGTTTAGGGCTCACTCCCCAAACTGTCTTTGTAACCAAGTTAAATGAGGATTATGGAAACTTCCCCACTGTGAGGTGAAGCACAACAGCTTCAACCCACCCCAAAAAACCCCATCAAGTTGGTCAAACCAAGGAATTAACAAAGACTTACTGAAGATGGTGAGTTTTTTGTCAGCCTGCAAGGCTTCCTCCCGAGTGAAAGGGAAGTCAAACCAGCGGGCCCTGGTCATGTTGAGCTGCATGGTGCGGCCAAAGATCTCCAGGTAGGAGGGGGCCCGTTCTATGGCCTGGGTGCCGATCTGGATCCGCATTCCCGTCATCACCATCGTGCTGTTGTTGTTGGTCACCTCAATGGTGAAACCCCCAGGCTGCACAAGACAAATCACAGCTCAGAAATCCACTCTTAACCCAAGAATCCTAAATCAGCACAGAGGGCGCCTCCACTGTAATTACGGGATCTGCACATCATTTGAACCAAGTGGCATCAATTGGAACAGTAACAACACTTAAATGCCCGGAAGGTTCTGAAATTGCCCCATTTACCTTTGTGTTGGCCACGTACATGCCCGTGGAGTTAAGACGGTGCTTTATCTGCTGAGCATTGTACACCTGCAGCAGGTCATTCCCTCCAAACTCCACGTCTGTGAGCTGCTGGTTGTGCTCAAAGAAGTCAATGGGGAAGTTCACCTGGCTGGACGTGCGAGTTGCTGGGAGGGGGAAAGAGATTAATGAATGAAATAATTCTACAAGATGTTTAGAATGAAATACACTCTGAACAGGCAAAGCTGTGGCAAAGAAAAATAAAAAGCTGAAGAATCAACTTCCCTCCTCCAGCAATGTCTGTACATAGTTTTATACAGATTTATGGAAACATTTCACCCAGACTCAGCCTGCACTGAGCCCTCAGCTTAACTGGTAACTGTCCAAATTGAATGTTTTGAGTGTTTAGGTGCTGCTGATGGATCTTTGCCCCCCCATCAATGTCAGCCAAGAGCTGTGTGAGGAGCCCCTTACTGATGGCGGCCGCCTTGCGCTTGCGGACGGGTTTCATGATGCTGATGACGCTGCTGGGCTGGAGCGAGGGCTGGAGCCAGTAGGAGGTGTTCTCCACGTTGGCCATGTAAATCCTCAGACTGCCATCCTCACAAAGCAGGATCATGGTGGTCCTCTGCTGCTCATTGCAGGCCGTGTGACGGATGGCCACCATGTCCTGGATCTGCAAGGCAAGGGATGGACTCGGCAAATGCTGCTCGGAGGAAAAGCCCTTTGATGGAACGACAAGAAACCACATTGCAAGGGTCAGAAATAGAGATTATTCTGACTAACCTTTGCTTTGGCTGGCAAGGTTTTGATCTCCTGGATGAGGAAGGTGTCTGGTTTCACCATCACCACCAGCGGGACTCCTGTGGTTTGTTGGACACAACACACCAGGCCAGGATGGTTCATCACCTCTGACCACTGGCACAGGGCTGGAGGAGTCTTACTGCCCCCATTAGAGCTGCAAGAGATGAAGGGCACAGTGGCATTAATTTAAGAAGCAGCACAAGTGAAAACACATGAAATGCAGCATTCAAACCAATTCAAGTTTTGTCCTCGAGTATTTCAATTCCCAGCCCAGCCCTGCAAACTCAAGGTGAAACAGTAGCATTTCATGCCCCAAACCAAGGAGGTAATTGAAAAATGTCCCCTCATCCGAACAGATGAAGAGTTCCATGTTATCACACACCCAGCAGCACTAAGGAAAGGCCAAACCAGGAGAATCTGTGTGACTGCTCACTGGAAAAACTAAAAACACAGCTGCAAAAAGACTAAGCCAAACTCAACCGAGGCTTGGGAGCTCTTGGAACCTGATCCTCCCACACAGCCCACTCAGGACAGTGGCTTTGTGTCAGGCTAATGAGGAGTCTGGAGCCAAAATGCTCAAAATGTTTGTCAGAAAACATGACAGGACAGCTTTTTTTCTCACCACATTCATAGAGTAAGAGATCAGTTTCCCCTCAAGGGAGTCTGAAAATAAGCCACAATATGCACAATGCACGAGGTCCACCGCAGCACTGGTGGCAAAAGGAAACAAAGGCTCCCTGCTCTGCAGCCTGGCAGAGGGTAGGTAATCCCATCAGTTCCAGCTGCTGCACCAGGAGCAGCTCCTCACTGTGCAGCACAACTGCTCTGCACCACCTTTCTGCTGGGAAATCCCAGGGGGAACACAAAATGCACATGTTCCCTCACTGCTCCAGCGGCCAGTTTTGGGTTTCACATCATCCTGCAACTAAAATAACCTGAGTTGGAAGAGACCCACAAGGATCCTCCAAGTTCATTAGGGCAGAACATCATGAAAAATAGCAAGAAACCATCAGTTGAAAAGGGGATCTTCACCACAAAAGCTTTGGACAGTCAGAGCTGGGATGGTAATAATGAGGGATATTTCTTAGCAACAAACAGAAATGAAAACTTTCAGAGGAAGCTGAGCCTCACCTCTTGATGTTAATTGGGAATAGCCTCTGCACTTCCAGGCTGGCCCTGCTGATGGTGGCTGCAAAGGATTTGCCTTGACAGTAGCTGAAGAATAACATCTGCAGGACGTGGGAGTAATAGACTGACACCCCTCCTCCGGCCACCTGGCCATTGCTGTCCTGTGGGACCAACAGAAGTGACAGCATTTAACACAAACACACATCCCAAAACGCCCTGCTGGGCTTTGGAATTTATGATGGAATTATTGCCAAAGCCTCCCCAGCAGTGAGAGAACACAGCCCGAAACGACAATTTTCTAAGCTGAACTCCTGGGTGAACTCATCCATCAGACACTTCAAAGGCTTTGGGAGGGGATGCTGAGCCTGCACAGCCAGAGGCTGTAGGTAACACCCTCACACCGTGTGACAGCACTCCCCGTGTCCCCAGCTCATAAAAGACCTTCCTGAGGGCTCCCTTCTCATCTCATCCCCTGTTTTGGGTAAAAACATCCAGTGAAACGTGAACAAATATTAAAAGTCACTCCCAAGACCGGCACAAAAGGCTCACTCCAGCTCTCCAGCCCCAGCAATGGTGATTTATCCCTTCTGTTCCTGCACCTTTGGAGTGCCTCCCCCTGAGAGCAGCACTGCTCTGAAGGCTTGTCCCTGCTGAGAAATCCTGCTGGGCACCACTTCAGAGCCAGCCCCGGAAAATGTGCTCCATTTCCTACATGAAAGGATCAAGGGGCTTTCATTTTCACCCTCACCCCCTTTCACTGCAAGGATATTTTTCTCTTTAGAGGAACGAGCAAGCTCCTCAGTCTAGATCAGGGGGTCTAAAAGGAGGACAAAAAGAAAAGGAAACTTCTGCTTTCAAATACAAGATGTAAAAAAAAAAAAAAAGAAAAAAGGGGGAGAAAGGGAAGTCAGCAGCACCTTCAGGTCCTCGTGGTTGACTTCAAGCACATTGGTGACATAGAATGGGCCGTGCTGGGCACTGCTGGCCTCCTCCATGAGCTGGGTGTAGATGTACCCGGCTGAGGACATGATCACTATGATGTTCTTCCCCTCCTCGTTGAAAAGGAAAGTGACGTCCCTGATCTTGGAACTGGGGAGGAGGAAGTAGAAAGTCGGACTCAAGGCGTCCACAGAGAGATCGTAAATCTGTGGGAAGAACCAAGGCAGTAATTACTGACACGGAAGAATTTAGGCAATAATTAATCCTGTGATACAAAAGAGGACAAGAGCTGAGACAAGGGAATCCCTGTTAGATGTTACAGTTAATTTTTCTGCTCTTTGGGTTCTTCAGTTTTCCTTTTTCTTCCAAACATCCCAAATTTATATTTCCAATTTATTTCCATCTAAGACCACCACCACATTCTTCCACATGCAACTCCAAAAGATCCAGCCTCCAATGCCTCAGCAAAGATGTATCACCAGTACTTAGGAGCAGACATACCTTCACAAAGTCTGCAGTGACAATGGCAAGCTCTGTCTGAGATCCTGGCAGCCACACAGCTTTGATGATGAAATTCCCAGTGGCTAATTGGGGATGAAGCACCAAATGATCAGAGACTGATCCAGAGCTGCTGAATGTTAGCACGTGGCAGTCCTGGAGCAACAGAAAAATAAAAATAATTGGTCAAATGTTAGAAGAAAACATTTATACACCACACAGAGTGCAGCTGTTTCTCAGCTCAGTAACAGATTTGTGGGTTCTGCACTGGGAAAGCTGAAACTAAATTTGGGAGAATACAAAAAAGAGGAGTCCTTGCTAAAGAACATTAATTGTTACAGACTAGTTTTAACACACTAAGATTGACATGACTAAACCTTAGCTCTCCTCTTAAATTAAAACTCGCCTAAGTAAGAAATACTATTTCAAGGCACTGTCTCATTTATAATATTATTCATACAGGTCCTGCTGCTTTTATTTCATCTATTAAGGAGGAAAATGATTCAGGAGCTAAATTAGGGCCAGTACTTTGGAGCCAGCCCTGTACCAGCTCCTCAGAGGGAACAAACACAGTTGGCTTTGGGCTGGTGTTTCCAGCTGCCTGGAAAAGGCTTTGGGAGGCACTTACCTTGAGCCCACACACAGCCAGGTAGTCCTCCTTGCAGGGATTCCCAGTGAGGCTCAGGACAGTGAAGGGAACAGGGGCGGAGGCGAGGCGAGTGAGGGTCAGTTTTCTTTTGCTGGAGTCGGCTTGTTTGAGCAATGCTGAGAGCTGGAGAACTGTGATCTGCACCACAAAATGAACCCAGTTATCCGGAGTGGTAACTCAGGGGGGGAAAGCAATTCTAGCTCTCTGCATCCCCCCAGTTACAGAATCAGAGTGACAGAACCAAGGTGGAAAGAGACTCGCAAGATCGAGTCCCACCATCATCCCCCAGTGCTGCATCCAGACACCTCTCAAACACCTCCAGAGGTGGTGCCTCCACCTCCTCCCTGGGCAATTCGTTTCAATGTCTCATCACTCCTTCAGTGATGGGTTTTTTTATAATAATTAATGTGAACTTCCCCTGGTGCACCTTAAGGCCATTTCCTCTCATCCTTCCAACCGTGACATGGCAGAAGAGATGAACCCCCACCTCACTCCAACCTCCTTCCAGGTAGTTGGCAGTGAGTTGTTCTATTTCTGCTGCAAGAACTCTTTTCCCTGAAGAGTTTCTTCTCAGAGAGATTCCTCTAAGCTGTGATGAGGCACTGACTGCCAGGGTTTAGAGGATGTGATGATGTCAGGTAACAGATTGGTGATAGGTTGGATTTGATGATCCCAAAGGTCTTTTCCAACCCTGTTGATCCTGTGATGCTGTGACAGAAGGCCCAGCTCTCGGGGCAGGCCAAACCAACCCCACTCTGCCCGTTCCCTCTCCCCTGGGCAGGCAGGAGCTGAGGGCTCACCTTGCCCTTCTCGTGGCTCACGGCCAGGTGCTGGCGGCGCCCGTGGGGGGAGGACAGCACACACATGGCCACGCGCCGCAGCACGTGGGCGCTGATCAGCTGCCGGATGGTCTGGCCCTGGTCCCCGCTGTAGTTCATCCGCACGTTCTCAAAAGCACCTTCCTGAGAGCCGAGGGTCGGCACCTGAGGCAAAGCAGCCCAAAGAAATCACTTGGAATGGCTCTGTTTAAGTGATTCCCCCCCCATAATCCAACCCCTCAGTCGGTTCCATACCATCAGCTGGTCTGTCATTTCCACTGACTTGTCCAAAGTGTGGAGCTCATTGAGAGCCTGCTGGGCACGGCTGCTGCTCCCCATGGCTGAGGCTTGCTGGAAGTTGATCTGGATGGCATCCATCAGGAAATTCAGCATCTCCAGCACCAGAGGTGCGAAGGAGAAGTTGGCCTACAAGAAAGACGTGAGTGAGGAACAAGCTGCTCCTGATGGGAGCCTTGATGAGCTGCTTTATAAAGCCTGACATCACTTTCACGACCCCGCATAAAAATCCAACACCTTGGGTGATAACCAACACATCCTGCCTCAGAGCCTCATCATAAATCACCTCTGCTTAACAGATAATCCTACCTGGGACTGCAGCTCCTCTCGACAGCCCTCAACATTCCTGCACAGGCTGCTCTTCTTGGGTTTTTCTTCGTCGGGGCCCTTCCCCTCGCTGATGGTGACCTTGGCTTTCTCTGCAGGGGAGGTGCTGGCGTGGCGAATGACACTCTCGGGCACCCTGGGCTCGCTCTGGAAGGCGGATTCCTTCATGGTAGAGCTCATCCCACTGCTGGGAGTTCTCTTCACCAAAGCCTGGGAATGACACAGAGCCGAATACTAAGAGCCCAAAGCAGACTCCATGTGACCCATGATGAAATGAATACAGATTGTAAGAGCAGAAGATTAATCTGATCTTAAAGTTCAGATCTCTCAGACTGCAATTTTAAAGACATGACACAACAGCATCCACCCAAGTGTTAAGAAACTTGTGGATTTTAAGATGTACTTTGGGAACACACAGGAAATGGCACTGATGCTGTGCAGCAAATTCTCAAAGGTCGGTGGAATCTCAAGAGTCACTAAGGCAGAAACTTGCCAATGCACTTATTTGGTGCAAAAAAATCAATTTCCAGGCAAGCTGTAAATTCTGAGGGTTCATTACAAAGCTAAAACCCTCAACTCTTAGTCCTCTTGCACCCTCATATCCTGACATAACTCGGTGCAGAACAGAACCCCGGGAGAGCTGAGGACATGAAGGCACTTTACCAGGCAGCTGCCGTCCTCCTTGGCCCCGCAGTCACAGAAGAACGACCCGTACTTGGCGTAGGAAATCTCATGATCCTTGTGGCAAACTTTGGCACAGACTGTGCAAACACCAACCCCATCAACCATCTTGCAAGTGTGACAGTGGTACCTGCCCCAAAAAAAGAGTCAGGTGAGTTAGGAAAAGCTCACAAACTCCAGTGGTTTCCTTCTCAGGCTGAAAATCTGAACAAAGACTCGAGACTCTTACCAGTGTTGATTCATGAATTCTTTCTGCGTGATGGTGAAGGTACAGAGTTTATTACAGAGGGAATCTTCATCCTGTCGAGAAGAAAACTGTTTTAGGAAAGTGTTGTCACTGCAGCTACAGTAAAGGACACAGAATAGAACTCCTCAGACACCAAATGTGCATTTTAAGAAGGGCAAGTTGTAGCCACACTGAGCACAAAGGCAGCTGGTGTCAAACCATAGGAAAGAGTGGGTGACAATTATACTGGTGACATGAAGGGTTAGCAAGAATAACAAGAAAAATAAACAGTAGAAAAAAATTGAGAAAACAAATTTGAAGAACACATTATAACAGCCTTCCCCCCCCCAACCAACAGCATTTAGAAGTCAGTAGAAATCAACAGGAATAAACCCATCTCCCTCCATTTATTCCTTTTTTCTAATTAAAAAAATGTGTATTTAACTTTTGTTGCCATCACAAAGTCAAGAGATCTAGGCACGAACGACAGATATTCTCTTCCAGAATTTTCTTCACTCCCATGAGGAATAAACAACAAAACCTTCATTTATAACCTGAGTGACTCTCATCTGCAAGCTGCAAAAGGAACCATCCCCTCCCTGAGCGTTGCCTACCGAATCCTCAGCCTGGGAATCCTCCTCCTCCACTGCCAACTCCTCCACCCAGTCAGAGTCCACCTCGATGGCCCGTTCCTCCCCATCCACGGACAGGTGACTGGGCCCTTGGCCACTGCTCTGGCTCAGGGCGTTGGTGACATCGGCCAGGTAGGACACGATGTGACACGTGCACTCCAGGATGGTCACGTGCTGCAAGGCAGACAAGGAGGGACAGTGAGGGGCACGACTCACAGCTGCTGCTGCAGGGAAAGAAAACTGAAGAGCTCCCCCCTGACCACCTTGCTTTAAAAGCTGCCACTAAGAACCCAGAATGGGACAGCTGGGCAGCTCCTGGCTGGGGGTTCTTCCTGCAGGTTGAGCCCTTCGTGTCTTACCTTGCCCTGCATGACGTTGGCATTCATTTTTTCTACCACGTTCTTCTGAGACAGGTATTTCTTGCTGTAACACAAAACAAATTTTTATTATAGCATTATTATAAAAGCACAGAATCCCAGGATGGGTTGGGTTGGGAGTTTAGAGCTCAAACAGTTCCATCCCTTGCCAAAGGCAGGGATACCCTCCACTAGACCAGGATGCTCCAATCCATAGCCTTGACCAATTCCAGGGATAGGGAACCCATAAATTCTCCTTAGAACTAACAAGCTTTGAGAAGTGTCACCAGATTCCTGACCAAGAGCTTCCAGCTTTCAGTTTGCTTTAGTTTAAAAACAGGGAATGTATAAATGCAGTAATGAAAACAAGAAGAGTGGAAAATATAAAAACACAAGGTTGTTCTTAATGGGGGTGGAGGGGATATAGAGATCAGACATTTTATAATCCAAACAACAATCTAAAAAAAGAAAAAAAAAAGTGTGCATCAGGAAGCACAAACTGCTGCCCCCACATCACCAGGGGAAAAAATTAATTAAACCACCAGTACAAGCGAAGCAAACGAACCCAGAGCAGGACAGAGTTTGCTCTTACCATCTGCCCAGCCAATCCACAGCAGCCCCGTGAAGCTGGAGGTGTCCTGCACCTTGTCCTGCGCTGGCCAGAGTTGCCATCACGACCATGAGCTCAGGGAATCCTGTGCCATCGCCATTGGCCAACATGTCAGTGGCCATTGGGATCAGGGTGCTCAGCAGGACGGTGCACACGCCTTCTCCCACTTGGCTGAGCAAAACCAACAGAGTTTCAGAGAGGGACAACAAAGAAACCATCAGTAACTCACGTGCAATCTGCACCTCCAGAGCAGGAAGGACGTGAACAGCCCACAAAGGGCTGAGCTTTACCTGTTTTCCCGGACGATGTAAGTTGTCAGGAGCTGCAGGAGCTGCCTGTTCTCCTGCACAACGTCCAGCTGGTCTGAGTCTTTGGGTGGGGACATGGTCATCCTGGTGAGCCAGGCCTGGAGTCTGACAGGCTCCACACAGGCCAGCTGAGCCAGAGAGCCACAGAGGCGCAGCAGGCTGGGGTTGGGGCTCTTCTCAGCTGGGGGGGGAAAGTTACTGTGAGAGAACATTTGGAAAATTGCTTTCATTGAAAGTGTGAAGCTGTGACCCCACTCCCTTCCAGAGCTTTCCTTTAAAGCATCTTCATGTCTCAGATCAATACAAGAGCAGTATAAAGTGGACAAAGGCAGGACAGGAGAGATCTGAGCACCACTTACTCAGCTGGAAGAGCTTGGTGAAGAATTTCAGCACCCTGTTACAGAACTTGGCCGAGAGGTTCTCGTTGGCTGTTGCCATCATGATCTGGACCAGCTCTCCACTACACAGAGGAGAATTGAATCAGTTTTGTAAAAGATGATCCATTCCCTTTTTCCACTGGTTTACTTGTATCTGCCCTCACATTTCAGACTGGAAATGGTTTGTGCTAACACTGCTCAGCACCCAAGTGCTTACAGCAAACTCACACTAAAACTCAAAACATCAGGGGCTCTTCAGATGCATTTCCTTATTCTCCACATACCAAGACACAAAAGGGCCTGAACTGATTGCCAAACCAAGATTTTCTGGCCTATTTTTCCCTTCTCCACTAAGAAAATACAGCCCCCAGTCTGCTTCCACTTTGAACTGCTGAAGAAGTAGAGAGTAAAACCAGGCAATGGTTGGTTTTCTAAAAGAGAAAACCTCTCCTCTACTTCACCCCCATATTCAGAGCACTGCTGCTGTGCTGTTTCTATCACAATTTATCTCCACATTTCGAAGTCAGGCCAACACTTCACCAACACCCTTAAAATTATCAACCTACTGCCCCCAGGAAGCACTGGGAACCTCTTTTGACAAAAGAATCCCCTGCACTGATGACCACCCTGAGGCCTCACTGACTATTTTATTGGAGTAACAAAGACCCAGAGTCTTGCCCACCCTCCTGCACTGCCTGAAGGAGATCCTGTTTTTACACCTTCTGTATTTTCCTGTGCAGTGGCATTAACATCACCTTGGTGTCTGCGGTGACAAGCGAACAGGAAAAGGATGGGAAACGAAGTTTTAGGGCTACAGCTTCCAGGATGACTTCACCTTTCTGAAAAGAATTCCTCCATGGCTTTTCGGGCCTGGCTGCTCTCCAGCTGCTTCTCCAGATGCTGCAAACATTCCTCCAAGATGGACTCATCCAGACCACTGAGGATCAAGAGGAATATATAAGAATCAGGGAAGAATATATCAGAGCAATTTCAGTAATTACAACAGCTCTGAGAGCCAAGACATGATCCGTTTTGCCACTGCAATTCTAATAAACATTCCATCAGTTGAAGGCAGCTCTTCTTCAGGAGAAAAACAACTGAGCAACAACCACACAGAAACAGCAATGACTCCATCAGGTGCTCAGAAAAAAGGGACACATGAAAAAGGGACAACTTGTAAGACAAGTTACAGCCAGAAACACAGAATAATCCAGACCTTCCAGACACGAATTCCTGTAAACAGCTGCTCCTTTTACAATCTTCCCACAATCCACACGGCTCCTTTACCTGTTGGGATCAGAGTGATGGGCCAGGATGTTGTAACACCCTGTGATCAGCTTCTCATAAACACGTGCCAGGAACTCGTCTGACTCTGCAGGGCCCAAGATCCTTTCCAGGGAGTTGCTGCTGATCTCGGCCACGCTCTCGGTGCTGGTCTCCAGCAGGAGGGGCAGCAGGGAATGGATCACCTGGGGTGGGTTCAGATCATCTGACCAGCTGGAAAACAAAAGCAAACATGTTCATTCTCTGCATGTTGTAGTAGAGAACATCCCTACTGGAAATGAGAAGTCACACAAGTGAAGCACACATCTGGACTGAAGTCAGTGATAAAACCCTTTTCAGAAAGCTGGGATAACTCCACTGGCCCAGCCTCAGATAAAGTGTCTTCATTTGGAAAACTCCACAAGTTGTTGGGCTTTTCTGCAGTGTCAACAACTACTTCTTGATTTCAGAGTATTTTTGACTAAGCCTCTGGAAAAAAAAAAGGCATTTCACTCTTTCTTCATGCTTTGAAAACATTATAAAACCAATTAGAAAAAAAAGCGCAAACAAATTAATGAAATCCATGTCGTCTTGTTTATATCCCAGTTCCTTCAAATCTCCCCAAAAAAAGGGTTTCTCTCAGGGAGTCTGACTTTTGGAGGTATCAGACGATGCCCAAAAGACCGTCTTTCAACAATTTAGAATTACAAACTGGAAGCTTTAGTTCAAAGTCCAGCACCAGGGCAGCCGGTTCCACCTGCGCAGCCTGAAGGAGTCAGGGAGAGAAGAGCAGACAGATCCCTAATTACGACCCCCAGGGATGGAATTGCAAGACCCATCACTTACACAATGAGATCCCCGGTGAGCCTGACCAGGGAGAGCAGGGTGTGCTTCAGGGAGGCTGCAAGAGGCAGAGTTTGGCTGCACAGGGTGCCCAGGTGAGCGGCCTGGACGGCGCTGATGTAGCTCTCGGCAGGGATGGTGTCGTTGGCGAAGGCGTTGCGCTGGGGAGGGACACACACACACACATCAGAGCCAGCTTTGGCAGGGACACCCTGCCTGCCATGCCCAGAATCACAGAATTTGAGATCAAGTCCAACCTATTCCCTCTCACCATCCCATCACCTAATCCATGTCATTCAGCGCCTCATGGAGCCAACTCTTAAACACCTCCAGGGACGGAGATTCCACCCTCTCCCTGGGCAGACCCTTCCAAGGATGGATCACTCCTTCAGTGAAAAAGTTCTAATACCCAGCCTAAACCTCCCCTGACAGACCTTGGGACTGTGTCCTCTTGTTCTGTCTCCAGTAGCCTGAGAGAAAAGACTCTGCCTGACTACAACCCCCTTTCAGGTAGTTACAGACAGCGACAAGGTCACCCCTGAGCCTCCTCCTCTCCAGGCTGAACAGCCCCAGCTCCCTCAGGGTTTGTGCTCCAGCCCCTTGACCATCCTTGTCACGCTTCTCTGAACACATTCCAGTATCTCAACTACTTTCTTAAACTGGGGCCCAGAACTGGACACAGCACTCGAGGTGTGTCTGACCAGTGCTGAGTCCAGGGGAAGGAGAACTCCCCTTGTCCTGCTGCCCACACGATTCCACGGCCATCCCATTCCCACCCCATTCCATGGCCATCCCATTCCCACACGATTCCATGGCCATCCCATTCCCACCCCATTCCATGGCCATCCCATTCCCACCCCATTCCATGGCCATCCCATTCCCACACCATTCCATGGCCATCCCATTCCCACCCATGCAGGGAGTGGGGGTCACAGCTGGACTCACCCACGAGCCGATGTTTGGGAACTCATTGGTGTGGATGTTGTTCCAGGACTCACACAGGGTCTGCACAGCTGACGGCAGGTTCTGGACAAGGGTTGGACCTGCAGTTAATTAACACACAGTCATCAGGCACTGGAGGAATTACAGCTCCTGCTGCAACCCACAGTGCTTCTGCAGTGGGTTTTTTACCTTTTACTTGGTCGTGTAAAAAAAATTGTTATCGTTATTTAAGACACAACTGTCTTCAAACTGAGCTGTAATTCTGCTGAGGACAAGTTTCAAGCTTTTCTACAAGTCAAAATTATCCCTACATTTGCAAGAGCTTCCCACCTTCATCCACTTTATTCAAACAACAAGAAACATGGCACAAATACTAATTCACAGCAGTCTTCAACATAGCCACATTTCATAATTCCCCTTACTATTCCATTCCCCCAGCTCCACCACGGCTACAAAAACATTTCAATAACCCAGATAAACCCACAGGGCAGTTCCTCTTTCAAGCTCAGCCCAGCTCTTTAGTTTTTAGCACACACTGAGACTGGGTAAGTCACTCGTCTGAACAGAGCGGTGGAGGACACACCAGCCAGCACAGAGCTTTGAAACTGAGTTTTGGCAGCTTTGTAGAAAGCTCCCCCTGCAGAGAGAAGGCAGTGGGAGCTGCCCAGCACCTCACCCAGAGTGTTGGCCTTGCAGCGGGCAGAGCCGATGGCCAGGACAGCAGCGTAACCCCGCAGCTTCTCCTCCGAGGGTTTGTTGTCCGGGGAACCCTCCTCGGCCAGGCTCCGCAGCAGGTAAGATCTGTGTTCAGGAGGGGAAGGGTTTACTCAGGACTCAGCTCTGCATTTGTCAGTGCAGCTTGTCTGAAGCTCTGCCCTGTACTTCATCTGACGCCTCTAAGGGAGTTGTGGGCTTTTATCCCCTCTAAGCTACTTAGGAGGAGAAGTGCCCATTCCAAAGAAAAAGCTGATTTATTTTTTGCCTTTTTTTTTCCCCTCACAGGTTCTAATGAGAGTTTAGAAGACTTCAGACTCTAAATGTGAGAATTAATCACCCCCCCCTTTCCTTTTTGATGGTCTGACAGCTTCAATATTAGCCCAGAGAAATACCCTTAAAGCAGCACCATCCTACACAGTGGTTTTATCTTTGCAGGAAAAGCTGGTTTTGCAAACTTCCAAGGAAGGCTTGGAAAACCAGACAAGGAGGTTACTTAGAAACAACCTCCTATGGATGGCTTGAAAAGCTACTTTTTAGTCTTCTTTTAAACCAATGACATAAAGGAATTACACCGGACTACAAAAACCCCCACACACCTCTAAGAAAACACCACAGAGAACACCAAGAAAGCAAAATGCACAGCAGGGAATTGCAGAATTCCTGCTGCAGATCCCAAGGACTGCACCTGGTAAACGTAGCATAGGTGTCAATGAGCTGTAGTGTAGCAGGAAGGAGGTTCTTGGTTATCTCCGAGGATTTGTGGGGATCAGTTTCTGCAGCCAACTTGGAAAAGTGCTCATCCAGGGAAACCTGGATCTTGGAAATGGCAGCATCGAGGGTGTAAATGGATTGTAAACTGGGAACTTCGTGCAGCTGGAGGATAGTCGTGCAGTCGACAGCACAGAAAGAAGATATCTGAGAACAGGAAGGGGAGGAACAGTAAGTGATCATTCCACAAAACCCAAAGTTCCAGAGGCACAGCTGCACTCCCCCCACCTCACCTGCCGAGCAAAGTATTCCTCGGCTATTTCCACGTCGTACTTCACTGAGATGCACTTGCTGGAGGTGAGCTCGATGAGAGGAGCAGCGTGTTCAGCTTTCATGCCTTGCTTGATAAGGTGATCCTGGAGGTGCCAAAAATACAGACCCACCACACTTTAATGACCTGTAATTATCCACTCTGCCAATCACCAGAGGCTGGAACGCTTGACAAAGCACAGGCACAAACTCCCATTTGTCCCCACTGTGCCCACAGACCAAACCCTGCGGAAGAGATTGACACCCTTATTATCAACACCTCAAAATACCCCTCAAGAGATGAGGCTGTACCTTGATCCAGGCGACATAAGAAGGGATTTGGAGGCGGGAGGACCAGCGCAGGGTGTGCAGGAGGTCACAGTCACTCATCTCAGGGGTGTTCATGGCCAAGTGGTGCATGTAGCTTTTGGAGGGGGGCAGAATCCCCAGGATCCGCCACAGGATCAGGAAGTAGTACTGGAGGGCACAGGCTTCCTAAAGAGAGGAAAGGTTGGACAAAGGGTAAAGAAAGATTGCAGTTTCCATCACTACAGCTCCTGAAGTGATCTCAGAGACTCCTGCAAATGTGTCAGATCAGATGGAAACTCTGGACTGAGAGTCTGTCACATTAAACAACAAACCATTCAATAGAGGAGTGAGAACAGTTAAAAGAAAGATGATACAATTTTCTCCTCAATCAAGCTCTAGCCAGACCTCCTGGAATTACCAGGGACTTACAGCAAGTCTAAAACACACTAAAAATTAAACACCCAATAGATGTGCAGCCACCATAAATATCATGATGGGTTGTGGGATTTGTGATTTCCCTGTTACTCCAACCATTGCCCCAAACACTTCAGTGAGTTCCTTTGCTTGTAAATACTAAGTCTGAAAACGTGTCAATCCTCAGCACAGCCTTACCAGTGCTGTGACGTTTTTGTTCTCCCTCCTCCTGAGTGTGTCAACCTGTGACCCAGCTGCAAGGAGCGACATCAGGGCCGTGTAAAGCTCGTCGTACTTCGTGGCCCTGGAGAAAAGGACCTCACAAACCTGCAGGAGAAAACAAGTCAGGATCCCTCCTTTGCAAATGCACAGATACAACCAAGCTCTGAAAGTACCCAGAATACACACACAGCCCAAAACTAAGGGGGATAAACCATCAGGGAGTGAGTTCTGTTGGTATTTCTGTCCTCAGCTGGATAAGCAATGAACTGGTGATGAGGGGCTTGGAAGAGCAAACCCCCAACCCTGATGGCAACTAATTCAGTGAGGAGGCAAAACCCGGGAAAAATAGGGAGCAAAGTGATGAGAAAACAACTCTAAGGCCACATGTCTCAGATGTTTGAGCAGCAATGACAAGTGAGGATAGTGCAGGGCTCCCTCTCCCAGGCATCCCTACAAGTATTCCAGCACATCTTCAGAGACTTTACACAGTGATTTCCCTGATACGCCACAAGGTGTAAAAAGGAGTCCCCCATTATCTTATCCAGCCACTCTTAATGAAAAATTTCTGGTCTCTGTTTATTCAAGTCTGTCCTTCTTGCACTGGTCAAACCCATGTGGCCTTGTGCAGACTCAGGCAAAGGCCTCTAAAGCAGCAGTGCCCATACCGTGCTGTCCAGACGGTTCAGATCATCTTCAGAAGCTTCCAGAGACAGGATGCAGTAAAACCTGGGCTGTGGAGCCGAGTCTGGAATGCCAGAACAGAAAACAGCATTCAGACACTTTATTTAGGCAGCATTGTGTTGTACTCCCTCCCTCATGCCCACAACCTTTCACATTTTAAGATGATCAGCAGATTCTGAGCTCCAGGACACATGACATGTGCTCTAACCTGTGGAATGCACAGCCAAAGTTTTCCTGCTCCCACAATCCTGGCACAACGATGGCAATAATTTTACTAAAACTTTTCCTGCATTACTAGTTGCAGTGGATAAAAATCCATCTATGCCCATTAAAAGCAGGAGAAGCTTCCAAGAGCAGGACACAGGAAGTGCTCTCATTTATTTACGCAGGAAAATCTTGGAATAAAAAATTCCCTCCGTTTTCTTTCTTACCTGATGAACAGTGTTTGGTCCAGTTTTCTTCCACTTCTTTAAAGCCATGATAAAGTGGGACAGACGTTCGTCTGCCACTGTCCTGGGAGCCACTGCCCCAGCCAATGGGTGGAGTCAGCAAATTATATTGTACCTAAATTAAAAAATGAACAAACAAACAAACAAAAACCCCACTCTTGTGGCATCCTTGTTATCAAGGGGTAGGGGGGAAATACCACCCCACAGAAAAAGAACCACCAAATAGGAACAACCCTGTTTAAAACACGACACCTCGAGGGAAGCCCTGAACCCTCTCTGATGAGTTTTAATATGGAGTGAGCAGTTTAAATCGAGGGCCAGAATTCCCACAACTGGAAAAGTCGGGCACAAAGCACCAGCACCCCGTTAATGAGACACCCAAAAATCCCAAACACCTCAACAGCGCAACACTAAAGCAAAGGCAGCTGTGAGATGGTGCCTGAACACCCAAATAGTCGAGATTTTAAAGATAAGGGGGGACAATCCCCCTGTCCCTGCCAGGAATTAGGGCATTAATTACACCAGGAATGTTCACTCCAAATGAACCCACTGCCAGGACTCAGCAGTGACAGTTCATCATGCTTTGTCCCTCCAAAAAGCTGGGGACATGAAAACTGATTCACCCACAAAGGTCATGGCCCAGAACACCCCAAAGGAATGATGACAGATTTTGGCTGGATCCAGAGGATGATCCCAAAGCCTCACCTGCTCAAAGAGGTACATGGGAGCTTTGGAATACTGATGGAGCAGGTAGTCAAAGACCAGGAGCAGCCGTGCCACGAGGAGGGGCACCGAGCACTGCTGGGTCTCCATGTTGGCTGTCAGCTCCACAATGGTCTGGATGCAGAGCAGCAGGATGGACCTGCGGCCCCTCTCCGAGAAATTGTGGAAAATGAGCAGCAGCAGCTGGAGATGTTCCACATTCAGATCCTCTGTGTCGCTGGGGAGAGTCCCCTGCAGGGCGTTTTGCTTCAGGGTGCCCACAAACCTGGCAACAGGAAAGGAAGGTCATAAAGTTTAATTTTCCACTTGCTTTGGTGCCCCCTTTAAAATCTCTTTAACTAGAGGTTAGAGAAACGTTTTCATAATTGGGGTTTTTTTTCTGCTGAAATACTGGAAATTCCATGAATTGTTCACTACGTTTTGTACTGGAATTAAACTGCACAAACAGGAAAACCTACAAATTAAACGAGCAGCAAAGACACCTAATGGAAATTAGGAAAAATCATTCAAAGGCAGAAAGAGGGACTCAAACCTGCTCCCATGGGAAAGGTTGGCCACTGGATCTTTAAGTCAGTTAGGGACTTAAACAGGGACTTTCACACCCAGGTAATGACCAAGAGGAACAATCTTGGCACCATCCTACCAGAACCTACCAGAAACCTGCTGAAATAACACTTTCTTCTCTTTTTAAAACCAGCATTGCTGTAATTCAGCCTCCTCCAAGCACCACACAGATCCCAGCCCCGAGAACACACAGAGTTTTCACTTGTGAGGTCAGAGATGAGTAACTTTCGTCTTACCATAAAATTATCTCACCTTTCCCACACTTTAAGGCATTCAGGAACATCAGGATCTCCCTGGGCAGTGGCTTTGTGCTGCCAAATCAGGAGAAGCCGTGAGAGCACCGACAAACTCTGAGGGTGGATGTAGAGAGGCCATGGACCTTCAGAGAAAGGGGCAACTCCCAGCTGCTGAAGGAGAGTGTTCTGGAACAAAACAGGGGCTTGTTGGAAAGGGGCAAGTCCTGGGTGAAGCCTTAATTAATTAAAAGTCGGATCTGAACACACAGATGGCAATAAATAGCAGGATTCTCAGCTCCTAAGGGTTCCTACAGCAATGAGTCTCCTACCAAACGGCCACTGAGGGACACAACCCCCTTAAAAACACAACCAACTCACACCAGAGCAGACAAAAAATGGCACTAATGAGCTCTGCTCACTCACTGCAGTGTCACAGCAAGAGAGATTGTGTTCAGTGCCTATGAATTTGGAAGAAGAGCCCTCTGATTGATCACAGCAATACTTGTTTGTTTTCAAATAGAGTAAAAGGGGAAATTGCTGGTAAGTCCAACTGCTTTCAAAAAACCTCAAACCAAATAAGAGTGTTTAAATACAGCAGAAAAGAGTCAGCAAAGTGCAGGGGTCGAATTCAGTGATGGGTAAGCAGGTTTGTAACCTCTGCTTACCAGGGGTAAGTCAGGTCAGCCCATGACCCAGCAAAGAAACCCAGAGCCTGCAAAGTCAGTAAATGAAAGCAAAAGGATTAATTTGATCCTCTCCTGAGAGAATTCCAAGGCTTTCTGGCATCGGTGTTGACAGCAAAGCAAATGTGCAGGAATGTCTCTTGACAAACTCATGGAGAGAGGCAACTCTTGCAAACAAAACACACAAACTCGTTTCCTTCTCAGCTTTCATCACCTTCAGAGTCCAGTGGATAAGTCTGAACTCCAGATGTTAAGTTGTCACTGGATGACTGCAAAGGTCATTCAAACCACTGGATTTAAAATATTCCAACCTCCTTTCGAAAATTCTTATAGTCAGGGCCAAACTGCATCACCAACACACTCCTCTGAGTGAGGAGAACTCACAAAAGGACATTTACAGACACCAACATTTCCTCCCTTTATTTACCCATTCAATCCCAGATTACCTGCAGGGCAGGGGACTGAAGATCTGAGGTCACCAGGGAGTGGTTGAAGTGATACAATGCAGCAGCAAACTCCTCATCCGACGTGCCTGTAAGACACGGGGCAGGTGCCATTCACCACCTTTGCTCTCCAATATTGCACATTTTTGACATTCCCAGTCCCATAAACCCTCCAGAGTGTTTTCTCTCTCAGAGAGGCAGGGCTGCTCACCCTTAAGGCCATCCTTGTCCACCTCCTTGATGATGCTGGCCAGGGTGGCCATGTGCTGTTCCGACAGGGACACGCTCAGGTAGTTGCGGATGAAGTTATTCCTGGAGTTCAGCATTGAAGAAGTGATAAAGTTCAAAATGTTTGAAGCCAGGCTCAAAAACTGCAAAGGAAAGGGAAACACGCTATAGAAGCAACAAAAGCAGAAGGCCAACATGAGATAAAAATGAAACCAGCAGCAAAATAAAATATGTTCCTTAATTCCCAGCTCCAGCAGCGGAGGACAGGGGGACGGATGGCAAACCAGGACTGATAACAGAACTCTCTGGGAAGGTTGGAGGTTGCAGTATTTGGTTTTTTCTTCACCTAAGGGAGTTGGGAGCTAAAACCATTCTATCAGCAAGTCACTTCACTTACAGTCCTGTCCCCATTTTCCCTCTCCCTCTGTAACCCAAATAGAGACTATCTCCACTCTCTGCTTCCCTGGCAGCAACAAATCCTGTCACACTCCACCTGGCAAGAGAGCAGAGCAAACATCTTCCCTCAAAGCCAACACACTCCTTGATTCCTCACCAGCAAAGCACTCGAAATACCTTTCCTTTATCATGTTGTCAGTGCAGCTACTCACTGACAACACAACAATGCTCCAGCCCAGCCCAGCAGTGATTCCATTGAGCCCCAGCACCTCCCCATACCAGCTCCGGATCCTTGCGGCTGGCCAGGATGTTCCCATTCTCTCCCCCGCTCTGTTTGTTGGGGCTTTTCACCCTGGGCGAGCTCTCCAAAGGAGGGGGTGGAGGGGGTGGTGGTGGGGCCACCTTCTCTTTGCTTGGAGAGATTGTTTCTTCAAACCACTGCCCAAGGATGGGTTCGCTGTCGTCATCTAAAACACAAGGCAGGAAAACCAAAATCATGGTGTTAAAGCAAAGATCAAATCAAAGCTGCACGGCCTGAAAAAGGCCTAAAACAGACTTCCAGTGAGCAGGGTTAAGACACCTGCTATCCTCATTCCTCCTTTCCAAATCACAAGGCGGAGCGTTTTCAGGGAGGTCCAGCAGGAATTTACAAGAAGAAATTCACTGCCACTCTCCTCTTGAGCAAACGCTGCCAAATCCCAGCCACTCAGGCTTCAGTCCACACAAAACACTCAGCACCACTTCCAAACCCTTGGGTATTTTCAGCGTTACTCTCATTCCAGAGACGAGCCAGGTTTCCCCCTGGTGTGAAGGGCAGTGTCCAACCCTGTGTTACCTTGGCTGCTGTCCTCCTCAGTGCTGCTGAAATCATCCTCGTAGTAAGTGTTGGAGTCCGTGGAGGCGCTGGCATCGCTGCTCATGGAGCCTTTCCTCTGCCTCTGCAGGACACAGGCCTTGGGAACAGCGCAAGGGACGTTTCAGGATTATGAAGGACAAGAATTGGAAAGTAAGAGTAACTTCCTCGTGCCTTTTAATTTTCCTCTAGCAAATTTGTCTCAGGTAATTTATTAATGGTTTTTCAAGGCTTCTCCCCCTTAAGTTGTACTAAAAATTACACAGGATGGTTGGAAACCAATAACCTGTGTCAAGTTTGTAAGCGATGCTTGAAGTAACAGCTCTAACGTAAAACCATCAGTTTTTAACACAGGCTTTTCCTCTTCCACCACACTCACAAACACCACTGCATTTACAGAAGTTCATTTCCACTAGAACAAGTTTGTCAGATTTAAATCTTTGAAAAGAAGGAAAAAAGAGGCCTCAGCTGACGCCCTCTGAAAGAATCCCACGTTCTCCTCAGCACAGTCACAGTTCGCAGAGCGAGACCTTCCCATGCCTGGGAGAGGTTCAGGTTCAGAAGTTCCCTGTGTGCCAGTCCCCACCTTTCTGTAGGAAGTCGAGAGCAAAGTGAGCAGGAGATTAGTGAGTGGCACAGAGTCTATGAGGCGCTGGATCCTCTGGATGGAGGTGCTCTGAGCCATGATATCCAGCACTGCCGGCGGCCCGTCGCTCTCCCAGCCCTGAGGAACACAATTTCACATGGAATTGGGAAGAGAATTTAAAGTGTGTTGCAGTGGAGTGGAGAGGGGGAATCGTTTCAGGGCAATGTCCATGTGCAAACCTTGTGCAGGGCCTCCACCTGCAGATCTTGGAAGAGGGAGGACAGCAGTTTGATGGCGTGATTTGCCAGCACCACGGAGAGCACACCAAACCCTTGGTGCCTACAGAAATAGACAGGACACGGTGGGATTTCAGGGGCAAAATAACACAGAATATTACAGAAATTAAAAAATACACAGAGATTAAAAAAATAGAGATTTTTAAAAAATGAGTGAAGCAACTGCTTTGTTAAACTGAAAACAGTAACTTTTCTTTCCAAGAGGCAAGATTTGAATTATAAATGGAGTGAAATAGTTTCAAGCAGCAGGACTGCAGGAGCTGCTCGCTGGGCATGGCCAGGCCCAGGACAGGGATCCCTGCAGGGGGGGTCACATACCCTTTCCCAGGTCCCAGTTTGGGAGACCCAACGCCCTCCTTGGTGCGAGCAATGATGTCTCTGACACGGAGAGCAGCCAGTGGGTCCTTCTCCTTCCCCTTATCAGCCAAGGCTGTGGGGCTGAGGTTCAAGATGAGGAAGAGGCTGTTCAGCAAACACCAGGCCCCGAGCAGCTGGAAGTTCTGATAATGCTATCGAGCCAAGGGGAAGGGAGGAGAAAAAAAGCGCCGAGCAAATTATTGTCAATCCAAATGTCACAAGAGAGCAGCACAAAAAAAGAGTGAAAAAGGTTCCTGAGATGGAAATCTTACCTCCCCCCCTGCACGGCGTGAGTTGCTGATGGCCTGTCCAATCATTTCATAGATTTCAAGCTGCAAATAAATCCCAAACCACGGTAAGTGCTGGGCAATCATAAAGCTAAAAAACTCAATTTGTATTTTACTCAAAGTGTATTTTGCCCTCTACAATGAGCCACCCCTTTAATTCCTTTACTAGCAAGGCCAATACCCAGAAATCACAGATACTGCAATCCAAATAAACACAAATTCTACACATTTTTCCCTTGCTGAGAAGGGGAATAACGAGCAGCCATTTACTTACACATTTCTGGACAATAGTAGCAGCATCGTTTTCATAATCCTCCTCTTTGGAACTCGTGGAGCCGGTTCGTACCTGCTGAGTGCTGCCCACGTGCAGGATGGCCATGCAGGTGGCCACACTCACACCTCAGGGGACACAAGGGCAGGGAACAGTCACTAAGAGCCAATCTTGGGACAAAAGTGTTCTTATTTAGGGTATTAAACTGTCTGTAAACTCAATGGAACGGGGAATGCTCAGGGAATTGCAGCCGAGGGATTTAAAAACCTTTCTGGAGTGCCCTCGAAAAAGGAAAAGTTTCTGTTCTACAAAAACACGTGTGAGTAATTAAAGGAGAAAAATTTTTACCACGTAATTCAGAGGCATTTTTAAGAATTTACAGTCAAATGCTCTAAGTCTTTAAAGTCTCCTCCTTGCCAATTAAACATTCAGGGTTTTGGTGTGCTTAAACCACTCCTGGAGAAACAGGTTGATTTGGGGCTATAATCAATTAAGCAGAAGCCATAAGCATTACAAAAATATATCATGCTCAGAACATTAAAAAAACAAAAGCAAAGACCACAGGCTGTAAAAAAGGAGTTGAGTTACTCAGCCTTTTTTCTTAGATGCTGACAAGAGCAGTGACAGAAGGTACCAGGATTTCAGGGCTTCAATATTAACCCAGTCACCAGACAGAAATAAAAGTTACCTGTGGGCTGAGCCCCACAAAGCAGAGGAAAAAAAAAGTATAAGAGGAGATCCCCTCACCTGCATAGAGACAGCTGAGAGCAAGAACAGTTACATCCTGGAGACGTGTGGGTGTGAGGGGCTCCAACACGGGCAGAGACAGAGTGTCCAGTGCCATGGTCACATCGATCACCAGGGAATGGAACCTGCAGGGAGGACACACGGGGAGGTTCAGCACAGGGCTGCCCACAAAGAGCTCAGGGGAGACTCTCAGAGCCGTGGGGAGGTGGCAGCAGGTGCCCCAGGGCAGAGGTGGCACCGACCCGTTGCGCACAGCGGTGGCATCGGCCACAGTGGCCGGCATGATGAAGAAGGAGTTGGCTGACACGGCGTCCTGGAACCTGTTGATGTACCTCAGGAAGTAGGGCAGGTTCAGGCAAACTCGCAGCAGCTTCTCAGAGCCACCTACCAAAAATGAGAGCAGCGTTATTGGACGGTTTTGTCAGAGAGCTCCTAAGCAGGACGGAGCTAACGGTGAGCAGTAATTGACTTAATTAGTCTTTGTGGGGAGAAAATGTCATCAGAGATGAGGCAACAGGATAAAGAGCAGTTCACAGCACATAAACCTGCTGGTGAAGTTCGTAACGGGTGTCACACAGCTCTGTGTCCATGTCAGATGGCACTGCAGGTCGAATTGGTTGCACTTGATCTTAAAGGTCTTTTCCAACCTTAACAACTCTGTGATTCTAATCCACACCTGCTCAATAACCCTTCCTGTAAGATATTTTGTAGTGTCCACTTTATTTATCCCTCAAAACACTGAGCTCATCCCTGCAATGAAAACCCCACTCCAGCCACAACCTCCCTTGGCAATCACCACGGAGTCTTTAGGCAAGGGAGTGTCTCCCCACACAGATTTCCCAGGTGTAACACTGGGGACACATTTTTCCAGCAGGTTTTTTTTGACCCTGAAGCTCAGAAAGTTGATTCTCACCAAGTTCTTGCAGGCTGGCCACGTTCTGAGCAATGAATATGCTTTTGGTTTTTGCTGCAGAGGTTTGATCTGTGGCAGCTTGATCCTCGCTCTCTCCTTCCACCTAAAGCAAAAGCACATCCTAAATATATAATGGAGGCACTAAAAATACACAGTATGGCAGGAAGAATCCAACAGAACCAAGGTGTGTCAGCAGCAGGACTCAAAACAGCCGTGGGTGTCACTGAGCATTGCTGTCCACAAGGAAACAAATCTGCTCTTTCCAATACAACACAAGCAGCGTTTTGTTATTTATCATTTATCACGTGCAAGCTGGATTTAAAGGCTTAACATAAGGGGTTTCTGTATATGTGTATTAATAAAAGTACCACTTAGAGCCCTCTGTCCTTCCTGGTCTTGTTATTAATGTTCAAATTCGCACTGGTTTTATTTTAGGGGTTTTTTCACTTGTTTTATAAAGGTACCACCCTGCAGCCCACTGTGACATTAATTTTCAAATTCACACTGGTTCTGTTTCAGGGGTTTGTTCACCTGTGTCTCTTGTGTGATGGACGGGGAGGACGAGACTCTGGGGTTAAAGACTGATGTCAGCTGGTTGAGGAAGTTCATCTGCACTTCCTTCTGTCTCAGCTCGGGGCTCACCGGGGAGGCCAGTTCCTTCTGGTCCTCAACTGCAGGGAAAACAACAAACCACCCATCAACCCCCCCAGGATTTTGTGTGCCTGACTCCAGTGCTGCAGTGAAACCCCCCCCAGCCGAATCAGCCCTACCATCTGAGAGGGTTTTCACAGTCTGAGGCAGCTTGGCTGATTTCATCATTGCTGTGAAGGTGATAATCTCAGTCCGGTCCAGGCGGCTGCAGCCCGTGCACAGCCCCTTGATCAGCAGAATGAGGTGTTTCTACAAAAAACCAAAAGGCATCAAGGGCAATTTAAACTCTCTTGATTCCAGTTATTCCTCTCTATCATTTGCTGTAAGCAGATGGATTAAGAGTAATGTAACTTCAGCTGCAACAGCTCTAAATCCACCGTGATCTCGCAGCGGAGATGGTGACGGATTATTGACTGCAGGTCACTGAGGGCACTGCAAACACCTGGAAAAGCTCCCTCTCCTGTGGGACACAACATCAGGTGAACGCTTCCCACGCGCCTTTCCTCTGCCAAACACATTGAAGCTTTTCCCAGATGATTAAAATACGAGCGGGGAAAGAAACCATCTTTAAAAAGACAACAAGTAATTCTGATCCAGTTGTAACAAAAAATCAAATTAAGAGCATAGGAAACTGGAACAGAATTAACCAAGGCTTCAAGTGACCTTTAACTCAGGCTGTGAGCAAGCTGAGACTGAGTAAAGAACGAAGAGGGAAGACTCAGCAGGTCTCAGACACCCCAAACATTTCTAGAGCTTCACTCATTCTGCTTTCTGTATTTAACACCAGAGCAAATAGGCCAAAATTAGAGCCTGAAGTGAATTTTCACCCCACGAGGTCCCAACCTGTGCTCACCTGTGACACAGCACATGCTTCATCTGGGTTCTCCAGCCGCAGCAGGGAGAATTCAATGAGGACTTTGCAGGCAGCTGCCACCGACTGCAGCTGGTTCCTGGGTACTGAAAAAAGCACATCCTTGCACTCAGAATAAGTTTTTTTCAAATATAATCCAGTGTAGTAAATTGCCAGCGCTGTGCAGCGTGGGCACACACACAATCCATCAGGCAACATCAATTCAGTCTCATTACAATGGAGCCCCAGAAATGGCAGCAAATCGAGGCTCATTCCTTCCAGCAGACAGGGGAATTTAGACAGATAAAACAGTTTCCCCAGCAACATTATTTAATGTTGACAGCAGCGCTGAAGAACAAGAAACAGGTTCACAAAACCCATGGTTTTGATTGAAATTGCTGAATTGTCAGCCAAAGGAAACAGAAAAATATTTTGAGTCACAATGTTTTGATCGTTAATTCCGACACAGTAACTACAGAATCCCAGGATGGTTTGGGTTGAAGGGATCTGAAAGTTCATCTCATTCCATCCCCTGCCAGGGGCAGGGACACCTTCTACTATCCCAGGCTGCTCCAAGCCCCATCCAGCCTGGCCTTGGACATTTCCAAGGATGGAAGTGTTTTAACTGCTAAAGGACAATCTAAAAATCCTGAAGATTGATGTCAACGCTTGGTCTGACCAAAAATTAAACCAGGCCAGTGAATAAGCAACCCCAAAGTCCCAGCTGTCCAGTACTGGGTGGCCAAACACTCCCAGGAACCAGCCTCCCTTCCCACGTGAGCTGACACCGTGCCAGGATGAAAGGCAGGAACACTTGGCCCAATGATTCAGCAAGAGGGCAAAAGACAAACACAAAAATTTGTTCTGATTCACTTTTGCTACAGCCCAGCCACGATGTAAGAGCAAGAGAAGGCAAGGAGGGGGAACACTTACTTAGGCCACACACAGTAGTGATGTAATGTGTGGAAAGTGCAACGAAGGAGGAGTAAAAAGGCTCATATTGTTTGTCGTGGTGCAGGATTTCAGATTCACTGCAATGGGAGAAGGGGAGAGATGTGTTAACTGGAGCCAACACCCCAAAATATCCATTCACAGAGAAAAAACACCATTAACAGCTCTGAGAACCCCCTCCCTCGTGTCCCCGGGACCGAGTCCTGCAGCAGCAGCCAGATCACACAGGAAATTTAAGGGAATATTTCCAATATCGTAAATGTTTCTCTTTTCCAGCACCAACAAGAGCTTCTCTCGCAGCCAGAGGCTCATTAACCTTTAAGTTATTCCAAACTCAGCTGCCCGGAGTGTTTGGACTGTGTGTTCTGCTAACGCTGGCAGGATTTGCCAGGCCTGGAGCACAGGCATTCCCTTTCTGTCCCGGCACAGAGTCAAGTGGAGTTTGTGCAATTCTGCAAATCAGAGGGGATCAAACCAGGCCATTGCATAATGACAACACACAACACCACGAGCTGGGCAGGGGAGCGGAGTCTCTGAGGTTTCTGTGACACTCAGTGGCCCTGGGGATCAGCTGCTGGTGACAGAGGTGACACCGGGCAGGTTTAAAGGCTCCTGCAGTGCTGCCCCAACACTTCTCATCTGCACAGAAACACAACACAAGCCTCCACACCTCCTTCTGCCCCTAATTCTTCCTGTGGCAACACTAAGGGATGTGGATATATCTGCCAACGAAATGATCTGATCACTTTCTTCCACGTTTGCAATCAGTGATGTGAAGACACAAGTTGGAAGGACGGATTATTTGACTTTTATTTAACTTTTATTTGACTTCTCCTCTCCAAACCCAGCCAGTCTCCCTGTCCTCTGAGACGGAGGCCATTCCTGGAGGGCTGGCGGGGAGCAGAGGGCACAGTCTGCCCCAAACTCCACGATTTCTCAAGCTTTGGGAATGACCAAAATGAACCCACGTATCCCCCTCACTCACTCACACCAAGGCTGCAGCCTCAGCAGGGTGGGAGAAGGAGGAGGAAACACCATTCCCCACTGACCTGAGCAAAGCCCAGGTGATGCCAAGTCACTTTCCCTTTTTCCATCCTAACCCATCATGGGGAGAGGTGGCTGAAACAGACGAAACTCCGGAACAGATTTTCATCAGAGAAACGACAGGAAAGAAACACTCATCAGCTTTTGGAGTTTGATTTCCCAGACCTGAGATTTTATTTATTCTTCCTAGAAGAGCAGGGAGAGGCTTTACACGGAGATATTGAGTTCCGGCACCTCAGAACTGCCCTGCTGGGTCCCCAACCTGGAGCCTGTGCTCTCTCATCCTGCTCACCGTCCTCTCAGCCCCAACCCCGAATCAGCAGCAGATGTGGGGAAGAACAAATCAGAACAATCTGGGAATAACAGAGCACAGGAGAGGCTGGCAGCTCCTCAATTACTGCACAGGTCAAGGTGTGCACACAACGCCCACGGGGTGTGAGAACACAGAATATCCCACGGATTGGGCAAGGAGAGGTTTGGGGTTCAGTAAAACTATGTCGTATTAAATGTTAAGGCAGTGCAAAGCGGAAGGCAGCTGTCAGGCAATCACCAAGCCTTGCAAATAAATAAAAGATAAAGGTTCAAACTGGGACGTGCCAGTGAGATTTAATTATGATGGGGTTTATTATTAGGAAGCTCATCAGGGTGGAGGAGAAGCCTCTGTGTCCGTATCAGCTGTAGCTGGATGATGCTCAAACTTATAAATGAAACAGAAAAGTTGTTAAAAAAGGAGCTTATCGATTTATTTTGGAAAAAAAATAACACCCCCGATTTCGCTGTCATGGCACCAAGTTTATTTAAGGGGAAATCCAGCCACTTTGGGGTTGGCTGACACCACCAGGAGCTCAACAACCGCCTTCTAAAAATACATAACTCGAACAGATAAAATATTTCAGACGAGAAATCTAAAGATAGATTCTTGTTCAGCACAGAGACATGGACGAGCTGTATTTATTCCTTTGAGATTTCCATGAAATAAAAGGCACCAACCAGCCTGCAAGAGCCCAAACCCCGCAGGATCACCCGGGCACACAAATCCAACCTCTCAAAGGCAACGAGTGGAAAACGGAACCAATATTCCCTCCAAAGGAGCCAAGAGCCCTCCCCCAAAACTCCAGTGGATCCACTGAGCATCTCTGGGATATTCTGATTAAACACACACCACCAGCGAACTTTAGGGACGCGGACAGCAGAGCTCCTCGGGGAAAGGTGATGCTGAAAGGGTCCCTAAAATAAAGACCGGCCAAAAAACCAACCCCTCCTGGGGGAAGCGCTGCCCTGTGTGCCCAGGCACACACAACTCCTGGAGCTGCACTGACTCTGGAGCATCCCCTGCACACTCAGCCATCCCCTGTTAACCAAACCTCCACAGGGCTCTGCTTCATCACCTCCCATCCCCTATGAACCAAACCACCACAGGGCTCTGCTTTACCACCTCCCATCCCCTGTTAACCAAACCTCCACAGGGCTCTGCTTCATCACCTCCCATCCCCTATGAACCAAACCACCACAGGGCTCTGTTTTATCACCTCCCATCCCCTATGAACCAAACCTCCACAGGGCTCTGCTTTATCACCTCCCATCCCCTATGAACCAAACCTCCACAGGGCTCTGCTTCATCACCTTCCTCAGCGCCGCCTTTACTCGTTGTTTCCCAAAAAAACTTCTCGTGGCCGGGTGGTACCGATGTCACCCCAGACATCCACCCCTCGCGCTTTCGAGTGCCAAAACAAGCCCTGAGTTGAATTCAACAGCTCCAGTGGGCAGTTTAATGCCCCGACTCCAACGTTACTGGTTAAGAAAAGGCAGAGGCGACGCGGTTCTGCTTTATTTCTGCTTTAAAGGCGACAAGTGTCTCAGGGGCAGCGACTCTTGGGAAGTCAGTGCCATCACCCCCCCGGTCCC
>WEKX01008023.1:88214-103914 GCA_013390025.1 Pitta sordida
ACCCCGCCCCTCAGGGCTCCCTCAGGGCTCCCTCAGGGACCTGGGCGGAGGGATGGGGTTGGTCCCCCCCAAAAAGTATTGAAATAGCGTAAAATCGTTGGAATAGCCCGAAAAAAAAACCCCATGGTTGAGTAGCTCTAAACCGAATTAGTTGGCGCCAAAGACATTTAAATGGTGTCAAAACACGCTTAAATAGCTCTAATGGTCTAAACCCGCTTGAATAGCCACCCCAAAAATATTTAAGTAGCCCTAAACCCCACTTAAATAGCAAAAAAAACCCCTCTTAAATGGTCAAAAGCTGCTTAAATACCCCCCCCCTAATTTTTTCAATAGCCCTAAATTCTAAATACGTAGCAGCACCAAAATTTAAATGGTCCAAACCTACTTAAATAGCTCTAAACCCACTTATATAGCGCCAAAGCCACTTAAATGGGCCAAACTCGCTTAAATACTCCCCCAAAAATATTTAATAGCCAAAAAGTAATTTAAAAGGTCCAAACCCAGTTAAATAGCCCCCCCAAAGCAATTAAGTAGCCCTAAAACCTACTTAAGTAGCCCCCCCAACATTCAAATGGGCCAAAATGAATTAAATAGCCCTAAAAACCTATTTAATAGCCCCCGTAAACCTAAACGGCCAAATCCCACACTTAACTAGCCCCCCAAAAACACTAAAAACATTAAAATAGCTCCAAAAAACCAGCTAAATGCCCTGCTTAAACAACCAAACCCCCTCACTTATACAGCCCCAAAACCCCACTTAAATAGCCCCACAAAACACCTAGTCCCCCAAACCACCAAGGAGCCCCCCCAAAAAAAACACTTTAATACTCAAAATCACTTCGATGCCCCAAAAATGACTTCAGTAGCCCCTGGGTAACCAGTGGGTGCCCCGCAGCTCAAGGTTTTATTGAGGGTCTGCTGAGGGGTGAATGTGCCGTGGCCTCTCACAGGGGCTGAACTCGCGGCCAAAACTTGATTGGAACAATTGAAATCCACGATCCCGAGGGAAGCACTGCGAGGTTCCTCATCCCGAACCCACAATGCTTTGGTTGTACAGAAAAATTCCAAATAAACGGGGAGGAGCTGACGTTACAATCAGAATAAATAAGGAACACGGAGAGACTTCACATTCAAATTCCTCCCACAGCTCTCAGTGACTCCATGAGGCCATTTCCCACCGACACTCCCCCAATTTCTAACCTTTTTTATTTAAAATCACCCCAGGTCTCCTCCCCACACACTCCAAACACAGCTGCCAACAACCCTCACCCTTCCCTTCCGCCAGATGTGGGTCACAGCTGGAACAGAGGAAGACCCAGGGATTGAGAGCACCATGTCCTTCACCAACATCAGGGAGACAATGTGATTTCAGGGCTTCAAGGGAGGTTGGGGAGGTTCTTTTTTAGTCAGAACAGACTCTTCCATCTCTTCCATTCCCCCTCACGGGACACACACAGACCGTGTGTGTGTTTTGTTACGGCAGCAGCTTTTCCTCACAAAATATCATCCAGCCAAACGAAATATTGATGTCTGCATCCATCAGCCAGGCGAGCCAGGATCCCAAAGGTGGATCCCCCAGGAAATCCCCGTCCCAGCTGCCTTGTCCAGGCTCAGCCTTCCCTCAGCGCCAGGCCCGGTTCAGCAGCTTCACCTGGGCCAGTCTCTTGGTGATCATGGTGGCAAAGACCAGCCCGAAGAGGACACTGCTGATCAGGACATAGTCATAGTCGTCCTTCAGGACATCAAACTGCTTCGAGGGGTACACACGGGTCTGGAAGATGTCCAGGCCATAGGCAACAACCTGAAAAGAGGAGAGGAGCTGGTGAAGCAGCTTTGAGTATCAAAAAAAAATCAAGAATTATTCGCTCAGGGTTGTAGTTTTAAATACACCAACAAGCTACTTAAACAGCCTCGAAAAACCCCATTGAAATGGCACAAGAACACTCCTTAAATAGCCCCTGAGTCCCCATTTAATAGCCCAAACAAGCTACTTAAACAGCCTCAAAAAAAACCCCACTGAAATGACAAAAAAAACCCTACTGAAGTAGCCCCCAAACCCCTCATTTAAATAGCCCCAAACCCCTCACTTAAATAGCAAAAATTCCCACTGAAGTAGCCCCCCCCAAACCACTTGAATAGCAAAAGAACTCAAATAGTATAAAACCTTATTTAAATAGCCCTCAAAACACTACAATACGGAAAAAAATCCCACTTAAATATCCCCTAAAAAACCTGACCTAAGCAGCCCCCTAAAACACTTAAATAACCCCCCCCAAACCGCTAAACCAGCAGGAGTTGTGCCTGTGGATTGGGATCTAACCCCAAATTCCATGGCTGCACACCGAGGTCTCTGCCCTGCCCTCACCAAACAGGTGGATTCGAGGCCGGAGGGGGCCGTGTAAATCCCCCTCATCCTGGAGATGGTCTGGTTGTAGTTGATGAACCTCTCGGCGTGGATCTGCACGTCAGGGGAGTACGGGATCAGGTTCTCCTCCCTGGAAGGCAGTTAAAGAGCAATGAAATCCCAACTAGGCAGCACACTGGGGATGGATGCCACCAGTGTTTCCTACTCTGATTATCTCAGGCTGACCTGAAACAGCAAATTTGGAAGGGTTTTTTTTTCCTGTGCAGATTTATTTTTGCTGCAGGATGAAAATCAAGCTTATCAGCTGGGTCGGGCTAAATTGCAGCAGCCACCTTTCAGGCTTCCAAAGTTTCAAAACTAAGTGTAATTCTAAAATATTCAACTGGTCTGACTGCTCTTTCTTAGGAATGCAGACAACAGGCTGGTTTACTAATGATTGACCTCCTGTGTTCCAGGCAAACATATTCCATCATCACAGACCGGGAACAGAACCACAGAATCATTCAGGTTGGAAAAGACCTCCAAGATCTTTGACCTGGAGCAGCCTCCCTTCATTCCATGCAAAAACTGCCCTGAACTCGTCCAGGGCAGGTTGTTCCACTTCCCCCTCCTGTATTGCACACAAAATCCATCCCCTCCCCAGCACAGGAAGAGAGGTTGTCACACCTTCCCTACCTGCTCTGCTCCGTCGGGATCTCTGGGCGCCGAGGATCCAGCAGAGCCTTTGGAAGGGACAGGATGGCCCCGGAGGGAAGCCCAACTGTGCATTAAAAGGAAAAGTATCTTAAAAATCGCCCTCTGGGGATCATCCAAGGCAGGGTCACCTGGAACAGGTGACACAGGAATGTGTTTGGAATGTCTCCAGACAGGGAGACTCCACACCCTCAGAGGGCAGATCTTCCACCCTCTGTGGGAAGAAGTTCTCCCTTATGTTGAAGTAAAAGTTTTAGTTCATGGTCATTTTAGTTCATGGCCATTGCTCCTCACCCATTGCTGAGCCTGGCCCCATCCTCTGATGCCCCACAGCCATTTCCAACAGCATTTTCCCACAGAAACGCTCTCTTGCTGCTTCTCCATGCACTTGCAGGGGGCCAGACAACCCACAGGCACGACTCTTTTTGGCAGCCACCTGCATTTTGCTTGGATTTCGGTGCTGCCTGAGACCCAGCGAGCCCAGAGCAGGCACTTACTGAGCAAGTGGCGGCTGGTGATGCCCCGCTCGGTGATGGTGGCCTCCATGGCACTGAGGGCAGAAGGGAAGATGTAGGATTGCTGGAGAACCTGAGGCAGGATGGGACGGTCCAGGGAGCTGAAGGCAGTGGCGTTGTACTGCTCTGTGCCCTCGTACAGCTCCAGCACAGTGAACTCGTTCCGACGGGCCTTGGTGTTCCAGTACTGGTACTGCAATGACAGGGGATGGCAGGCAGTGAATGACACAGAGGGAGCAGGAAATGCTCAAAAAGCCTTCCCCGTGCGGGTTCAGGAACTGCTCTGACCTCCCAAACATAAAGAGCAAGACAGTGGTAAGTGACCCCACCTATCGTGTGGGAGACCCGGGTTCGATTCTCGCCAGGGAGACAGTGTTAAGAGTTGGAATAGATGATCCTTGTGGGTCCCTTCCAACTCAGAACATTCTGTGTGACTCTGTGTGATAAGCTCTTACCACCACCCAGTTCTCCGAGTGAACCATGTGGACAGGTCCCTTGGCTTTCTTCTGCACCGAGGAGTGGATGATCCTGCCTGTGACCCCGTCGATCAGGTAGATCCCGATGAAGGTGCGCTCGTGGTGAGTGTCTGTGCTCTCCGTCACCACAGCCAGCAGGTTTGGGTTCAGGGACTGGAGAAAAGGAGAAAAACAAGTGCGATCCATCCTCACCCCAGTGCCACAGACACTTTATTCCTGCATTTCATGCGGTGCTGGGCAGGGTTGGGTTCAGAGACTGAGATCCATCCTCACTTCAGTGCCACAGGCTCCTCGCTCTGCATTTGGACACTGAGCATGTAACAAACAAATTATTTTATTAGCACAAGTCACCTGAAGAAATCAAGCAGGTTCTTTCCCCCTAATATCAGATGTTTAATTCCTGCGTGAAATCGTTTTACAAAAGAAAACTCTCCCCAAATTCACATCTTCTGCAGAGGGTTACGTGAATAAACTGGCGCCACAAGGCAGTCAATCTCCAAGTAGTGCCTGAAAAGGGCACTGAGAGGTTCCCATGGGACAATGCATCCAGAAAAAGCCAACCCAAAGTTGTGACAGCACCTTGTAGAGGACACTGCGGTCACCCATGACCCGGCCCTGGGAGTGCACGTGCTCGTTGGATCTCTTCCCTTTGACAGTCACAATCCTCTGCACCTCGGGGGGTATCACCACCTCCCAGCTCTGCTCTGTGCTCAGATCCTGCATGGAAAAAAGGATCTGTTTGATCTTGTCCTTAAAAACCACCACCTCCACCCATGAGGTGCAGCTTTCTCTGCTTTTTGCATTTTAAAAGTTTCTGCGACACGTTTTGAGCCTGAACGTCCTTATTTCGAGCAAAACTCCACGAATCAAAGAGAGCTGGAAATGGCATCACTTGGACTGCAAGGAGTCCTCCCTACCTTTTTCAGCCTGAATCCAGAGAGTTTTCCCTGCTCAGCATCCACCAGATAAAAATAGATAGAATGGGCCATTTCCTCTAACTGGCGAAGGACGTTTTTAGTGGCTGGGAAAGGTGTAACCTGGCAAAGGAGGATTGAAACACAGGTGAGAAACCAGCTGACACAGAGAGAAAAAAAATCCTCAACAAAAAAAAAATCCCACCCCAGAATGAACCAGAAAGGTTATTTTCAGGCATGTCTCTCAGGATAAGGTTTGTCCTACCAGAATAACCTCATAGTTTTGTGTGAAATGTGACCCAATGGCATTTTCTTCTCATCTTGCTCCAAAAGGGAGGGGAATAATTAACCAGAACACGAAGGAAACTTGCCTCCAGGCAAAGCCATTTACCTTGTACTCATCATCAATCAGGAGCAGGACTTTGGCATAGTCTTGATCCATAACAGGCAGAAGCAGAGTCTGAAGGATTGGACGTTTCAGAACAGGGGGAGCTACTTGGCTCCTCTTCCCAAAGATGGGGTTAAACACATACAGAAAGCTCATTTTGGTTTCCTAAAAAGCAAACAAGAGGCAAAACTTTCAATAAAGGGTGAAGAAGACCTAAAGGGTGAAGAAGAACTTGCTGGTGTTGACTATTTATACACTGGATTCAGCTACTCCACCCTGAGAATACTCTCGTTAGACACACACATTCTCTATTCCACATCTGTCTGTAAAAATTAGGATAATCCTCAAGTTTTCCAGGACTGTGTGTCTGCTCTCCTCCAGATCTCTCTCCCCTCCCACCCCCACATCAGTGATAACCAGATAAAAGATGGTTTTAACCCCACAAGATGCTTTTCCTGCCCTTTCCAAGGGCCTCACCTTGTCCTTCACCAGCAGAGTGCACTGGGGAGGGTGTGGGAAATGGGCTGTTGTTCTTTGCACCATCAGCTTGAAGGAGGAGCCTGGCCTCACATTCCTGAGGTACTGCTTCCACAGGATGGTGCCAGAACTGCTTTCAATGCCAAAAAGCTGAGCAAAGAGACACAGGAAAGCCCAAGTTTAGAAAAACACACCTCTCGTGTTCAAGCACTGCATCTTTCTTTGTCATGCCCCAAAGAAAGAGGAGCCTTAGTCCCTCTTCAAAGGTAAAAACATCTTCTCATGACATTGTGCCCAAGCCTGGCTGAAAACAGGGCTGGGAACTGAGCGCTGAGACTCTTTACTAAAACCTAGAAAGATTCCTGCCCTGCCTTCCTCACCTTTCCCGAGGCAGTGACCATCACCATCATTTTCTGGAGGTTGAATTCATCTCTGGCCAGGTTGTCAATGTTGATCTCATTTTTAATCTGGCTCCGGGGTTTCCTGGCATCATAGAACATCTTCCAGAGATGGGCAGTCCAGGCCTGCAGCAGGATGAGCTGGGAGGAAAGTCTCTTCAGAAACATTCCCAGCAAACCATCTGCAAACGACACCAACGGTGACAACCAGAGGGAAAACAACGAGAGGGAAAACTCGTGTCCCACCCCATCACTGGAATTACGGTGTCAGCCAGTAACAACAAGTGCTGCCATGCACAAACCTCTTTGCCTCCTACTCTGGAGGAACAGGATTTGGCATTTACCAAGCTTTTCTTACTTCACACTCATTCCAAAATACGCCCTTAAAAACTGAGAGCAAACCTTCATGCAGAGGACTTGGGTGTTCCTTCTCTGTGCCCACCTAAAGCTCACCCACCCCTCAGGTCTAAACAAATAAACAATTACTCCATCCTGCCCCATCAGGGTTTATATTTAGCTTCTCCAAATCACCAAAACACCCAGATTTGAACTCTAATTTGAGCGCTGAGGAGAGCAAGCAGAGGACAGCAGTGGCAGCAGGCAGGGGCAGACACGCTGCATGCAGGCTGGGTTACCTTGAATGGCTGCATCCAGGACAGCAAGGAAAGACAAAACAAAGCAAAAAAAAAAAACCACAAAAAAAAGGCTATTGGAAATGAGTCTTCCAGAAAGAGACAAAGGAAACATTTAGGAGAGATGGCCAAAACCCCTCCTAGCGCTGCTGACTGGGTTGTGGGTTGGTTTTTTTTCTCTGTGTTTGGCATTGGACTTCAAAAGTTTAACAGGAAATAGTTTATTTCTGCTCATTTTAACTGCCATCAGTAGAGGCTGGAATTCATCTCTGAGCTCAGAGTACTCAGGAAACAATAAATACATTTATTCAGGAAGAGAAAGAACAAATTCACAGGGGTCATTCTGTGAAACTCACCTGCTTTCTTCCCAAATTCCCCCTCCAGCTCAGCCTGTGCCCCTGTCAGGGGTAGATCCACCATCTCCAGGCTCACCACCTCTGCCAGAGACTCCTCCCTGCTCCAAACAACTTTGCCTGGAAAGAAATGAGTGGAATATTGGGGACAAAAATCGACTTAATACCTGGGAATGGACACCCTCAATAAAGGACTATGTTCCAATGGACCCTTCAAATGCAAACTGCCTCTTAATCAAATGCACTTGAGTGTATAATTAACTATTTCATAATAGACAACACTTTAAGCAACTGGTGGGGGAGAAGGAACTTTGGGGAAGAAAACCATAAAAGCAATCTCATGTTTTTTAAACATTAAGTCTATTTAAAATAAGATATTCATAGTGTGAACTCCTGGATTCCTTTTGAACCCCAGAACATCCACATCACTGAGATGAACTTTCAACCCTCTCTCCAAATAAACATTTTTGCTCTGAGGATCTTTCCTGAAAGGCTTTGAGGAATATCTACACCACAACTTACACTCTCATTCTACAAAGAGTTTGGAAATCTGCAGAAATCCCCTGACATTCAAAGGCTGAACCTTCACAAAGAACACGAAACAGTTCCCTGTGTCCATCATGGGACTCAGAAAAGTTAAATTAATCTTGCCAGTTTCCAAGGGAAGTAAGGATAAACCAGAATCCTTTAGGACTTGGAATTTTCTTCCGGTCGCTGTTACAAGCAGAGGAAGCTGCCTGTGGAAGTCACCTGGCTGCTGGAGGAACATGAGCATGTGATCTTCTGTCTGCACCAGGGCTCGGTAGCCCACGGAGTCATCCTTCTTCAGGAACACCTGGATGTACAGCTGGGAAACATGAGCAAGGGAAACAGTGAGAAAACAAGAGCAAACAGTGGGATGTTGTAATCCATAAAATGCTCTTTTCCCCACTGCCTGAAGGGCTCTCCCATCCTGCCAGATCAGGAGGGCACTGCCAGGACTGAAATGACCCTTCCCTGCTCACCTGCTGTGGTTTGGCACCTCCCTGCTCCAGGCTAAAGGTAATGGTGGTATCCAACAACCTCTGCCCAGTTTCAACCAGGTACAGATTGATATTGTAGGTCTGGTTGGAGCAGGTCAAGGAATCCTGGAACAACAGGCAGAAAACAGAGGAGTTACACACACCCCACACCAAATTCTGCACCAGGGTTTGGTGTTCAGCAAGAACCGTGGCTTCAAGGTGCTTTTAGGTTGTATTTATGGAGCTGGTGTAACACCTCTGCCATTGTGTTTGGAATAAAACGGGCTGACAGGAACTTCCAAGGCCTCAGGAACAGGAATTTCACAGAATTCACCTCCTACCTGCCTCCGGGCTTCCTCCCCAGCAGGAAGGCCATCAGCACTCCCAGGTTTCTGCAGAGAGGATGAGAAGAGAGATAACATTGCTACAGACACCATAAAAGTATAAAAAACTTGGAGGTTTGAATGCCTGGTACATCCCAGTTTCTGTGAAATCAGGCAGGAAAGAATCCTTTTCTATTACATACTATTTGTTTTATTAAAACAAAACCTTCCCTAAGTTTGGTATCCCCAGGAACTGAAAACCTCCAGGGATCAGTAAATCCAGCTCCCACATGCCCACCTCACACACGTCTCACTAAGCCAGACCCAGTCTGAGCTGGACATAACCAAGCCTTCAATGCATCACCACTGCAGCTCATCAAACCCTCCTCTTCCTCATGGCATTCCCCATCCCTGGGCCTGTGAACCCTCCCTCAGTGCACATCCCTGGAGCTGTGCTGGTGCCAGAGAACAGGAATTGTGGTTACCAGTTCACTCCTGCACGTCAGGACAGCAGCCACTGTCTTCTCCCCGGTCGTGGCAAAACTCACCAGAGCTGTCTGAAAACCAAAAACCAGCAGGGAATCACGAAAATAGACCCCAAGAAAAACCCCAACCCCCACCCAAAACTACCTGTGAAGTAAACAAAGCCAGAGTGGAATTAATAGTTCAGAGCCAAATTTTAAATTTTACAGGTTTCCCCAAATTAAAAAAAAAAAATTATAAGACTGAAGATGCTTCTCATAAAGATGGAAAGAGCTGACCTGGCACAGAGTTACTGGGATTTTAAACACCTGTGCCTAAGAGCTGTGAAGGATTGTGAGGTGCAGTGGGGCCTCTCAGGGGTACATTGGTGTCAGGTACCTGCTGGAAGTCCCGGAGGTGGCTGAGCAGCCCCTGCTTGTACTGCAGCAGGGAGAAGTGGCTGGGAGAGAGCTGCAGGAAGAACTGGGCCCGGGAAGCACTGGTCACACTGGGCTGAGTGGCCAAGATCCTGGCCTGGAAGTCATCTGCAAACTCCAGCTCCAGGGACTGCAAGAGAGACAAGCACAGGAGAGCTTGTTCTTCACTGGGACCAACACCTTCCTTCTCTCCAACTGCACGGAGAGACTCCCTGGGTCAGAGGAAACAAAGCAGGAGCCTTCTTTGGGAGGCCAAATCTCCCATTGGAGCAAAGCTTAGGATGCATCAACCCAGCAGGAATGATCACGGACAAAAAGCTTTGTCTCCCTTCCCTCAATTTACAGATCATCATCCCCCACACCTCCTCAATGGTTCCCCAGGTCTGGGTGCTGGCATCAAACCAGCTGGGCAAGGAACTGCACACAATGTTCCCTCACCTGCAGTGGGATCTGCCTCATCTCCTGCTCTGTCTCCAAGGAGCAGACGTGGAGCGAGTGCGTGTCCGTGTCCACACACACCAGCACAGCCTTCCCCACCACCCCACAGGTGCCCTCCAGGCTCTGCAGCCACGGGGCTGCCACTGTCACCTGCAGAGACACAAGAGATCCAGGTGTCACCAGAGCGAAATCTTCAAAGAACCAGCCTGGACACAGCCAAGAATTTAAATTAGGATGACTTTGCCCCAGGACTGGGAGACACTCTCTGTCAGCCTGAGGTTTGTGGGATTGCCACTCTAATTCAGTTTGGCTTTCAGGGCACTCAGCCATGAAATCTGTGTTTTGGCCTCAGAGGAAGTTTCTCTGTGCCACAGCAACTGATTTCTGTGCCCACCACACCCATCGGGTTGGAAGCACATTTGTTAACATCAAATCCATATTTTGGCTCCATAATCAAGCACTACCTGCTTTGTAATCTCTCCATCCTCCACGCTGAACGTCAAGACTCTCAGGTGGCTCTGGGGAACGATTCCCAGCACGTGGATCACTCCAGTCCCATGGGAATACAGCAACTGGTACTGAGTGCTCTCACTGCAAGAGAGGCAGCAACCATGAAGCATCACCTTCTCACACTGCTGTGTTCAGAAGCACAAGGCAGGTGCAGCTCCCTTCCCTCTGCCAGGAGCTCCCACCTCTCCTTAAAACGTGTTCCCACCTTTCTGGCAAGTGTTCCACCCATTTCTGGTGCCCGTTGGACAGGTAGTGCAGGGACAGGGCTGCCTTCTTCAGCACTGCCACATATTTCACTGTGTCCTGGAGCCCCACCAGAGCAGCCACCTGGAAACTGAGCACAGCCAGAGACCAGAAATTAGGGAATTATCTTCTGTGGGAAGGGGCTGGAGCCCCAGGAGGAGCTGCAGGAGCTGGGGGGGACTCAGCCTGGAGAAGAGGAGGCTCAGGGGGCACCTGGAATTCTCTCCATTCCCTGACAGGAGGGAGGAGCTGGGGGGAAACAGGTTCTGCTCCCAGGGAACAAGGGATGGGATGAGAGGGAACAGCTTCAGGCTGTGCCAGGGGAGGGTCAGGTTGGACATCAGGAGGAATTCCTTCCTGGAGAGGGTGGTCAGGCATTGGNCCTGTGAACCCTCCCTCAGTGCACATCCCTGGAGCTGTGCTGGTGCCAGAGAACAGGAATTGTGGTTACCAGTTCACTCCTGCACGTCAGGACAGCGGCCACCGTCTTCTCCCCGGTCGTTGCAAAACTCACCAGAGCTGCCTGAAAACCGAAAACCAGCAGGGAATCACGAAAATAGACCCCAAGAAAACCCCAACCCCCACCCAAAACTACCTGTGAAGTAAACAAAGCCAGAGTGGAATTAATAGTTCAGAGCCAAATTTTAAATTTTACAGGTTTCCCCAAATTAAAAAAAAAAAAATTATAAGACTGAAAATGCTTCTCATAAAGATGGAAAGAGCTGACCTGGCACAGAGTTACTGGGATTTTAAACACCTGTGCCTAAGAGCTGTGAAGGATTGTGAGGTGCAGTGGGGCCTCTCAGGGGTACATTGGTGTCAGGTACCTGCTGGAAGTCCCGGAGGTGGCTGAGCAGCCCCTGCTTGTACTGCAGCAGGGAGAAGTGGCTGTGAGAGAGCTGCAGGAAGAACTGGGCCCGGGAAGCACTGGTCACACTGGGCTGAGTGGCCAAGATCCTGGCCTGGAAGTCATCTGCAAACTCCAGCTCCAGGGACTGCAAGAGAGACAAGCACAGGAGAGCTTGTTCTTCACTGGGACCAACACCTTCCTTCTCTCCAACTGCACGGAGAGACTCCCTGGGTCAGAGGAAACAAAGCAGGAGCCTTCTTTGGGAGGCCAAATCTCCCATTGGAGCAAAGCTTAGGATGCATCAACCCAGCAGGAATGATCACGGACAAAAAGCTTTGTCTCCCTTCCCTCAATTTACAGATCATCATCCCCCACACCTCCTCAATGGTTCCCCAGGTCTGGGTGCTGGCATCAAACCAGCTGGGCAAGGAACTGCACACAATGTTCCCTCACCTGCAGTGGGATCTGCCTCATCTCCTGCTCTGTCTCCAAGGAGCAGACGTGGAGCGAGTGCGTGTCCGTGTCCACACACACCAGCACAGCCTTCCCCACCACCCCACAGGTGCCCTCCAGGCTCTGCAGCCACGGGGCTGCCACTGTCACCTGCAGAGACACAAGAGATCCAGGTGTCACCAGAGCGAAATCTTCAAAGAACCAGCCTGGACACAGCCAAGAATTTAAATTAGGATGACTTTGCCCCAGGACTGGGAGACACTCTCTGTCAGCCTGAGGTTTGTGGGATTGCCACTCTAATTCAGTTTGGCTTTCAGGGCACTCAGCCATGAAATCTGTGTTTTGGCCTCAGAGGAAGTTTCTCTGTGCCACAACAACTGATTTCTGTGCCCACCACACCCATCGGGTTGGAAGCACATTTGTTAACATCAAATCCATATTTTGGCTCCATAATCAAGCACTACCTGCTTTGTAATCTCTCCATCCTCCACGCTGAACGTCAAGACTCTCAGGTGGCTCTGGGGAACGATTCCCAGCACGTGGATCACTCCAGTCCCATGGGAATACAGCAACTGGTACTGAGTGCTCTCACTGCAAGAGAGGCAGCAACCATGAAGCATCACCTTCTCACACTGCTGTGCTCAGAAGCACAAGGCAGGTGCAGCTCCCTTCCCTCTGCCAGGAGCTCCCACCTCTCCTTAAAACGTGTTCCCACCTTTCTGGCAAGTGTTCCACCCATTTCTGGTGCCCGTTGGACAGGTAGTGCAGGGACAGGGCTGCCTTCTTCAGCACTGCCACATATTTCACTGTGTCCTGGAGCCCCACCAGAGCAGCCACCTGGAAACTGAGCACAGCCAGAGACCAGAAATTAGGGAATTATCTTCTGTGGGAAGGGGCTGGAGCCCCAGGAGCAGCTGCAGGAGCTGGGGGGGGCTCAGCCTGGAGAAGAGGAGGCTCAGGGGGCACCTGGAATTCTCTCCATTCCCTGACAGGAGGGAGGAGCTGGGGGGAAACAGGTTCTGCTCCCAGGGAACAAGGGATGGGATGAGAGGGAACAGCTTCAGGCTGTGCCAGGGGAGGGTCAGTTTGGAAACCAGGAGGAATTCCGTCCCAGAGAGGGTGGTCAGGCATTGGCAGGGGCTGCCCAGGGAGGTCTGGAGTGCCCATCCCTGGAGGTGTCCAAGGAAGGACTGGATGTCCCTCAGTGCCCTGGGCTGGGGGACAAGGTGGGGATGGGACTTTTCCAGCCTCTGCGATTCTGTGCAAGGTTCAGGCATTCATAAAAATCCACACAAAACTTACTTCAGAAACTCTCCCTAACCTTTCTCTACAGTGCAAACCCAGACCCCTCCCTGCCTTCCCAGAGCTCCACTCCAAGGAGAAGCCCCTGCAGAGAGCAAATCCCACCTGCCCGTGTCCAGGGACGTCTCCCAGTTGAGGCCCCCGATGTTGGTCTCCCAGGAACGCAGGATTCTCCCGGCGTTGGACACAGTGACGGCATCTGCCCAGGGAAGTGGGGCAGGGACATCAGCACAGGGCTTGTGTCCCCCACGGATCCACAGGGACTGTCCCGGCTGAGCAATCCCAGCTCGTTCCCTTACCCTGCCCATGGACCAGCATCGCATCGACGGTTCCCTCCGGGGTTCCCTTGTCCACATGGCGCCACACTGGAACAGACAGAGCCCAGGGAGAACAACACTTGCCCTCCCCAAAACATTCCTTTATCGGTATTTTTAACCCCGGACTCTGCCCAGCAATAAGCTCACGCAGAGCACAGCGTGCCTGCCCTCAGCACGGCGGGCTGAGCCCTGCCAGCCCCACACGGCACAACCAGCAGCGCTGAAAGGCTGCGGGTTAAATCCCAGCAGCGCTGAAAGGCTGAGGGTTAAATCCCAGCAGCGCTGAAAGGCTGAGGGTTAAATCCCAGCAGCGCCGAAAGGCTGAGGGTTAAATCCCAGCAGCGCTGAAAGGCTGAGGGTTAAATCCCAGCAGCGCTGAAAGGCTGAGGGTTAAATCCCAGCAGCGCTGAAAGGCTGAGGGTTAAATCCCAGCAGCGCTGAAAGGCTGAGGGTTAAATCCCAGCAGCGCTGAAAGGCTGAGGGTTAAATCCCAGCAGCGCTGAAAGGCTGAGGGTTAAATCCCAGCAGCGCTGAAAGGCTGAGGGTTANCCCGTCCGCTCCCGGCAGCCCGCGCGCGGCGCGGGGGCCTCGCAGCACGGCGGAGCCATGCCCAAGTCCAGGAGGGACCGAAAGGGTGGGAGCGACACCGGGACCTGCACAGCCTTCCTCAGCCCCTTCCCTCTTCCCTGGCTCCAGCCCCGTGCCTCATTCCCAGCCCCGTTCCTCATTCCCAGCCCCATCCCTCTTCCCTAGTCCCATTCCTCCATACCCATCCCCTTCGTGGCCCTCCGCGCTGGCCCCATCCTTCAGCCCCATCCCTGTCCCCATTCCCATCCCGCTCTAACATTCCCTCTCTGCTCTCCACAGTCTCCCTCACCCGGACGCCCCGGAAGGGGCTGGAGGCCAAGCAGGCGCTGATCTCCGAGGTGAGTCCGGCCCCAGTCCCCGCTCTCCCTGTCCCTGTGTGTCCCTGCCCTCACCCCTGTCCCTGTGTGTCCCTGCCCTCACCCCTGTCCCTGTGTGTCCCCCGCAGCTCCGGCGCTGTGTGGACACCTACAAGTACATCTTTGTGTTCTCGGTGGCCAACATGAGGAACAACAAGCTGAAGGATGTTCGGAATGCCTGGAAGCACAGCAGGTGGGCAGGGCAGGGAAGGGGGGGATGCCTGAGGGCTGTGAGCTCCCGGGCTGACATCTTCCTCCTCCTCCTCCTCCTCCAGGATCTTTTTCGGGAAGAACAAGGTGATGATGGTGGCGCTGGGGCGGGAGCCCAGCAGTGAGTACAAGGAGAACCTGCACAAGGTGGGCACTGGCGGTTTGTGTGTCCCAAAGCTTCTCCTGGGTTATCCCACATCATGGGGACAGGGGAGCTCCTCGGGGCCCTGTTCTGGGGGGGTTTGAAGGGACCTGGCACAAAGGGGGTGTTGTGAGTGGAGCTGAGCCCTCGCAGGAGAGCTCCTGGTGCTGCCCAGTCCCTGGGGATGCTCCTTTTGTTCCAGGTCAGCAAACACCTGAGAGGGGAGGTCGGGCTCCTCTTCACCAACCGCACCAGGGAGGAGGTGGATGAGTAAGTACCCGCCTGGCACAGCCTTGTTCCCACACCACCACATCACTCCCTGAGGCTTCCCTGCAAACGGGGATGATTTTGTGGGGCTTTGCCCTTCAGCTTTCCCAGCCATCCCTGTGACAGCTGGGCACAATCTGGGAATGGCTTGAATTGAAGGGACCTTAAAGCTCATCCCATTNTTTCACTGACCCGCCAGCCCCGAGCCGGCCCCACTCACGGATTTCGCCGCTCCGCGAGTTCAGCGCGGCCACCACGTTCTCCTCGGTGGCCACGACGAGCTTCTTCGAACCCTGCGAGGCCTCCAGGGAGGCGAACTTGATCTTCCCCACATACTGCTGCCTCCTGAGGGGGGAACGGGAGCGGCGCTGAGGGCGGGACCCGAGCGGGAGGGGGGTGGGACGCGGCGCGACGGCACCGCCGGCTCTCACCAGTCGAACTTGCCCACTTGGTCCTCGTAGACGGCGGCGGCCAAAGGCGGCCAAAGGAGCAGCAGCACCAACAGGGGCAGGGGCAGGACGAGCAGCCGCGGCCGCGCCGCCATGACAGCGGCCTGGGGGCCTCGCGGCGACTCGGGGCCGCCCGCGCCG
>WEKX01008025.1:2269-14615 GCA_013390025.1 Pitta sordida
TGGGTCCCTCCTGGCTCAGAGTGGCCTGTGCGCCTGTGAGGGAACTAGGTTTATGTTCACCACTCTGGGATGTGCGTTCAGTCTCTGGACGGGTGTTAGATGGTGAGTTGGACTAGATGATACTTGTGGTTCCCTTCCAACTCATAGTATTCTGTGATTCTGTGTGAATAAGCTCAATAATATCAATTTCATTCACTATTACCAAGCTGCCTATGTTTCAAAGCACAATATGATCACTGGAAACTCCTGCTTGCCTTGTCACTGCATCTCTGAAACAGAAAGAAGAAAATACAGTGTTTCTTTCAGTGCAGCATCTCTAAGTTCACACAATATGATCAAGATGTTGCTGACAATATTTGACTACGATTTTTTTTGTGCTCGATTTCATAATTACAGGCAGAACCTGACATCTCTGTGCTTTATAATGTTCCAAATCTCTTCAGTGAAATCCAACATGGCTGCCTTGTTCCAATCATCTTCTTAAAAGTCCCTCTGGTCTGAACTGCACCTGATATACAGTGCATTTTGGTAAGCACTGAAATGGGCAGAGATATGGAAAATAGGAAAAGGGTACTGTGCAAGCTAAAAATCTCTATTTAATAGTGAAACAATCTATGTTGCAAATGATACAAAGAAAATTCTTAACTGCTCACATGCTAAAACATGAAATGCAAAACCACCTATAACAGGTAGGGCCATTGGAAAGGCCTGTGCAGGAGAGATCACTTACTCTGGAATTACTGAAGTCTCACACACCAAGGAACACACATATGAATCAGTTCACTAATATAACTCCCTAGAAGTTAGTGAATGTCAATAAGGAGTACTCATCTAGAAAATTGCATATATTGAAATACTCTATAAACACTCAACTTAGTCAGAAACTGTTCTAATGGTTAGACATACATGCTGAGTTAGAAGATATGTTCTGTATGTTTTCTGTACATTCAGAGAAAACATTTTTTAGAATTTAAAAAAAAAAAAAAGTGCTTTTAGATTGCTTTCATCAGTTTTTCCTGACTGGCTGCTATCTCACATTTTCAGAAAGAATTTTAATTTGAAAATAAATATAAAAGTATTTTTGGATGACACAAAACCAGGGATGTGACAAGAACAAACAGAACAGCCTCAAGTCACTTGTGAGCTTGATTCCTTCACACTAGAAATTTAAGTGGGTTTAGATGAACAAAAGGAGGCAGAGTTCCCTAGAAGAGCAAATTTGAGAAGGACTTGGGGCCAAATTGACAAGGGACTCACTAAAAATGTCAGTGATACAGAACAGAACAGTAAAGGAGGAGGAAGAATCCAGAGAGAAGAAGTAGTACGGAGTAGCAGTACTGCTCCTATATGCAAACTGCTGAGATCAGTGTCAAAATAATACACTTCTACCATCCACATTTTCTGGAGAATTTGAGGAAAGGGACCTCAAAAAATCTTTGAGTGATGGTGGAAATACCCCGTACTGAGGGCAATATTACACCATAATGGGACCACTCAATGCAGCCTAGAACATGGATTCACTCACATAAAGGATTTAAAGGCCTGAGTACCCCTAATACTGATAATCACTAAATGGCTTTCTCACACTATGCTAACCTGAAGGGGATTAAAATGACGCAGGAAAAGCAACATGAACAAGATCTTTTGATATCCTTACATTGTGACTGGTGATTGTGACAGATGAAGAAAATTTTAGCCAAAATACAAATCATGTATCTGTGAAATCCAGATCACAGAGAGTTATGAAATTTAAGAGGTTTTAACCCATTAGATCATACAGATTTTGAAGTCTGAATATAATCCTGTAGATCAAAAACTTTCTGGATATAATGACGCTCCTCTCAATGGCTACTTCTAATACCTCAGATATTGTTCTCACTGTTGCTGATCTTAAAACATCTTCTCCTGTCTCTCATCCATAATTTCCTCCTTGAGCAACATTTCCACAACTACACTACATTTTCACTGACACAAGGTGAGACATCTGCCATTAAGTATGTAACTGGCCAAATTTCATGGTATCTCTCCAGGCATTTTATTACTGCACATTACCACAAAGAAAAAGTGCAGCTATGGGCAACCACCACAACCACCACAACAGAGTTAACGTGATCCTTTGATCCCTTCCCATGAGTCAAAATTAACCAAACCCAGTGCAACCACAAACTCTTGAAAGTATATCTAAACATCCACTAGATGCTCAGAGGATTAACAACGTCAGCTGCACAAAGAAGAAGTAACTTGTTCTCTCACCATTCCTTTTCTCTTCCCACATAGGATATTTGGGATTGCTACAAGACCACATTCACTGAGGTAAAAACAGAAAAATTGGTATTACCAAGTTTTTATTCATGTATTCTCATGTAGGATTCATGCATCATTCAGAAAACTTTCTGGGCGAACAGAATTGGTGAGAAAGCAGATGAGGTGGCATTATGGTCAGAAACAGCAGATAACACAGGTTTGCTGAAGGAGTACTTTCCCTTTATGTAGGCTGATCAAACAAAGTTCTTATTTTTTGTTTTTAGATAATGAGTCACAAGTGTAAGTAAGCAAAATAAATCTATTTTTTTTGTATGAAAGCTCACTTGCAAGAGTATGAAATTGAAGAATAGCAAACTGTTTTACATACAAAGTTATAACATAATAATTAGAAGGCCATTCAGTGTCTGAAAAAGGAGACAGAAACTCATAGGCAAGCAGTGGATCAGTAATGATACACAAAGTATTGTCCTTATTAAACAGAAAATGACGTAGCGTAGCAAAGCGGAGAAAGACGCTGAGGGAAAATGAAAGACCACAACACATGATCATGTCATCAGTGAGTGAGACTTGGTGTTTCAATGATGTCAATGGGTTTAACAGGTGAGTTTTGAGTTATAAACCACGGTAGCAACCCCCAGTAATAATAAGTTCCCTGGCATAGTCTTGATGTTACCATGTACCATAGAATATGAAGTACAATTCCTAGCACAGATAATGAGCAAAGGCCCATTTACCCCATCTGTAAAAAAAAAAAATTTGCTGTGTGACCTATTCAGAAGAATAGCCCACACATAAAAATAATCTGTCCAGTTCTTCTAATTGGCATTTAATTCACAATATTACTTATTATTTTTTTCCAATCTTAAACAATTTGCTGGTAAATTTGATGGCACTTAAACCTTCTCAGAAATCCACGGCACTTTCCACCCTCTGGTTTTTTTGAGATAGTATCACTTAGTTTCTCAAATCAATAACCTAGGAATTATCATTGACAACACTTTCCTGTGTATTTACTGTCAGGTTAGGTCTAAATACTAAGGATCCTTTCCACATAACTTTTCTACAACTTAATCTCTTCTATCTATACAGCTAACTAAAACTCTTCCAAAAGACTGTGTCTCATGTCAGCCTCTGAGAAACTTCCCTCTCCAGCCTTGTTCAGATTGACCTGCTCATATCTATATGGCATAATATTCCAGCATTTTGTCTCTATTTTTCATTTTTACCAGTTACTTTTCTTTAATTATCACACCACTGACCTCCACTCCTTGTGATATCAAATAATTTTTCTTGCAGGCCTTTCAAGGACTGACCCAAGCATAGACAACCTGACTGACCCTTAAACCAGAGGGCCAGGGCTCACAAGACACTCACCATCTCCCTCAGAGATCTCAGAGAAAAAGCACAGGTCTACAAAGATGACTGTGGCTCCCCAGGAGACCCACAATTCTGACTGTGGTTTGGGGTTAAGCTGGGTCCTAGCATTATCTCACAGTGCCAGCTTCAGGAACTCTTTTTGGCTTTCTCTCGGGAGAAAGAGAGAGGATGAGAACACTCAGCAGCCTGTTCCACCCCAGCCCTGGTGACATGACATAGACCCAGAACGGAAGCCAGACTTCAATAGCTCAAGAAATGCACATAGTCTCTTTGCTTCCCCAGAGCAACTTCATACTCAACATCACAAAGCTGTTGAAATTTCATATAATCCTGCTACCACTACTTACGACAGAATAAATATTGTGTCTTAATTCTTCCCTTTCCTCATATAATCATCAGCTGTCTTTTACTTCAGATTTCTGCAACTGTTTGGAATTTATATTTATTTTGTCAAGTATACGTGCAGAACCTGGCATAGAAGATACTGAGGTTCCAGGAGTGAGTTTCCTCAATAATTTATACAACTATCTATTGCTGACTGTTTCATCAGGGTGCCTTACCATTTGAGCTCCAGAATATTTCCTCATGCAGCTTTCTATACGTATCTCTTATGATGACACTGTATAAAGTATGTAGACACTGCCTCAGATGTATTTGCTGTTCTAAAGCAGCATCACCTTGGTTCACATTTCTTTATTTCCATGCAGGTTCTTTCAGTTGCTGTTGCTTTCATATGGAATAACGCTGTTACTTTCCTTTTGGTCTAAACCTGACAAAAATATTTTTGTGGTGGGTGAAAACACCAAAAGATGATGGCACAGCCCCTGCTATTTTAAGAGTACATACCCTAACAGAACATGAACAAATGATATCTAAACCAGCACCTCCCTGAACCCCATGGCAGGACCAGCAGATTATCCCAGAACAAGCTATTAACATGAAATGTGAATGCTGACAGGCGCTGTATGCCTGGGATTAGTGCAGCATTAGGTTGTTAAGAAACTGCATTTCTATCTTGGGGCAGAGGCTGGCAGCCGAGAGCTAACACCAACGAGTCCATACGCCAAGGAGTCAGGCCACATCACACCGAGATGTTAAGCTGCCTCATGCTATAGAAATAGATCGTAGTGAAGGGCTTAAATCTACCACCTAAAGCTTTTCATGGCCTTTAGCTCTCTACAATTTCCCTCTGTTGTCTTCTGCTTTTGTGCTTACCCTATGTCTTAGAGCAGCCAGGAGATATTTTATTTGCAGGCACTCAGATCTCAGATTGGTGTTTACAGAGCTTTGGTAACTTCCATAGGCCATTTCAGGAGTAGAAAGCTTAAAAAAAAAATTGAAAGAAGGAAATGGATTTTTCCTACTATCCATTACTGACTGGATGATAATAGCTTTATCCTGCCAGTGGCTGAGAATCTCCTAAAAGGAAGTGAGTTCCCTCATTATTTTAATGTAATTTGAGTGCACTCAGTGGCTTGCAAAGGCACTTGACACCTCACAGAATCAGTTGCTAAATGCTCAGTACATTAACAATCTGACTTTTACCCTCAACCATGTTGATAATTGGGGTTATTTAAAATTCCACATGCTGCTGCTGAAATAATTGGTAACTCTTCTGACCTCTTCTAAATAATATAAATAACTCATTAATCATCACTTAGTTATCTCCTGCAAATAACAATGCATGAGACGGACTCTTATCTTGAACTTTTCATACAAACAATACTATCTATCTGAAGAACTAGCAGTTTGTTACAACCTAATATGGCAACAAAAATTTATTCCATTTAATGCTTACTAAGTAGCTTCACAAAACTGCCCAGATAGTAACAGAATTTTTTCATTACTAGACTCAGCTTTATTTTTCATGGTAGGCGGAAGAAGTATTGAGAACCCACTAATAACGTATTTTCAGAAATCTTTCCTTCTCCATAGTGGAAACAGCTGACACTGAAAGTTTCTTTAATGTTTGGTAAGTATTTGGAGACAGTGGTTTATTGGTATACAAAACATCTACAAACACTCTCCTGTGGTATTCAAGAGAGCAGTAGGAACAAAATAAACACTAATTTTCCCAGATTAGAAGCAGCCAGACTCTGTCCTCAGCTACACTTCTGCTTGGAAGGCAAGGTAGAAAAAAAAAAGAGGAAAGTGTTTGTGTTACTGTGCCTGGAAGTTTTTCTATGTGGATTTTTACTTGGATAAGTATGAAAAATCATGAATCAGAAAAGCCACAAAAAATTGAAGTTCTTACATATTAATCTATGTGTCAATAAACATATGAGACTGTGGAAATTTACAGGAATTTGCAGACCTTAAAGCGCCTGAAAAACTCGAATGCATTAACCTACTGCGCCACCTAGTCTTGTCTGAAGAACGTTTTTCAGAGGAATCTGTTGCCACGGAACCCAGGAAGTGTATTTAGTGAGCACACAGTGAAGTAGGTACTTCCATGGGTAAAACACTCTAGTATGAGGGTGACATTTTCTGACTGGTGTTTCTTGTCTTGAAAGACTTTACAGGTAAATCACAAAAGTAATCCTTTTAGAAAAAGACTTGATCTGCAAACTACTACACATACATAAGGAGAGAAAAAAAACCTATCCTACTGCTAAATGGCACAAGTACATATAACCCTGTGTGCGACAACAAGTGCAACCATGTGCAAACACTCTCTAAGTCAGCAGCAAAGCCACTCGCTTGTATCACTTCTTCCTCTCAAGGATGAAGTGTGAACAGTGAAGACAGCAGAACTTTTGTTCTAGTTTTCATCAGGGATAGAGTTAGTTTCTTCTCTAGATGGTACAGTGCTGTGTTTTGGATTCAGTATGAGAATAATGTCATAACACATTGATGTTTTATTTTCTGCTACATCGTGTTAATCCCAACCCAATGATTTTTTTGTGTGTCTCATACTCTGCCAGTGAGGAAGTACACAAAAAAGCTGAGAGGGAGCACAGCTGTGACAGGTGACTCAAACTGGCGAAAGGCATTTTCTACACCATAGAAAACATCCTCAGAATATAAACTGGGGAGTTACCCAGAAGGAGGGCCCATTGAAATCCACTTTAGTACAGTGGTGAGTGTCCCCACCTCTCATGCGGAAGACTGGGGTTGGATTACCACCAGGGAGGCAGTGGTGACGTTTAGGAGTTGGACTTGATGATCCTTGTGGGTCCCTTCCAACTCAGAATATTCTATGATTTATTGGTAGCTTGAGCCTCTTAGCTCCCCTCAGGCATCTATGATTTATCGGTGCATGGACAGAGCCTGGCATTGGTCATCATGGGGATGAACAATTTGTATTGTGCATCACTTGGGTTTGTTTGTTTGGCTTTTTTTAATTGTTACTATTTACTATCATTATTGTATTTTTTGTTTCAATTGTTACCGCTCTTAACCTACAAGTTTCACTTTTAATTCTCCTTCCCATTACAGCAGGGTAGAGGGGGTGAATTAAGCAGCTGCACAGTGCTCAGCTGTCAGCTGGGGTTAAACCATGACTAAGTTATATATGTCTCCAGGAGACGCTTGCTTTTACAACCCTAGGGCTGGAATAGCCAGTGTGGGAATGCCCAAAGTCTCCCGAGGCACGGACAATGCTTGTGAGTATGCCATGAACAGCTTTAATGACATTGTTTGGGCTGTTCCTTCCGAAATCTGCCTCCTCCCCACTTAATGACCATTAACTGGTACTATCAACGCCAGAGATCCAAACTCCTGGCACTCCATACAGTGTCTGATTGCTCCGTGCTCTCAGGCCACTACTCCAGGATGCGCTTCTAACACCCCCACAAGACAGATTTCCTTATCCTCACCTAGGTGAGCTATACGACATTGGCTTTGCCATAGATTCTTTTATTCAGTGTGACAGATAGGAAACACTGCACTAAATTTTAGCTGTCAAACGACTGAGCCTAAGCATTCACAGAATCAAAGCTGCAATTTTCTCTAAAGAATATATCCAACTTTTTTTACATTATATCAGGCATTCACATATCATCTTCTATTGTGAATTTATGATTAATTTCTAATTGATTAATTTCCTTATTTATTCACTAAATACACACTCAAGTTTCAAACAGTAACAATACTATTCATAGTGTATAACTAAATCTGAGCATCTCAGCTTATTGAAGGAATATAACATGGCACAGATGTACTTAAAGGCTTTCTACCCCCTAATTTGTTCACTCTTTAAACTTCCCAACTCCTAATCCAGACCCTGTATTTTGAGGGAAGAGGAAAATAAGTGAAGGTCCATCAGAGTCTGTCAGAGTGAAAGTCCATTAATACTCAGTGGTGGGACTTTGAATTTCCACTTCTGGCACCCACATAACAACCATCACTTTTCATTTTCCAAGAAATCCATTAGGGTTGTCATCCAGGATGTTTCAACATGTTACAAAGAAATTATCCTAATTGTTGCTGAGATATCCTGACTTATTTCTGAGAAAGCTTACCTCCTCTTTTAGAGCTTGATTTTGCTTTCCATGGACTATTTACTGAACAAGACTTTCAGGATCAAGAATGTTGAACAGCAATTCAAAGCCAAGACATGGAAGAAAATAAACTTTAAAAAAATTGTATCACCAATGGGCTTACAAATCTCCTTTCCAATTCATTTGATTGACTACTTTGAACTGACAAACAAGCAGATATAATCAACTCTCTTCCCCTTCGTGCCCCCCCCAGATAGCGGCTTCACATCTTAGTGGCGTGATTTAAGAAGGCCCGTTTCACAACTGCGCATGCGCGACCTGACACGTATGAATATTCAAATTAGACAGTCATGAATATTCAAATCAACCCTCATGCTGTGCTGCATGGACCATGGGTACACTGCTCTGCCTGTGCCACGCCCGCCCCGAGGTAGCTGTGGCGGTTCAGCTCTGCTCAAGCGCACAGCGCTCCTGTGGTGGCTCAGCTCAGCCTGGCTCTGCTCAAGTGTGCACTGCTACCGCGGCAACTTGACTCATCTCGGCTCTGCTTGAGCGTGGAAGTTTGGTTTGGCTGCTACCCTGCTCTGCTCAAGTGCAAGCTGCCTCCTGCTTGGAGTGAAGCGGCTGCATGCAGTTATGTAAGATTTACACACTCTCAGGCTAGATGTGGTGTCCGAGACTTTTTTGGGGTAGACGTCAACCCTGAGTATGGAGAGACCAGGTCCACTCACCTGGAGAGACACCGGGACAGCGGTGTAGGCAGCTCCCTGCACCTGTGTCCCCGGCTGAGTGGAAGAGGAGTTTTTACTGACGTGGGGTGGCAGTGGGGACCAGGAAGGACTAACACGAACACTGACACACAGCAGGGCAGTTCCGAAACAGCACCTGAGCACCAAGAGGCAGTGTGAGGGTGTGGGGCAAATTTGCATATTAATGAGCTGCCATTCTACGCAGACAGAGGGCTTCGCGAGTAGGGGGCAAGATCCATGGTACCGTGGTATAGGAGTCCCAACTATATATAATGGTAGCACTACCGTTTGAAGATGCTACTGCCAGTTGTTTATTCAGTTGAAAAATTCAGTTGGGCTAGAATTTTCAATGCCAGTTGTCTGCTGTAGGCCACTGCGTGTTTTCTTAAACTTCTTAAACTTCTAAGTGTCTTAATGTCTAAGTGACTAAGTGACTTAATAGACTGGGGATGTTTAGAGCTGTTCCACTATCCCCAGCACTTGATACATGGTGGAAAGCCCCATATTTATTTTAAATAATTAGCAGAGAAGCATGAAACTATCTGGTTGCAGCAGGACATTCAAGCTTCCAGTTCAAATTTCTCAATTCAGTTTAGAGTAGACATTCCCTGAAACTGTGTGTAAACCAAGTAATTTTCTTATGGCTTAGAATAGTATTGTATTAATTCAGCAAAGTGGAACATCTACGGACACAACTACTTTTTCTAGCAAGGCAACATTGACCCTGTCCTTTGCCTCAGTCTCATTCGTTCAACTGTCAGAGAACTGTGCCTGTACTCTCATTTCTTGCCAATGGCTTGTTGTGTTCCAGAACTCAGGAATGGCTTTAGGCTAGTCCCATGCTACCAGAAGGACTGTTGCAGACAAGTAACCTACGTGTCATGTCTTGGTAGCTGTCATCTCCAACTGGAATGTTGGATTTTGCAGTCTGAACACTAACAATTTCTCCATCAGGTACTGGGTGGAAGAATTTACATTTGTTCTTACATCAGAGTGAAGGTCCACAGCATAGCAAACAGGGAACCTTCTTCTGATCACATAGACAGAAATACTGGGCCACTTTTTCATCCTAGCAAACTTTCTCACAGAAAACAAACAAGCAAACAGCATTACACATACCCCTCCCTCTCAACACAGCCAGCATATTTGAGCACACAATTTAAATATACGACAGAGCACAACTACATACTTTGTTCCAGAACACCGTGCTCTTCTATCCTGAAAATATTTCATCACACTCTCGATGTAGTAGCGCAGTATTCCAAATATGGAATGCGTTTAAAGCCTTGACTCCCACGTAGGCTAAAAATGTTTGCCCTTCATGCCTTTTTCGCTAATTTACCACAAGATGGTAGTAGAGAGTTTCTCCCGGGAAAAACTGATCTGAAAACAGGACCATAAGGCGTCTAAAATTTGAGACCCAGAGAGTGCATGTTTTTGAGTTTACTCTGTTTAGGATGAGCCCGGAAGCTACACAATTGCATGTGGAGGGTCTTAGGCAGAAGATAATTTCCCCTCTGGAATCCCATCTAGCTACCATTAACCTGAGAGTCTGAATACACTTGGCATCTCTACATTCAAATTCCTTGAAGAACTAGATTTCATGTGCACAGAATCAGAGCATGCAGCCTGAACAAATGCTTCTGGGAACAAAATCTAGGTGCGGGGATTCTCGGGAAGTTAATTTCTCAGAGTGTGACTATTTCATGTTTCATACACTTGTCTCTCTCAGGAATAGTGAGGAACACCTTCTTATAAAATGCTACGGCATAGGGCCATTTTGTAACAGCCTACTGACCAGAGAGCTCAACTTGAAAGTAAAGAGAAGGATTCAATTATCTCTTCAGCTGGAAGACTTCGGATGCATGCTTGGAACGACCCCAAAGATATTAACAGTATTTCATTATTTAAAAGAATTTAACAGATTTAACAGTAGTGCAAATAGATACAGCCACTGCTCTCAAGTGAAAGTCATCACTGTTTGGAAAGACACAGAAGCGTTGGAGTGGCAGACTGCTTGCGCCTCTCCCAAGCCAATATGAAAAAATAGTTCTGGGACATGATCAGATTGAAATTCATCTACTCATAGGAGGACTTAGAACTTTGAAAGGTTCTTGGAAAGTGCTAGTCTCTAAACTGCAAACAACCTCAGGGGTAAAGCGAGTGCCTAAATGCTGTAAGTAGTCATTAATTAGTAATGAATCTAATAAATGACAATTCATGTAAATAAATTTGGATTGTATGTATCAAAGATAAGGACCATAGAAAGATTACAGGCAATTTTTCTTTCATTCTTGATCTGGGTGTAAGTACTTTAGAATAACTAAGCTGCAGAACTATAACATTTGGGGGGGAAAAAACCCCAGAATGATCTGAAAAGTAAGTGGACTTCATGCATCTCAGTGTACATTGGGAAAGCAGACTTTGTGAATAAATGCAGAACTGGTAATAGTTAAACACTATATAACCATGTATATTCACAAAACCACCTGAAGCTACATATTAACTCTACATCTCTACATTTAAATTCCTTGAAGAACTGGACTTTATACGCATAGAATCGGAGCATGCAGCTATAGTAGCATGTGGTAGTTCCTCACAGTTCAATGTTTGTATCATCTTAATAATAATTGTTTAGAATAGGGATTTTTGTACAATTATTTGTTAAAGGCAAATAACATAATTTTTTTCTTCAGTAATCCTGTAAATTATTTATGCTATTGTGATTATAGCTTTTTTGAAAAACCTTGTTACGTATAAGCTAAATTGTATCAGATTATACAGTTAATATATAACACCTGCACCATCTCCTGTTAGGAACTGGAAACTTGATCAAAGAGATGTGCCTGGAGGAGAGACTGTTGCAACTACAGAAGTGTGTGTACAACAGACTGCAATTCAATATAAGATCAGGCCTGGCCCTTTATAGTGACCTAAAACAAACACAATAGAATTGCCTACAGAATGCTCAAAGCTGATTTGTGTAGGTGTAATGCGTTTTACCCTGTCCAGATGCCAGGGGCCCGAATGGTCACTCAGTCCCAAATAATAAGAGGATATATGAAGCGTGGGTTGGAATAAGGCAGTTTAATATAAGCAAAAAATAAAGCAAAGCAAAGCACACACAGAAGCAAAGCTAAAGAACTAATCTCTACTTCCCATCACCAGAGGTGTCTATCCACATCCAGGCAAGCAGGGATCCTACACGGGATTAGAAGACAGCCATCGAGAACAATGAATGCCCCCCCTTCCTGCTCCCTTCCTCAGCTTTTACATCTGAGCTGACATCATATGGTATGGAATATCCCTTTGTCCAGTCTGGGTCAACTGTCCTGCTCGTGTCCCCTCCCAGAATCTCGTCCTCAGTTGGGGTGAAGCGACAGTATACCCAGCTGTAGTCAAAACACCCGTGTGTTATCAACACCCTTCCAAAGTACAGCATTGTGAGGACTGCTATGGGCTCAGACAGTAGGAGACCTGCAAACCAACATCACAGTATCACAGTATCACAGT
>WEKX01008025.1:31448-80329 GCA_013390025.1 Pitta sordida
TAAATTGCAGAATCCTTTGGATACCTGATGTCTGCCAGAAGCTTCTATCAAAATGTAGATTGTCAATACAAATCTTCTGAATGCTTGTGTTTCTGTTAGTGATATTCTGTGAAACTCTCAGGTAATTCAGTGGGTGAAGCACATCTGGGAGACACCACTGAAGGTGGCAGTTTTCTGAGATGGAGCTGCTGAGGTCTCTCAGTCCATCATGTCCCTGAGGACTGTGGCTGTGGAGTGTCAGGAATGTACTGAATGAGATCTGTTTTATTAAAAGATGCAGCTATTTCTGTGACTTCTTTCATGTTTCCTGGTTAGTTTAAAAATTCTCACCCTGTCATTTGTAACAGGCAGAATGATCTTGGAAAGCAACTGTGGGAAAAGAAAATGCCTAGTTACTTGACCATGTCAGCTCCCTGGCTTCACTGACAACCTAATGAGGTTTAGGTGTTTTTATTTGTTTATTTTTCAGGAAGGATAGAAATTACAAATCAGTAGGTGCTATATTTCATCTCTTTGAAGAATTAGGGTTTTTTGGGGGGGAGTGACAAAGCAAACAACTAGAAAGAGGAACCACTTACAAGGTCATCTGTAGTTATCAGCAGAATAATCTTACAGGGCATTTCCTTTCCCAACACTAAGAGTCTGACTTAAACTTTTTTTAAATTATGGGAATTAATCTCCAGATCCACAGAAGGATAGGAGTGCCATTAGAACTAGGTGTCTCTTTCCATAGAGGAATCCACAGCCCTAATTAAGGTTCCTAAGCTCTGTGAAGAGCAGCCAGGAATGTGCTTAGTACTAGACTATCAGCTGAGCTAGCTTTTGTAGGGAATCTCTTAGTATAGCCTCTTCAAATACTTGTTTTGCATTAACTAATTTAATCTGAATTATATCAGAGATCAAAACTGAGCCCAGAGCTTCCGCCCTAATGATAAGAACGCTTGCTGGGATTTCTTAGAATGTTAATACATTATGTTGTTCGACTTGATAGGATTATGAAAGGATGGATCTGTGTTCCCATAAAATAGCTTGCAAATTGAGGGCATAAAGAAATGAAATAGCATTCAAAATGTCATGGGAAGAGAGGTGATTTCTAAGTAGATTCAGGAACCTGATTTTAGTCTGCTGATGCCTTAAGACGAAAGATTATCTTCACTTTTGTTACCAGCAGCATGTGTCTTGATCACTTTTGTTTTTTACTTCTGAACCATCTGGTGTGGAACCTCTTACATCTAGCCACTGTTGTTTCAGGTCTGCTTTGTAACTTAGCTAAACAGCAGTGTTTTTGTGTCCTTTTTGTGCTCCTAGAGTCTGATGTGTTTCCAGTAACGTACCTTAATGTTTCCAAGGATGTGGCTCTTCAGCGGCTGCACGTGGAATGGGATGTTGTACGGTCAGCACATGATGCTGGGCTGGCAATGTCTTTTGAAATACAAGTCTGTCGAGCGGATGAAAATATGACTACATGGACAGTAAGTGTACTTTGAAAAGAAGTATACTATTCATTTACCATGGAAAAGAAGCAAAAGGAAAAGGGAGAAGTTGTGATGTCTCTCTTCAAAGTCCTGGTGGTTTTCCTTAGCACTTAAACCAGACAAATTTTCTGAAGAGGAGGAGATCACCCAGTTCATAAGTTTATTCCTGGTGTTTCCCCTTGTTGTGTCTTCAGTGTGAGAACAATCTCAAAAAAAATTTGCTTTACTTTGAATTTGACAAAATTCATTGTTTAGTTGTATTTTAACCTACTGTGAGTCACCTGTTAATTGAATTATGGAAGAATATGAAATGCACATATTAAAGCTTACTAAAACTGCACTGGCTCATTTAAAGTTTCCATTTGTGAGAAACATATCAAACAAAGAAGGACTTATTTTTTCTGAAACTATGGTGCAGTAAAATATGTTAGGCACCATCAAGAGTTACAATTACTTGGATCAGCCTAGCTATTTTATCTAAAAGTTTGAAGACCCGTATCTTCACTGCAGATAAACTCTATACAGTTCTGAAGATTGTTACTAGTTGGTAGGATTTTTAACAACCTATGAGTAGATCTAACCTTGAATTCATTAACTGGGGCCATATAATTACAAACAATTAAGTTTTGGTGGTTTTTGGAGTAGCCTTCAACAAACTCAGGTTAACTTCCTGGGTAAGAGGTTTTCAAATCCAAGGATGTAATGCATTCTGTTATTCATAATAAACATGACAAGGAAAATTAGCAGGTTATTTTGGATGTCACTACCACACAGGAATATATTTGCTTTTGTGTTTTTCTGAAGACTGTGTGTCAATCAAGAAACCCAGTGCATCTGCTCATCCTAGCACATGGACAGCCCATATACCTTCTAGAGCAGTGACCACATTCCTAAGGGCTATAACTGGGAAATTAATTTCGAACCAATTGCAGAGTCTTTGTCAGAGCAGGGTTAATAGGTAAGTGCAGGAGTTGTTGATGGAAAGCCGTACTAGAGAGCACTGTGTGTGAACCAGGACTTTGGTACAACTCATGTGAGTAGCGTGGATATATGATGAAAATCTGGTATGTTTCCTTTAAGAAGCACAAAAATATATAGAATCATAGGATCTTACAGGTTGGAAAGAGTCTTTAAGATCAGAGTCCAACCATTAACCCAACACTACCAAATCCACTACTAAACCGTGTCCCTAAGTGCTGCATCTACATGTTATTTAAATCACTCCAGGGATGGTGACTCCACCACAGGGATAAGCAATCTAGGATGCATTTGTAGGCAGCAGCATCTCTACATGCTGTTCTTCATGTAATAGCAGGCACAAATAAACAACTGAAAGTCTCTGAGAGCAAGGCGTGACTCACAAATACATCAGCACATCAGTCACTCCATTGCTGCTAGTATAGATCTCTAAGTAGTTAATTAGCTGCCAGTATCTTCTTATGAGATCACACGTAACAAGTGGGATTTCAGCATTTCATTTTTCAAAAGCATTTTCCTCCTTCGAACTTTCCCTCTCTCACTGCTTTTGATTGTATTTCCAAAGTACCTATGCACGGCTGTTTTTAATACTTTGTCGTACTGGTCTTTGTTTGTAGGAGTTTCACAACGTCACACTTGATAAATTAGGAAAGCCTTTTCATTGGATGTGGGATTCAGACCTACCATTGGAGTGTATGTCACACGCGGTGAGAATCAAGAGCAAAGCAGAAACGTCAAAAGTCTGGAGTAATTGGAGTTCATGGGAGACTGTCCCAGGTAAGCAGAACAAGACTTTGCAGTATTTGTTTTATCTTTTTCCAGCACAAACCTAGTTTGTAATTCACCATCACCTGTAATGGTGAAGGACAGTTCATGAGAGGTGGCGTCAAATCAATCCATTTTGAAGTCGTTCCTCTCTAAGGACTAACCAATTCCTAATACAGTTATACCTCCTTGTTCGCGAGGAAGGGGACAGCCTAGGGGTCTTGCAGAAAGCCAAACTCGCAAAGAAGTGCAGGTCGTTAATATGCATGCAGGCCACGCCCATTGCTCCACCCCCCCGGCAGTCTGGAGCGCTCCAGACAATTTTTTGCTTCTCCCCTCGGACTGTCAACGCAGGGGAGCAAAGGGAACAGTTTCTGAGCCCCCTCTGACTCAGGAGACAACCCCCCCCGAGAATCTGTTGGCTTCTCCGGGCTGCTGCGGCTGCCCTCCCACAGCGTAAACCCTGCGCTGTGGGTCTCCGACCCCGATGGCATCTCAGCCCGCCGGGGCTGCTGCGGGGCGGGGGTTGCTGCAGGGCTGTGGCNCAGGTTATCTTCCTGAATTAGTAGACCAAACATTTCAGAGGTCACACATTACAACAATGGTGTACATGGGATGCCGGGTAGGCTATAGCATAGTCTGTCACCAGGTCAGACACAGCCCTGGCACAGACGTGGAGACAGAAGTGAGTAGCTCCGGCTACATGATCTGATCCATGTGTTGCTTTTGTTTGGGTTTCACGTCAGATCTTCATGTCACTTGGAATGGACATCTTATGAATTATATTAGAGTAAACAGGGAGTGAACCAATAATGATATCACAATTTTTTATTTTTTTTTTTGAGATTACCATGTCGTACTAGAACAGTTTGGTTTCCTGAGAATTTTCTTTAAACAAAATATGTAACAGCTTTAGAAAAATAACTTCAGTTATTTTTCTCATTTGGAGCAGCAGGGGCTTTTAGTTATGGGATGTAGCATGGGTAAGAGAAGCATTACAGGGCTTTTTACTAGGATTATGGCACTTAAATTGTCTATCTCCCTCTCCTTATATAATGGGAAATAAAATGCAAGGCTCATTTTCTGTCTCCTAACCTCAGTCTTGGAGATTTCATTTTTTTCATCGAAATTTGATAGGATTTTTTATTGAAATTTGATAGGATTCAAAAATGCTAAGTCTTGCTCACAAACTAATCCTGCATTACAGACCTGATTTAGAGCTTTCTAAAAGACAGTAATTCTAGACATTATCAAATTTTTTGATCATTATCAAATTTTTGGATTCTTAAGAGTCCGTGCAACATGTGTAAAAGACTTCAAGTCACTTAAATTCCACTAATTTTTGCATCCAGCAAGCAGTCCAACATTGAAAGCGGTAGAAGTCTCATTCCAAGTTGAGTGTCTCCTTACTGGTTTATTGAGTAATTCTTGACTTCTCTTAGCTGACCTCTGCATGAGCTTCAGAACAGGATGATTTTCTGGCCCCTTGCTCATAGTCTTCCAGAGCCTGCATTTTGGCTGTAGGCATCAGTCTGGGCATGAGCACAGCAGATGGCATTCCTCTGTAAATGCAGTTCTTGACTGCACACTGTTTCTTTCCTCTAAGTGAGAGGAAGTGCGTCTCTTAGGATTTAGTCTCTTAGGAAGCTTGTTGGACTACATTGTATGTTTATGAGTTTAAGAGAAACGGCGGTATTATTTCATGTGAAGCTCATCTCTGTATGGGGAAGAATAAAATAAAGGTCCATGAGTGGGTAATAAAACATTAACAATTTTTTGTATGACTGGTAATCTGTGTGTTCTGGTTGAAGGCTGCTGCTGTAAGCAGATTTTGAGGGGTTTTTTATGTATTAATTTGCAGGTCTAGACTCTTCAGATAGCAATACACCACAAATCTTTCCAAATGAAAAAATTTTAGAAGAAGGCTCTGATATCACCCTTTGTTGCATTGGAAGGAAGGGTCACATCCTTGAGGCATTCTCTGCACTCCCATCTGTTGGTGTTTTCAATCGCACAAATGGTCGATTTGGACTTCTTACTGTGAAAAATGTGACACATCATGAATCGACTCACATCCATGTCTACTGTAAAGGGCCTTGCAAAGGAGATCCATGCTTAGGTCATGCAGTTTTCCTTGTGGGCAGTAAGTGAACGTATTACAGTTCTATTTTCCTGTCGTTATTAAGTCAAGAGTGATTGTGAGGAATTGGGGGGAAAAAAAAACCCAACTTGCTGTATGTTGTCATGGTCTCATCATATCTAGCCAATCTGTGTTAATATGTGACCTCAGATCTGTAAACTTGTGTATAGAAAACATTGAAGAATAGCATCATACATGTTTAGATTAATCTCATTAATTTTTCCTAGGACAGGTGATTGATTTTTAAATATACTTACCCATTTAGGAGTTCAGCTTTGTTCTCTGAGCACGTATGGTAGAATTCAGTGCAGTCCCCCTTTTGAAGGCTAGTAGCAATTCCTACAGATAGAAAACAAAACAAATAGGAATTAATGAATGTCTGAATATAACAAAAGATAGTAACAATTAAAGGATTTGGATTGCTGTTAATTTACAGTATTGTCCTGACTATCTCTGCAAAGTGGTAACTGAATTTGTGTAATTTCAATAATAATGTCTGTCATAAACCAGACTTTGTAGTTACCCATTATCTATAGCTTGCTAATATGTGAAAAAAGTTGATGACTTTTGCCTTGACTGCCATGCTGTTGGTGGGTTTTTTTGTTACTCTCTCTCTGACAAGAGCCACCTGATACACCTAAAGATTTTTCCTGCCAAACTCGGGACATGAGAACAGTTACTTGTACCTGGAGCCAAGGAGGTGACACTTATCTCTATGGAGACTATTTACCAAAATACTGCTTGTCTGAAACGTAAGTCTCATTGCTTTATTAACTCTGTTCTGTGCTGTACAGAACAGTCACCCTCTTTCCTGTAGAATCTCTGGAAATATTTTTTTATCTGTGTTGTAATTAGGTGTCTGCCTCTTTCTACCTCACTAATGACTTATTTTACAAAATAATGGAGAACTGCCACAGACTAGCTATAACAAAGTTGCCAGTCCTTTAGCCCAAGTTCTGCCTGATAGAGCTTGTTCTAACCATTCTTTTGCATTAATTTGTTTGGGTATCTTCCAGTAGGTATGAAGACACCCTGAAATCAGGGTATGGATAACTCAAAATTATAACATAATTATTGGGTAGACACAGAACAGATAAGTAGATCTACCAGAAGACTATCTGGTAGGCTGAGTATTAGTGTGCTAACAATGCATTGACACCAATGCCCTTGAAATTACACCTTCATTTACAAGCATAATGGTAGATGTGTAAATGGTTTAAGTCTTGGTAGGTAAGTCCCTGGTTTAGAATTCTGAGAAGGACATTACTAAAATTATTTATCTGTATCTTAAAAAGACAAACTTGGAAGAAAACTTTCTTCTAAGAATACCTATATTCATCCTACTTGAGACTAAGGGAAAGAACTGAGTGGCTTCTTATGTTCGCCCTCAGCCTTATTTTTTAGAATGCTGTATTCTAATTGGACATGAAAATTTCAAAATCCTAAGTGTACAATATGGAAAAATGTCTTTCTCTTCACCTCTGTCCCACCTGCCCCTATCTTTGGTAGGCCTTCTCAGAAAATGGTTCCCTGCAAAGCAAGTTGTTACGAGCAGTGTTCGTGTTCCTGGGAAATAGGCCAGCAGAGGATCTGGAATGTCACAGTGACCGTGGAAAATGCACTGGGAAAGAAAACTGCCACAGATGTTTTTAATGTAAATCACAGAAGTAAGGGCTTTTCTTTGTCTTCTTGTTGCTTCTTCTGAGCTTGATACCTTGAGGTCCCCAGTTTAAAGTATGGAAGCTCTTGATTTTTATCTTCACTGTTTTATTAGTTATCTCTCTCCATGCTATGGCTATGTGCTGTCTCTTCAGTTTCAGCTTTGGAGAGCTGCGTTATTTGTAGGAAACAGCGTCACTCCAGTGGTCAGATTTGGTCATTGAAATTACCCCTGAAATGCTTCAGAATTCTGCTGCTTTCCTGAAGCCGGTTCATAGCATAGAAAGCAGCATTATACAAGGATATAAAATAAGGAATTAAAAAAAAAATTATCCATGTAGGTTACTTGGGAATTCAAGTGACATGGGATATGATAATAGATGTAAGCAGCTATTGCCAGGAAAGAAGTGATGGTTCTAAGTTGTCTTGGTCCCGATGCAGTACATGACATCCACTGTGTTACTATAAGGGAGGAAGAGTAATTCATCAGCGAAAAAACTCAGGTTATTCTGTGAGCTGGAACTGATGGCTGTGGTGCCTTCTTCCCTAGGACCTGAGTCCTTTATCAGTGTGGCCCAGGTCCCAAAAGTTCCTTCCTAGTCCTTCTTCCTGACAACTGAATATTACCTCTGTCTCCAACAGTATTTCCAGTTTTCCTTGTGTCCTCTAGTGTTCCTCAAGTCCTGTAGCCACCTTTCCAGTTTGAAGAAGACAGAGGCTTTGCCTGATTCTGAAGCTGACCATCAGATGGGCAGGGAGGCTGCTGGTGTAATTGCTACATCCTGGCAGTGCTTCCTTCCTCAAAGGCATTGATTACAGTTTTGATAGACACACTTTTTCATATGAAGGAACTTACGCTTAATGCCTGTCACTGGTAGATTTGTCTCAGAGAGGCATGAGAGTTCTAAAAGTTGATTATTTGATTATTTGGGAGTGGAAGAAACAGGTCAGGAAGAAAGTAGAGAAGTAAGCTGACAGGTTATAGTGGGACAACATGATGTCATAAATTAAGTTTTTGTGTGGTGTCAGGCTAAAATAGGTTACATTCAATGTGCTAAATACATTGAAGTTTTACAACAGTATTCTTTTTTCCAGCCGTTATGATCTGTTGCAAGTTAAAGAATTTATATGTAATACATATATGAGTTTACTTTTTAAGTAGTGATTCAAAGTCCTTTATGTTTTTTATGATCCTGCAAATATTTACAGTAGAATTTTCCTTACTTAAAGGATGTCATCAAGTAAAGAAAAATGGAAGTCCACAATTTCAGATTCTGCATATGGTAGCTGGGACCTTCTGGATGAAACACAAGCTCTTTTGAGTGTGAAAGTCCTCAAACTGTATTTCATGGAGAAGCGTAATTCATGAAGTTCTAGGTTAATGGCAAAAGGTGTAAGCATACCACTTACATTGCCATGTCTTCTTCTTTAGTATTCTACGAATACGTATTATGGAAGAGTTTGAGAATTATTCTCTTGCTGAATACTGCTTTTGTAGCAGTAAAAGATCTCAGAAATAGTTTGGACAAAGTAGGATAAGGACTGTTTACCAGAGGGTAACTACTGATGGGAGTCAGTGTTGGAGCTGTGAATAAAATTTCTGGTGAAGAGGCTGGATTCTGGGTGTAGAAGTGTGGCAAATATTACCATGGTACATCAGGACCTTCTGCCAGGCCCTGAATTAAAAAATTATACTGTGTTTGCAATAAGCATCTCTTTCTTTTGTCCATGATGTTTTTAAATAAGCCCTTGTGCTGACTTGGAAATTTAAAAAAAAAATCTTTTGTAACATTTACTTACATTCTGAAATTAATTTGTATTAGTTGATATCTGTATCTTTTAGACCAGGAGAAAAATATGTATTTTTGTTTGCTTTTACTGCTCAACTAAAATACCTTAACATGCTTTTGTGTATATTTGATGTTTTACAAGAGCTAACTCAGGTTTTTCATTGGCAGTTTATCCCACTCCACCCTTCGAGTTGTGGGGAAAATGCACAGATAGAGAAATCACATTATATTGGAATCAAAACAATGGAATTAAACTCTTTTGTCAGACTGAAGTGCTCCAACCTGATGGGAAAGTTGAACTGGTATGAAGCCTGAATTTCATACACAAAAGTATTATATAACGAGGATCTTTCGGATGTGAGATTCAAAAATAATTCCCCATCCACACGCATATACTGTAAATCTTGTAGACATGTTGATGTGTTGGTTTTCTGGATTTGTTTGGTCCCATGTGGACCATGTGAGTTGACATTGCTGGCAGTAGTTCCCAGTCCCAACACTGCCTGGTCTCTGGACAAGGTGTGACTGGTTTGCGTATGTGGCTCTGTGCTCTGCTGGATGAGTTCTGAGATTTCTTGGAATAAATGAAAACACTTACGTCCCTTATAATTGTAATGTTATATAATATATATTGTATGTATATATAATGTTGTGTAACAGCACTAGCTGTTAGCTAATGCTGATCTTGATTTGTTATATTTTTATTGTTCATATCATCTTACACACAAGTGGTAGAGAGTTGTGTTGAAGATTTTTTTTTTTTTTATATTAGTCCAGGAGCTTTCTGTGTACTATTGACTGTATTTGATGGTAGTGTGATTGGTTTCTAGTGAGGGAATCCCAGAACGGTTTTTCTTCCCATCCTTTTCCGTCTCTTTGAAGATTATTTGTGTGGATTCTTTACCGTGTTTCTTCTCTTTCACAGACAGTGAAGCTGACTAACTCTGTGCGTGGGTACTGACACTTCTCTGTAGTCCTTTTCTTAGAAAGGCAGCTTGCCTCTAGCACATTAAAAAGACAATAAAGATCACAATCAAGCTGCATTCTGTCTCAAGTATTGCTTAAGAGCTGTTACATCAAATGTGGCCATTGCTGGAGACAGTTTTGAGGAGAGGTTTCAAAGCATGCTTGCTTTTTGACTCTTGCCAGAACTTACTCTGTCTCTTAGGAGGCAGTAGGGGAAAAGGTAAGGTTAAGAATGGAAAGACAAGGTAGCTGTAGATTGCTCTGCATAGATCTGGAACAGCATCTTGCTTACATAAAGTAATAGCCCTGGACTCTGTGAGGGCAAGATCTCAGTAAATTCCCTCCTTAATGTAAGGTACTCATTTCAAGGGTTGTGAGTGACTCCTACTCAGTTATATAGAGCTAACTTCTAGATCTCATTTTGGATCTCCCAGTATTTTGATCTCATGCATTTTTTTATTTTTACTTTTTGATTATTGTGATATGGTTATCTTTCCCAAGTCAAGCTTAGCTGGCTATTCCAGCATCTAGAGGAAGAAGTATTTCTTTAAGACACAGATGTCTTGTTGATGAGGCTGAACTGAGCTCTGACCTGTTTTTCTGTCTTTCAGCATAACAGTTCAGGCATGCATTTGCCTCATAAGAGCATCACCGTGAGTGGGCTGGAGCCATTCACGGAATACAGAGTGAGAGTTCGCTGCGGGGCAGCTGAACATTTTTGGAGGTGGAGTGAGTGGAGTAAAGCCCAGACCATCACAACAGAGGAAGCAAGTAAGTCCAGCCCATTGAGAAAGAGATTTGGAAAGAGATTTGGGGGTATTAGTTGACAGCAAACTCAACGTGAGCCAGCAGTGTGCCCAGGCAGCCAAAAGGGCCAGTGGCATCCTGGCCTGCATCAAGAATGGAGTGGCTAGTAGGTCAAGAGAGGTTATCCTTCCACTGTATTCAGCACTGGTTAGACCGCACCTCGAGTANAAGTCTGAGGGATGTTCTTTTCTTGCCACCTCTCTTTGCTCTTTCTTGTTGCTCTTCTGCTGTGTAGTAGTATCTGGTGTTTCATGCAGTGCAGGCAGTGGGAAGTGCAGATGACTGGGAGAATGAACAAACTGAGTAACAGTGCTCCATGAGGCCTGGAGGAATGGTGTAGAGATGGAAACAAGCATCTGGGAAGTGCAAGCAAAGATTTTTCTAGAAAAATTAACGAGGCTTTAATTCAGAACCAAGAATGATGGGAAAAAGTTATTAAAGTATAATGTTTGGCAAGAGCTGGCAATGATGGATGAAGAGTGGTGTTGGGAGTGCAATTCCTTCAAAAGGGAGGAGGCTGTCTACCTGTCTTTTCTGCACCTAGATCATCTTTTTTTTAACTTTGTTTGTTGCAGCTCCATCTGGGAAACTGGACATATGGAGGGAAATTACACCAGTACTAGGGGGACGGAATGTGACCTTGTACTGGAAGGTGAGACATCACTACAGAAGTAGAAACAAAACTCTTTGTAAAGGGATTGAGAATTTTTCTCATAAAGTTTAACAAGTTTGTGTGTACTTAAGAGCAATTCAGTATGAAAATGTTTTTTATAAATCTAAGACCCATATTATGTATAGCTGTGGTACACTGTTCTGGCACTTCAGACATATTACTGAGACTTACATGTTTCCATTTCGACTAGTGTGTGTATGCATATATGGAAACAAGTGTTTATATTATTACAGGAATAATACATCTGGTTAGTAAATTTTGCTGAAAAAATACGAGCAGAGCATTTAGACCTTTAAGTAACTGTACTGTTCTCTTCCTTCATAATTTTTTCCCAGCAAGCACCAGGTTTTCGAGCAAATGGAAGAAGTATTTCATATGAAGTAACCTGGGAAAAAACAGAAGATGGCTCTAAGCCTGAAAGCGTCTCCTTGTCTTCAGTCTACAATAGCACAAGGATTTTCATTGATAACCATTCCTACAGAATCAGTATCATGGCAAAGAACAATATTAATTTTTCACTTGCTTCAGTATTGATCATCTCTAGAGCTGCAGAAAACAGTATGAGCATTTTCAGTTAGATTTCCGTTACAAGAGTTTTATTTCTACTGATTTTAAGTGAATTCATAATTTATCATCTTGGGCAACAGATTCACCTTTAACTTACATCATTGCTATCTGGAAATTATTACTGTACTTTTACTTACAGGATGATAAGCGACTGAGGGAGCTGGGGTTGTTCAGCCTGGAAAAGAGGAGGCTCAGAGGTGACCTCATTGCTGTCTGCAACTACCTGAAGGGAGGTTGTAGTCAGATGAGTGTAAATCTCTTCTCTCAGGCTGCCAGCACCAGAACAAGAGGACATGGCCTCAAGCTATGGCAGGGGAGGTTTAGACTGGATGATAGGAAGAGGTTTTTCACAGAGAGAGTGATCGTTCATTGGAATGGTCTGCCCAGGGAGGTGATGGAGTCGCCATCCCTGGAGGTGTTCAAGAAAAGACTGGATGAGGAACTCAGTGTCATGGTCTAGATGATGGGAGGCTTGGACGGATGGAGCATGGTGCCCATGGCTCCAGGGTTGTGGGTTCGATCCCTGGGTGGGCGTTCGCTTGGGAGTTGGACTAGATGATCCTTTGGGTCCCTTGCAGCTCAGACTGACCTGTGACCTGTATATATGTTAAGCTTAAGTGTACAGAGAGTGTCCACAGAGTGGAACACATTTAGCCTAAAACTGAGGCCTCAGAGCTGCAGCAGGTGCCTTGAAGGTGCAGCCAGTGGAGTGCTGAGAAGACTGTGTGTAATTAGCCTCTAGTGACTCTAGGTTTCTGCACCTGAAGGGTTTTTATGAATATGTAGTAACAATTACTGAATGGTTTCTGAGCTGTCAGCTTTCAGCATACAAATCTTTCAGCATGTGAGAGAGCTCTTATGTCATATAGTGATGGAATGCAACTCTTTTTATCATTCTTAGCAGTTCCGTGTATAAACTAGTATCTTGACCTTCATTTATGAATCTGAAGTTTCATGCAGGTAAAAAATAGAGATTCTATTTTGTTCATTCCTAGGCACTGAAGAGCTTAAGGAAGAGCGGGTTAATGGTACAGATGATGGCATTTTTATCTCCTGGGAGCCCAGATATATATATGACAGTTACATTGTTGATTGGTGTAATTTTCCGAAGTTGCAGCCTTGTGATTTGCAGTGGAAGAGATTTGGGTCCAACACTTCCAGTGCTGTGATCAGCTCAGGTGAAAGCCGAACAACTTTTCTTTCTGATGTCTGGGTAGCAGTCTTTCTATTGTGAGCATTATGCACACTTTCTTATGACATTAATGCTACAGGGATTAAATCTATTTAGGAAACAAATGTTGCAGAATATCAAAGTCCATGCAGTGCAGGTATAATTCTTCATAGGTGTGTGTCATCATATTCTTGACTACCACATTAATTAGATACCACAAATGTGCCAGCACCTTTAAGCCTTGGAAGTCAGCATAGTATATTAGAAAAGTCAGCACAATATTTGAGAAAAAGACCTCTTCTGAGTGGCTTATAGTATGATCTTGAAGGAGGATGTTGAGGGTAATCATGGAGTTCCAAATCTTTTATCAGAAAAGATACAAAGTGGAGCTCTGCCCTAATGGTAACATGGATCAGAAGTTTAAACTTGGGTGATTTAACACCTACTGTGGTTTAGTGCTGTCAGTGTGGAAAAAATGATGTATCCTAGAACCAGTCCTTGTTTAAGACCAGTTGCAAGTTTTTTATCCCATTGGTGGCTAATAGACCTCATTCCTTTCTGGCTGAGTGAAAGTTGCTCTGCTATACTTCCACAGCTGCAAGAATTTAGCCTTTCTGGATTCAGTCAAGCTGAGAGTTCACTTTGGAATTAAACACATTTGAACAAAATTTGACTGAACACATTTCAATATGCAGTAAAGGGACTGCTACAGATAAATGGGAATGTGTACTCTTAGTGAAGGAGAGTGTGGTAACACATGGGAAAAGTATTGTTCAGTTCTTCAGTGGTTTGCACTTAATGTGAATGGGATTGGATGTCAGTGATGATAATGTGGAATCCTGATGCATGGATAAGTGTCTGCATTAAACAGTCTAAAACATGACCTTTTCCTGTGCCTGAAATGTAAATGAAATTATTTTGCTCTTTGATGCATTTGAAGTCTATTGCAGCACCTTGGATGCTGTATGGCAACCAAAAAATATATAAACCCCTCCTCTAGTTCTCCCTTTCAGACAGAATAAATGTGTTTAATTTGCATTATGCACACCATGAATTGGTCTGTGCCGTGTCTCCTTCAGTTGCTTTAATAGCACACACAGAGGATGTCTGGTAGATTATTGACCTGTGTAGAAAGCAGTTAAGCAAAAGCAACACTAAAAGACAAATCATAAGCTATTTTTCTAATCAATTTGACTCTTTTCTAGCTGCTTTTGTTCCAGGGGTAAGATACAACTTCCACATCTATGGATCTATTGGTAATAGAGCCTCCTTACTGGAAAAGAAGACTGGTTATCTCAGGGAGCTACGTAAGTTCACAACATATTTAGGGTTTCTGTATTTACTAAAACGGTCTGTTACAGATAGAAGAATTCCTTCTTCCCATAGCTAGGTAAAATTGTGTTTTCTGTGTTCTTTTTTTATCATCAGTGAAATATTTGGAAGTTGTATATCAGCACACAGGCCCTACATAGAGGATATTTGGCTATTGCCAAGTGACCAGGTAGAGTCCACATTTATTAGAAGATCTGAACAAAGTTGTGATTATCAGTCACTGCTTTGTGTATAATGTGGATGCATGAAGGCTGAATCAATTTCACAGTGTTGGTAGAGCACTTTGTTCAACTTTTAAATGTAAGTAAGATGTAAACATAAACACCACATGGGAGTGTAGATTTTCCAAGTGAGAATATAAACATTCTGGAGGAATAATTGCAAGTTTAACTTGAACTTTCTTTCTTCCAGCTCCTCTGCTTGACCCTGTTGTGGAAAAAGTTGAACTGACTTTCAATGCAGTAACTCTGTCTTGGGATTCTTATCCTGCAAATGAGTCACAATCTGGTTTTGTAAGAGGCTACCACATTTATGTGTCACCAATGCAAGAGAGCTGCAGTTTGAAAGGATCAAAAAAGCACATTCTTTCAGGTAACTCTGCAGTTTAGGGTCACTGATACAGGTGAAAGACTGTTGCTGGTACTGCAGCATCTTAGAAGGTAGACATGAGGCAGTCAGGTTGGCTAATTTGGCCATCTATGGATTTCAGCATAATGTTTGTGATTCCTCTCTGTGCTTGAGGTGCTGACAGACAGACGTGGGCCCTGGCTTGATACAGATTTACAGCTTCTGTCTTTTGCTGCCTTTGTCCACAGCAACTTTTCATCTCCAGAAAAGATTCCTTCGGTACTGTAGGAGGATTTAAGTTTCCACCTCTTGTGATGTGAGTTCTGGATGAATTTCAAAATACATTTGTGGTCTACTCGGATGAGAGTCATAGGAAGCAAGTTAGTCTTACTAGATTTGGAGTATTTTAAAAACAGATGGGATACAGTTTTTTTTCCTTCAGAGTTGGAACACTGTAAATTCCCCGTTTAAATTCTTTTCTAGTGAGAGTATTTGTGTCCGTATTCTACACTGGAGTTCCTTCAGCAGAACTGAGCTATGAGGTGGCACAAAGCCATATTTAAACTTTTGTATCTGACCTTCCACATGCAAAACTGCTTCAGATGACTTTGCTCCATGATAATTTTCAGATGTTTCCATCATGTTAAAGGATTTATTTTTTTCTTCTGCCTGTTGGGTCATGTCCTGTGATCCTTCTTCTGACTAGACTAGTACCAAGCTGAAGAGCATAGTTTGACCTGTTTGAACTTACGTTGGAGTTCCTGTCAGAACTAAACTAACTGTAAAAAGTACTATAGTTCTGTAAGTAATAGCAGGTAGATTTTAAAAAGTTCAGATCAGAGATTTTCTGCGTCCCTGTTTGTCAGAGCTAGCAGACGTGGGGTGTACTGGGAACAGGAGAAATAAACTAACCCGGTCGTCCCTGGGGTCTGGGAGTTGCACAAGAGAGAGGCAAAAGAGGTTTTTTTCAGGCAGAGATTTCTTAGTTTTCATTAGGTTCAAAGAACTTGACCTAAGTTTAAGGGCTGCAGAATTCTGGCAAAAAAAAAGAAAGGAAATGGCCAAACTGAAATGATTCTGTTGAAAAGCTCTAGTGACAGGAAATTAAAATGAACAGTTGCAGCCTTTGACAATAAGTTACTAGGCATCTGCCAGAGGGCGGGCAATTCTGTGGACAGTCCAACTAGAAGGGATGTGAGTTCAGCCCTGTGGCAGTGAGTCAGGATGTATCATCCTTCTCGTAAGAAAGTGTGCAAGTTACAGAGAACGTGGGTTGCAAGTATTTTGTTATTTCAGTGGCCTCGCAGTCTCAACAAGTGGGTTTGTAATGTTTTGAAGAAAACTTACAGCAACCTTTCTGTACTTAAAATGGGACATATAATAAAGATGGAGAGAGAGTTTTTACCAGAGCCTGTGGTGACAGGAGAGGGGGTAATAGTTTTAAACTGGGAGTGTAGGTTTAGATTAGATATTAGGAGGAAATTCTTCACCATGAGAGTGGTGAGGCCTTTTCCCGTTGTGGATGCCCCATGTTCAAGCAGTGTTCAAGTCTAGGGCTGGATGGGGCTTTCAGCAACGTGATCTAGTGGGAGGTGTTCCTGTCCATGGCGGTGGGAGGTGGAATGAAATGAGCTTTAGAATCCTTTCCAATCCACACCATTCTGTGATTCTGTAATTCTACTTTATGTTTCATTTTAGATGGTTTAGAACTATGTAAATACACAATTGAAAACCCAGAAGAAAAGAGATACACTGTGGAACACCTGATGCCAAGCACAACATACAAACTGGTGGTTAAAGCATATACAGGTGGAGGAGAGACTCCCATTGCTAACTTCATATACATAGACACACCATATAACCGTGAGTACTGACTGTGGAAAACGTCTTCTAGCAGAAGGATGGGGTGATCAAAAAGGTTATAATAATTTTCCTGTCTCAAGGGAAAACATTTAATTCAGTGGAACACACACTTGAGAGACAATCCTACTGAGAACTGGCATGTGCATTCCAACATGGCATTTTGATACTTTAGAGTAGATAGGAGGGTTATTTTAGGTTTTAAAAATTAAACTAATTTACATCCCTATTTAAGTCTTACATCTTTTTGGAAAATAGCTTAATATATGTGCATTTGCATGCCTAGTTAGTCCTGTTTATTAGAACTCATTGAAGAACTGTATTTGGATTTATCTGGTTTTCTAATACAGGAAAAACTACAGACTTGTGTGCAAACAGGTAATTTCCATATGGACTCTTCTATGTTCTATGGAACTTCTAATGTTGGTTCTTACTCTCATCAATCTTTAAATCCATGGCCAAGTTAACGCTTTCATAAACCAATATGGAAGGGTTGTTGGTCTGAGCACTGTATTTTGCTAACTGGGCAGATTTGATCACCAAAGTGAAAGAGGAAATCACTTGCCTGTAATTCTTTTCCCTTGAAAATACCAGTCAGCAGTCATGGTTGTGAAATTTATGATCCAAATGGAAGACGCCTGTAGCTTTCTTTCGTTGTCACCCTACAGCCAGGTTTTGAACTTGTTGGGGTTGGAGGTAAAGGGGGAGGGTTAGCAAATGGGAAGGCATTGGTTTATGTGGGGAGAATTCATGTTCTAGGCTAACTACCAGAAGAGTATCTAAACTCTCTTGGTATCCCCAGAGGCACAGTGCACCTCTGTGTCCCATGTTCCAGCTCCCATTAGCCAGACAGACTTTTGTACAGCCATGCAGAGAATCAAAATGAGGCCTTAATTAACCTAAAAAAATAATAAAAGGAGGATGTACTATGTCCATTCCCTGCTCTGGTGTGTGATAAGAGACCCACAAACTCTCTGGCATGGGGCAGGAGGGCACTGGCCAGAGCAGAGGGAGAGCAAGCACTAACTAGGTCTCCCCCTTAACCCACTTACAGCTCCAACTGTTTGTGAACAGCATAGCCCAAGGCTGTGTCTTCCAGCTAGATGGAAATACTGAGGTCTTTGTATCAGCATAAATCCTAGGAGACTTGAACATTTGTGTAGTGTCTGTAGTCAATCCATAGTGGAAGTACAGATGTTCTGTTCCCATCTCACAGTAATACGTATCTGTCTTCTTTGAGGGTCTGAGAGAAAACCTAAATGGGTTCGATTCGCACCCAGGATGCAGTGGTGCTGTTTAAGAGTTGGACTTGATGATCCTTGTGGGTCCCTTCCAGCTCAGAATATTCTGTGATTCTGTGAATATTTAAGTGAGTTTATAATTGCTTTAACTTTTGGAGATTGACTACTAAGATGCCAATATGTAGGCAAATAAAAAGCAATCTAGTAAGTCAATTTTGATAAAGGAAATCAAGGTCCAAGGGCTTACACATGTATCTCAGAACTTCCAAACTGTCTTGCAACCATGGACCACACAGTTTTACTGCTGAGTTAGTGTCAGGTATCCTGTGCAGGTGTGGTGGTTTTTTTGCCCCAGAAACCCAGGCTGTCGTTGATTTTAATATGTGAGGAGTTTAAAACAAAATTAAAGTACATATTTCTCTTTCACAGCAAACACGCTGTACTTTCTACTCCTGCTAGTGATAGTTCCAACCCTAGTAGCAGCCATATGTCACTGGAAGAAGGAGTGGTAAGTTACATGTAATGCATTTTTCTGCTGTAGACAAGAGATTGGAACTAATGCAACTAACCTAATTCACAAACCACTGCTGCAACTTGTTGCTTCATGCCTGTTGTAAGGCCTCATTAATTTCTTCATTTGGCTGTCAAACTCTGTGGCTGTTTTAAGTATTTGACTTGTGGCTTTTCTGAGATTTGTCATCTGATGCTCTGTCTGTACACCTCTTCTGCTGATAGAGTGTGCTTTGATAAGGAAAGAAAAATCTCATTTGTTTTGCTCTCTGATTTCTAGGGTGAAGGAGTGCTGCTGTCCTGCAATACCTAGTCCTAACAAGAGCAAAGTGCTGTCATTCAAAGAGTTTAAGGTAAGATCACTGAAAATCTAGTGGGTTTCATTTGTCCATTCTCCGATTAGTAGAGTTTCAAAAAACACTCTTTGGCGTTGACTACATTTAAAAGTTAGCTTCTATTTCATTTTTGTATTGACTTAATTTACTCTTTATACAAAAATTAACATAGCTTAATATTAAAGTTTAGTAGAAAATTTTCTTTTTTAGCATTCATGTGAGTCTGCAGGAACCAGTTTATATTCTGCAGGCTCTTACTGCAGAAAGCAAATGCATAATTGGAGAATAAATTAAATTCTCTGATACCGTGGGCAATTCCTCCATTATTGCTCTTCAGACCTCCGCACTGTCTGAAAGAAACAGACCAGAAGATACTCCATTTCACTTTAACCTGGGGGCTGTGTCTGCCCACTCTTCCTGCCCTGCATCCCTCTGCAGCAGGGCACTGCAGAGCCATGCATTCACTGGCCCTTGGGAGGATACAGGGAGTTCTACCAGGCACTGCCAGGTCTGGCTGGGAGGGGAGGAGAGCATTGGGAAAAGGCCTCCAGCTTCTTCTGTAGGTCCTTCTCACTGGAAGCTGCTCCTTCTGTGCTGGGTGTAAGGGGGCTCCAAAAGCAGGAGCATGCCTTTGCCCGGGCACTTGTGGAGCCGCTGCCATTTTTGCTGCTGGTGTTCACTGGGCTCTGCACCAGAGCAAGGAGTCACTACACCTATCAGCCTGGTGTCTTCCAGTTGTTTTTGATTCCCACTAAAACCAGTGCACATCAAAAACCTGGTGAAATCTTTCTTCAAATACAGTCACAATGAATTTATTTTAAAAAGGAAATCTCTAAATAAATCATCTGATTAATTCCACATAAAATGCAGCTTCCCCTGAACATTCTGTACATAGGTTTTCCTTCAAATTCTCATTTATTTCTAAAGTTCAAACTAACAAAATTGTGTAAGACTATACTAGAAGTCCTTCAAGTAATCCATTTCATTTACTCTGGGCTTCTTTCTCTGAGTAATTTTTTTTTGTTTAATGGTTCTCTTGTAGAGCGATTCTGAGAAAGTGCTGAAAATAAGTGACTGCATTCCTGACATGCTGGCTGTGGACAGTAAGGCTGAAGCCCAGAAATTACATCCAGGGAACCAATTGTCTTCAACACCAACACAGGATAAGATTGATGGTTACAATTCTTCCTGGATTTACCCCAAGGAAAATGTAGAGAGAGACTTTCCAGCAACATCTACACCTCAAACCCATAACTGGTTTGAAAATTTTGCTTATTTTTCTCATCTTGAGGTTGAATCTGATCCCTATCAAATACCAGAGACACTGGAAGCAAGCCAGCCAGAACAGGCAGTAGCGCTATACCAGCCTCACTGCTATATTGACATTTTAAATGCAAATACAACTTCAACAACCAGAGAAACAGCTAGCAGAAAGAACAGTTTGAGATATATCTCACAAACAGATGTACACTGCTCAGGGAGGAGGCTTTGATGTACTCTCCTCCACTGGGTTCATCCAGTGTTTGGTTACACAGTATAAAGGAGAACTTCTTTTGATTAGGGCTCTCACAATCCCAGCAGCCCTATTTCTATTATCACGGCAAAGCTATTATTTATGGACTAGTTTTTAAGTACTGACTTGCGCACAGGAATTATGTGTATTATGGTTTCATTACGTGTTATGGGCATTATATAATATTTATAGGCTGTTTTGTGGCCTGTATTATGTAGAAGGCTAGATCACAGCAGTCTGTTGTAGCCTGATGCAGAGAACTGCTGTATTTTGCAGAGATTAAAATTTTATTCATAAAGTAGAGGAGCAAATTAAACAAGGGGATATCATGTTGTACTCAAGGAGTGTATTTACTTGCAGTTTTACTACTTGCATTGGCCACCCCATCCTGTGGGTGTTGTGCAGCTGAGTGTGGAGCATTACCCAGCCCAATAACATTGCGAGGTGGGTTGTATTTTCGCTCTTCTAAATGACGTGAGGAATCATCATGTTGCCTGCACACTGTGTGGCACATTACTACCAGATTCGAGGGAGCTTTCGCCTCTCTAGGAGTGCTGCCCGGAGCACCAAAATCCGGTAATCACCCTGCTTTTTGTTCATCTGTTTCCTAACCACACTTCTTGGGTGAAAGAGCACAGAAAGGAGATTTTTGTAGTACAAGCCTCATCTTCCATTTTTTGTAACACTTCTGCCTTCTTTTCCTGCAAGAATGAGCCTTTAAAATTGTCTTAACTATATATGAAAGAAATAGAGGGAGTTAGGTGGAAAGGAGTTCTCTTTCCAGCAGGACAGCTATTTGCAGAGGTGGTACCATGAACTGTCTATCTGTGCACATGAACTGAATTTCTTTTGGCATTAACCCCTGTATTTTCATAGCAAGCCCCAACCAGCTGACCATGGAAGGAGACAGGGTAGTCAGATGCATAGGTGTATTAATCCCATTTGTGTCATATTCAAGCTGCATACTGGCTAGATCTCTCAACACTACTTTTGCATGCGTTAAAAAAAAATTAATAAAATTTTATTTTAGCACTCCTTACAACACACAGCAGTTAATTTGGCCTTTTGATTTAAAAAACAAATTGTTCATTTGCAATGAAGCAGTATAGTTGGAATCGTAGACAAAAGTGTCATCAGACTAAACTTAGTGCAGAGCGAACCCTTTGGTTTTGCCTCCTTATGGTGCTATTTGGACTCTCACAAATAGATGGTTTCAACTTAAGAGCACAGAGTAAGTGGCTCTGAAAGATGAAAACCAAAATGAACCCTGAGAATTGGATCTTCAGCTAGTTTGTTAAAATGCAGTTGTCTTTGTTTAACTGGCTAATCACACTTCCTTGAAACTAAGCAGCTGTAGGCAGAAGTGAGTTCTAATACTTAACCACATCTGTTTTTCACACTCTTGATTACAGATACTGTTGTAATGTCCACAAGATATTTTGCAACAGGAAAACCAGTTAGACCTTACAGAGCCTGTGGCTGAGACAGGAAAGGGTGAGGTACAAGGGTACAAAGACAGGGATGGCCAGCTGTAGTAAGAGCTGTCCAGTCCACACTGTGTGTCTGTGCAGGTGCCACACAGACTTGACAAGCAGAGAAAAGTACACAGCATGGTCCTTCCCTTCAGCAATCAGCCAGTGGAGTAAGGAAACCGGACTGGGCGTGTTTTGCTGAAGGGCAGTTTGACGAGAGAACACAGGGAGAGATGAGGGAGCAGGCTATGTGATGGAAACATCCCACAGAAACTTTTCCTCCCTTTACCTTAACCTCTGAGTAAGAGTGAATTTGAAAGCTTGATACCACAGTATTTTTACAGCTTGGAACATGTTCTTCTCTGAAGTGTTTCATCACATTGTACTTGTGTAGTTTTACTGTTGGAAAAAAAGGCCAGAGAATAGAAGGGAGCCGTTTTGTCACTCCTGATATAAAACTTCTGAGCAGTGCATTTCAGAAAACAGCTGTCTATTCAAAAAGGTTTGAAAGGGATCCCGAATCAAGAGCTATGTAGCTAAGGAGTTCTGATCCACCAGTCAAGAGTCGGACTATCCCACAAAACAGTATAAATTACGACTTGCTGCAATTCCTCATGCCAGAGGGGATAGCTGCAACAAAGCACAAATTCCTACTGTGAAAAAGCTGTTGTCACTGGGGTTTGGCTGCAGCAATTCTGCCCAGGAATGAAAGGAGGAGTGTGAGTGTGTGTATGTAGGCAAACTAATTGTGCCTTCCTGATGATACGCGAGACACAAACCTGTTGAGAGTTCCCACCTCTCATGGTCTTTCCTTCGGAGATCCTGCACTTAGGAAATTTCATTATCTGGACACAACAAATCACCCAACCTTGTACCAGGTTGCTGGGTGAGGGAAGGAGAAACCAGCTCCTCTTTCCCTATAAACCTTTCTGCTTTCCCAGCCTGATGGGCGGTGCTTTTTGAAACCATTTGTGTGTAAAACCACAGAGGATTCCAGGGAGGGTAATGCCTCCGTGCCAGTCAAAGGGAGCAGTCTAGGCACCAAAACTGAAGATTAGGACAGTATTTTGCATGGGTGGGGAAGCATGTATAATTTTTTTACATTAAGACATCTGTCTTGCATTAATGCTTGAATGAGTTCAAAACTGTAATGCTCTTTTCACAGCTGTTGTTGAAATGCAAATACTTAAACTATCAACATACTGGAAAAGTATTCTATCAGAATGATAAAGTTTTAAAATAAAAATGGTGTGCAGACTGTTTAAAGACCATTCCTCTATCTTTCAAAGTATTAATGCCATTTTGTATTTTTGACAAAAGTATTTTGTCAAATTCTGTATTTTTGACAAAAGTTTATTTAGAAAGTTGGTGTTCTAGTTAATTAGTAACTTACAAATATAAATAAAATTCCAACCCATTTCTAGTGCTGAGGGTACATAAGAGACTAGAACTACTATAAGAAGTTTAAGTACATTTTATTAACAACGCATCCCTTTGATAAGACTACGCTTCAGGAGGCCTTTAATGCTCATTGACATGAACTGTACACAGTATACAAAAAAAAAGAAAAAAGAAAAACACCAAAAAAAATCAAAGGTGGGCAATACCATTTTGGGACAAGCCTCTGTTTAAATTATACACAGCTCAATGCAATAGTCTTACGTAAAATATATAAATACTTTTTCTTTCTATGTTACAGGTATACAATATAAATCAGATTTCAATGTCTGTTCAGTGACCTAAATACACTAGAACCTCCAAATATGTAGCAGCGTATTACTAAAAAAAAAAAAAAAAAAAAAACCAGACAGNCTTTTTTTCAAAAAAAAAAAAAAAAAAAAAGACCAGACAGGACAGGGAGAGTAAGTATTGAGATTTTCCTTGATTCCTTCCCTCAGATCTGAATGATTAATTTAGATAATCACTTGTAATGCAGTTTTAGGGATGCTGACAGCTCAATACTAGAACAATTTTTCAATTATAATTAAAAATTATCTGCCTTTTTCCCCCTTAGACATTGCATCTTGTGCTGAAATGCCCTATTCAGTGGCAAAATGGCATGTTATGTTTTTTGGCATAAATTACATTTCTCAAATAAAATAGTGTATTTTACAAAGCAACTCAAGCAAAATGTGCAATTTCTGCATGCCGTGGCATTGCTGTCCCATCTATGCTACAAAAATAGCCCAAAGAAAATCCACATTCTTCACTGAATATAAATCTCTTGAAAACAAAACTATCCCAGGAAACAGCATCAGGAGTTAAACAAAAACCCAGGAGAGGGGGGGCCTCTAGAAAAATACAAACACAGTTCCTAGCATATCCCCAAAGGTCTTTTACAGTTCTATGGTTTTACTCTCACCTAGTACACCTTTAATAAGCACACAACAATAGAAGTGTGACACAGAAAAAAAAAGTTACTTGACACGCTTTCAACTGGCTCCAGTGAAACTCAGGGTAACAGGATGGTGTGCCTCCCTGCTGGGAGCTGAGCAGAACCGCAGGGATGTTCCAGAGCCTGTTGACAACTCTTCCACTGCAACTGCTCAACTTGAGCTCATGTTTGCTTACATGGCTACATCAGCTTCCTGCAGTCCAAAAAGCCAAACACGTACAACGTCCAGGACACAGACTATGAAGTAACAACTACTCTTCTATCTCTTGCTAGATTTTGATTATTGTTTCTTGAATAGCGACCTTACCCTTCAGGCATCTAGTAAAGGTGCTGTGGTTTTGTTTTCAGCATCACTGCAAATTTAACTCTCGTTCAAGACCACTTCGTATGTTTCAAAATGACAAGAACACAAGCTGGATGCTCACTGGTGCCCTGTGTTTATATGGGCAGCTTACCTCAGTGTGCTGAGCTACTGCATTCTAAACTAGAACAGTTTAGAACTCCAGAAAAAAACCACCATCACCCTGCAATGAAAGCACTTTTTGGGGTAAGTACGTCAGATGTCAGTCAGGTAAGAACTGTCACATGAGGAAAAGTAATTGTTTCAAGCACAAAATGCCAGGGGCCCCCCATACAGGTTCAGCACTGCAAAGCCTGTACATCTCTAGCTCCAAGTGATGTCCACAACAGCTGGGAGCAGTCTGCACCTCTGAATTCCAGGTTGGTGAAAAGGTCTGCCTCTCCAAAAGGAGAGTCTCAGCACCCAGCGGTGTGCTCCTTTCCTCTGTGGAGAGAAACAGGCCTTTCAGGACATATCTGGGCCCCTGTCAGGTAGCTCCCTGCCTTTTGGAAACGGTCATCCCCTTCCACTGACTGTAAAAGCAAACCAAGAAAATCAGACAGCCAATGCAGTAGACTGAAGGTGACTGGTTTCACAAGCAGCCTCTCCTTCTCACAACAGCTTCTGCCTCTGAGCTGTGTGTCAGCATGTGGAAAAGGTTTCTTTGCCACAGCAACCAAAATGCATGTCTGTACAGTGTAGGTGAACACCACACATTTTGCCATTTATTGAACAGCGTCACCAATCATTCAAACTGGAAATATAAAAAGTAGGTGGTCTGTCAGCCTCCCTATGAGATGTGGAAGAGATTCTTTATTAGGGCTAATATAAGCACAATCATTACTTACTACAGGTTTCTTTCTAAAGCTTTAAAATGAAACAAAACCTCAAAAAGAGAACTTTGAAAGGGGTATTTGAGAAAAGAGATCTATGGATTTAGAGATTCACAGTTTGTAACTAGGCCAATATAAATTTCCTTCAATAACAGTATCCCCTTCATTTGCCAATTAAAAGGAAACATTAATGAGAGCTTAATGTCAGTATGTAAATTAATCTTCTAGAAATGTTCCATGTTATGTACAGTGCAGACTTTACATCCTTGTTGAAATCTGCTGACACTCATACTTTCAGAAGAAAAATCATGCTTTATAACGGAATTTGCAGCCATAATTTTTTACGTCACGACGTCACGTTTCTGTTGTCATGGATCCCCACACAAGCGAGTACTTCAGAACACACAAGCATTTCAGGATGGAAATTCTTTCAAAAGTATATTTGCTTACCTTTTTATAATCTGAGGCCTTCCTGTGGTGCTTTCTACATTAAGTGCTATGAGTTAAACTTAACAAACGAACAGAGGTGTTTCCTTTAAATACAGGTGATAAAACTTGTTTATTTTCCTTTAACTGCAGAAAAATAACATGGAGTTGTTTGATGTAACCCCATGTAGTTATTAAAACAAATCTCCTCTACTCTAGCCTAACTGAGGTAGTGTTTGAAACTACTGTATAACATATGCTATCCCCATTTGTGGGAAAACTACATTATTTTCCTTTGGAGTTTATACCACTATTTGGTCTACTGTGATTGACATTTTGGTTTTACAGAAGCATTTATTTCTTATGACCAGAAGTCCAATAGTTACTAGTGTGGTCTCTTTTCAGAACATTTCAAACATGTCTTGACACACAGATATATTATTTGCGTCAATAATAGCAGAGTTGAATCAGTTTCTTTTTTCTCCTTCTTTCAGTGGGAACTCATGAAAAGACAATCTTAGGAACTAAATTTGTCTACGAGCAGCAACTTACAATCTGCTTTACCAGAACCTGATGGTATGCAGTGCACACAAGAACTCAGTGAAGTGATAGCTGCAAAGCGGTGCTTATGTGGCATAATTAAATTTCCAATAAGAACAAATAAATCCTATGTTTCACTAGGAATCGTGTTACTGTTCACAGCATTACTTATTGAAATCTCCAGTAGCATAGCTAGTAAGAACAGAGTTATGAGCATCAGGATAAGTTTCAGTTAAGTATTAATCTGACAATTATAAAAAATGGTAGAAGTGAATGGATAAAAATACGTTCTACTTAGTACAGTCCAGCTGAATTATTCACCTATATCAAAATCAAAGGGTAATCCCCTCTAGTACAGGCATTCTAACAAAGGTGGCCATGCTACTGTATATACACACTTGCATATATTTATACTACCTTTGTATAAAGGCTTCTGAATCTTTAGATCCATGGTAAAAGTAAGAGGGATTCCTATTTTTTTAAGCTTGCACTTATTAGTTTAGAAACCTAAACAGTAACATGATTGAGGCAACTACTTCAGTCATTACCAGTCACTGTTTCATTTAACTTTTGCAACAAGTCTTAAATACTAGTACAAAATTTTAAGTACGGCTGCTCCAAAATTTGTTACTTAAGGCTTTTCACTACAATTATTAGTACTATCTGATGCTTGATCACTAAGCCATTGAAAATTCAAATAAACCTTTGTTTTTATAAAAAGCTGTTTCCATGGAACTTGTAAAACACTCAAATTACGTCTCTTCACAAAAGCTGCAATGATTAAATGTTTTCAAGTTTAGTTTATACAATATTTGCTTATCTGATACAAATCATGCTTTTTCAAGGATTGTAGTTAAAGAGTAAGACCCACATTTGTACTATATGAGCATGAGTGTAGAAACTTCAAACACATGCGTAATACTCAGGGAAAACAATCTGATTTCAGCATTTTAGGTTTAAATTATTTGGTTTCTGAAAATCGAATTGTAGTGAAAATCCTTAACGGGTTCAGGTAAGATATATGTATGTAAATATACTGAAATTGGAGAGACTGATAATAAAATGTCTTATAACTACAGCAATATTAAAATAACTTAATGAAACCTCAGATTCACAGAGGCATTTCTTTCTATCTGAAGTTACAAATCCCCAAGTAGTGTTATAAACAGTACAAAAACAAACAGAGAAGGTCAAACATTAATCCCCTGGTGCCCACTACAGCATGGCTCCCCATTGCTGGCAGTGGAGCGCACTCCCATTTCTCTGATTCCTGGTATCCAGAGTTTAAAAAGCAAGGCATTATTCTGCTTTTCTGGAACAGAATCAGAAGTCAATTAAAAATGTCTCTGCAAGTTGTCCTGTTTCTCCTTAATGTATGGTAGAAAATGAAATGAAAACTTGTGGAGGTGTTCAGTGCTTGGCTCTTGCATATACTGGTAATTACTATTATTAAAACTATGGTAATGTTTAATAAATCCCCAAAGGGCTCAAATGACTGTAGCAGTAATTGGTTGAGGAAGAAAATGTTTTCAGTTCCATCTTCAGGTACCAGTAACTTCTGGAACGGTCTAGAAGATGATGCTCCAAACTTTTTGTCCAGTCAGTCATAGGTTGTCTGAGGATTTCAGGAAGTCTGTATGAAATGTGCTGCATAGGCAGAGGTCAGGATTCAGCTGATGCATCAATTACAGCCTGTTTTGTCGGTGTTGCTAAAATAGCCTCTGCTTCTTCATGCATCTACAAGAAAAAGATGAAGTATTAATATTGTTGGAGACTTCACTGAAGAGACATGATACATGGTTTCCTTTAGGATGTACCTATCGAAAGCATCTTTAACTCAGAACATGAAACCTGCAACCCATACGCACATTCTGGTACATAAAGTGCATGTGAAGTCCCTTCCAACTCATAATATTCTGTGATTCTGTGAACCCTCCACTTACTTGCAAGAATTGAACATCTTGAAAGAGCTCCTGAATGAACCTTCGAGACGGAAGTCGAAATGTACAATGTGCTAACAGGTAGGACACCTCAGAGTAAAGGCATATGTCGTCAAATGCTTGGGGGTACTTCTCCTTAATTCTGAACAACAGAATAAACAAAATTTTGTAAGTCCTGGACATGTTTCCATCATATTTGAAAAAAGCTTTTCTGTTAGAGTATCATCATTAACTAAACAGAACTCTCCAGTAACAGGCACTATAAATCCTTGATCTGACAAAGCAAGAAAATCAGGACAGTATTACTTTGTAACAAACGGGGAGAAATCCGTATTAATGAGATAAAACGGTATGTAACTTTAAAGTTGTACAGAATTACTAAGATCACAAAGTGTTAAAATAACAGGTGTAGAAAGAGAATAGCATATCCAAGCATTGTCATCTACATGTACAGCAGTCACAAAAAATATGGAAAAAGGTATCTAAACCACCTGCAACCATTTTTGAAATTAAGCCAAGCATTTCTGTATTTTCTTTTAGCATGTGTCAGATTCCAGTGTGACTAGCCCAGAAATCCACAGGTTATAATATTTCATCCCTGGATTTATATTCCTACATTTTAAATTTCTTTGTAAAATAAATTAATTTCAGTAGCTGTATTCTTGCTTTCAGCAGAATTGTGTTTCTCAAAAAGTTACTTTCAGTTTGTTATTGTGCTTATATTCAGCATAAATACAAAAATTCAGTTTCTTTTTTAAAGATGCGTAATATATGGCTATGTAATAAAGTATCATTACAGCTGAATTACTGATTTTAAGAAGTCTGGTGAAGAATAGAATATTAAACAGAGCAACAATGTTAAAAATTCCTGCTTAATTTTAAAATGCTAAAATTATTTTGTTTTTACATTGTGTTCAATCATTCAATCGTACCTGCTTGACAATTTTTGAAAAGTCAGATCATTCACTCACTGTCCCTCAGAACTTACAGAATACATGTGACTAAACATTGCTAAAACATCTGGAATGTATTGCACTTACGTAAGAAGTCCAGTTTCATGGCCTTTAGTTCCCACTGAACTACTCAAATTGATTACTAAACGTAGGACCTCTTTCCGCAGAAGTATTCTGCACACTGGTGTATCATCTGGGATTGACTTGACTCCTGGAAAAACAAATTAAACAGTATGGAATTTCACAGATTCACAGATTTTTGTGAGTTGGAAGAGACCCACAAGGATCATCGAGTCCAACTCTTAAACCACACCACTGCCTCACCGGCAGGAATCGAACCCTGATCTCCCGTATGGCAGGCAGGGACACTCACCACTGTACTAAAGTGGATTTTTAATTTATGCAGAATCATCTTTGATTGTGCTCATCTCATACCATATAAGTCTGTTTTATCATGCCATACACACACGTGCACATAGATATTTACATACGTATTGTGAGCTACCAAAAATATCTCTACTGAAAGCAAAACTCAAAAAATTCTACTTTCAGAAATTTAAGTACAGTTCACCTTTTAAAAATATTTCTATGTTTTTATAATTAGAAAAACCTGTAAGATTAAGTTACAGTGCTGTCTCTACCACTGTACCATGTAGCAAACTGGATTACGTAGTTTCTTTCACAGATTGGAGAGCTTAGCAACCAGCTACTTCATAAGAAATTATGATAATTAAAAATGTAATACACAAGTATATAAAAGAAATTTCTTTCTCTTTACAGAAATTCAGTGATTTTTTAGATTTTTTTTTTTAAATTAGTATCCATGTGGGGAAAAAAGGCAATCAACTTGCTTGAATGTCAGACAGAGAACTACTGAATAACCTTCAGAAATGCTCCACAGCAAAAGGAGAAGAGATTGGAACTATGGTCTCCCACCTGGAGATGGTGGATGCTTTTAATTCAGACTTCTTTGTTTTTTGTTTAAGAATGAGTAATACTTTGCTATATTGTGTATAAATGAAATACAGTTTTTCCACAATACCTAAAAATACCATAAGAGTTAGGATCTCTAATGATCATAAAGCTTTCAAACTTACCTAATACAAGCTCTGTACTCTTGGTGCTGCTCGCTGAACCATGGGATACTGCATCACTACAGCCTGAAATCCCAGAAAATTTGGAGGAATGCGCATCTAAATGATTGTGAATGGTCTGCCCACACCAGTCAGTATATGGAATGTCTGAAAAATCTGACATAAACAAGATGTTGCACCTTTGTTATTCACACTTTCCCTCAATTCACAATCTTTTGCTGTTTTTTAAGAACAGTAAACATCCACGACAGTGATGCACTAAGTACTATGTATAAAATCAGCTGCAGACTAGATGTTCTATTTTGGAAAAATCCTACTCAAAATCTTCAAAAAATGCTTTTTTTAAATCTTAAAACACTCAAGTGGAAATAAGCAGCTCTTCTAGACACTGATGGAAGCCTAAAACCAATCATCGCACATGGAGCTGTTACTGATGTATCTATGCTCCACTTTGTGTAACATACTACAGATGCTTTTGCATATGCACACTTCTTTTTGTTCATTCAATTATCCCAGGTGTTTGCAGAAAGGGCTCTGACAAGAGCTGGTTCTGCTGCACCTGTAAACACAGCAGGGATTTTATTTGCCATCCCTTCTCTCTTCTGAACTCCACCTCAAGCTGGGCTCCTTGAGCTTTCCCTCACATTTTGTGTATCATCCCCCTTGCCAACATGTGCTATTAGCTGACTGTGCAATACAGTTGTAAATCAGTGAGGATTTCTTCTATGCATCCATTACTGAATTATCTTTTCATCACAGACATTGCAAAAAGGCATGTAACTCCAAGGTCTGCAGAGGGGGTTAGAAAAAATAACTCTGAATTTACTCTGAATCTCAAAATATGAGGGAGGATGACTAAATCCCTCCACTGACTCCTCATATTTTCTTCATTGTATTTTATGGTACAGACATGTGGTGAAATCACGACTTATCAGCAGTTGGACAACAGAACTTGGACTGTAAGTACTAAATAAGATTAAAAGTTTTATTTATTTTCAAGTTTTATATTTTGATATACTCTTAGAAATATTTTAAAAAACCATCCAGGCATTGAGTTATAGTAACACCAGAAACCTGAAAAGCTTGCAATTACCCTAGAAATACCACTGGTTGCAGAATGAGGGTACTAGAGAACTAAAGTCAATAGTCAGTTACACAAAACCCTTACAGACTTAGTACTAAAGATGACCAAAATTCAAAAGGTTGACTTGGTTTTACCACACTTCTCCATAAGGAACACTGACCTGTACGACTATATGCAGGGTTCACTTTGATGTTAGGCTGATAACCCAGAATTTGAATGCAGACACAGTAAAGACAATTCTCATCTGTGTGCTCCTGTAGCCCCGTATCCTCTGTGCTTTCTAAAAACTGAGAGGCATCTGAACGGCTGGTATTCATTATTTCTGTGAGACTGATTTGCTGTCGCAGCATCTGAAAAGGGCTTTTGACAGCATCACTTGTACCTGAGGGGAGACCTGTAGAAAAGAATTAGTTATCAAAAAAACCCAAAGCCAAGCAGCATACCCTCTTTCAATTAATTTCCACTTTCAAGCCTTCTAAAGGTGGGGTCAGTGTGCTCATAAACAACCATAATGTTGTTGGGGGGTTTTTTGAGAGGTTAAGCTCCCAAGGCTGTTAGCACTCGAGAAACAGACATCACGTTTTAGTCCCAAGTTGCCATACATAACAAAACATCGCAAAAGACAGTATTTAACCTCTAAACACACATACTGTAAGAAGGTAAGTGGTAAATCCTGACATATCATCAACATTACTAATATTCATGTTACACCAATACATTACCAATTTTCAGTGTCGAACAAGATTAAAACAATATACCAGATGTTTAAACTACACATGCACCAATGCAAACAGAAACAGTTTAAAAATCTGTAACTTAGTGGCCATGAGAGGAAGAAACTAGACTCAGCAATGCAGAAACAAGCAGAAGACACTTTAGTGACATGCTCTTTCCTGGGTGGAAAAAACAGACAAATACAATTTTTGAACAAGAGTTACTTGACACTGAAACTTAGCAAACTACAGAAACACACTTCCAGGAGAATCAGCTTTGCATATAAAAATAACAACACAAAAGGACAAAAAAAAATCAGTAAACTGTATCTATTTAAATGTTCAAAGTGTAAGTAAATTCCAGTTAACCAGGAAGCAGGACAACAACTACTCTAATATACTAATAGCAGTTTCAAGCCTTCTTCTTTCAGTTGTCCTACTGAAAAAACACACACTGAGACCCTAAAATTTCAACTTTTCTGGTGCAAATAGGAAGTGCATTCCAGAAGAATCCAGGCACTTGTAGTTTTCTCATATCACGTCTCACCAACTTGACCGATCAACTGTCATGGACACATCAAAGAAAGACAAAACCTACTTTCTCAAATACACACTGAATACCACACATATAATCAATGGGAAATCAAAATTCAACAGTTCAATGTGTGGCATTCATATTTTATGCAAGCTTAAATTTTTTACTTCCTTCAATGAAGTATCACTACCAATTTTGATTAGCATTAGCTCACATTATCAAAGATATGCAGACTTTCCTCCTTCATTTAATAGAGCAGGAACAAACTTCGAAGTAACACCACATTACCTCAAACTGTATAAAATAGGGAATTAATGGCCTGCTACACTGATTCCAGAAGCCCGTTCTCAAAATCTAACAGCTAAACCCAACCTATTCTGTAAAGAAAAGTTAACAAATAAATCAACAACCCACCCAATGTACCAAAACCCAGAAAGATAGAGGAGGGAAACAAGACAGTACCTCCTGCATCAGGTGCAAAGACCCTAGCACCACGGTCATCAAGTGGAGGTGTAGTTTTCTTCTGGAAATACGGAGTTTCCTTTACCTGGAAAATTCAGGTAAAAACTAAAATTAGTGCAGGTGAAAATCATTCACAAAGGAAGACTAGAATTTATGAGGAAATAAAATGTTGCCCATTGTTTACTTCCTGAAGAAGACATAATTAGAGAAGTTAAAAATAAGCTCTCAAATGATTAAGAAAAGCCAAATGAGAAAAACATGCTTTTACAAATGAACATTAGTCTTTATTAAGTAAGGCTTATGAACAATGAGTAACTGTTATAACAGAGGTGACAGGCTGTAAGGAAACCAGTGACCCACAACAGCTATTAATAATCTGTCCATGATCACTCTACACCACTGGAGATGTTGGGAACACTGCACAAAACACACCAGGACATCTAAAATGCTGCCTGAGAGAAGAGATGAGGCAACATAAATATGCCAAAATGACTGTGAAGGAGAAAGAAAAAGTAGGCATTTCATGAAGCAGGCATGATAGAATCATCTGCCTTTGGTCTTGAGGTTAGTGAGAAAGTGATCTAAAATTGAAAGGCAAAGATTAAGTAAACTAAACATAAGGAAGCCCATTGATTTACTTTTCACACAGATCGTGCCCTGGTTTGGATAATTAAGTAACAGAGCATTAAACCCTGTGATCTAACAGTTTGTTAATGGGAATCTGTTTCTAACAAGTAGAAAGACAAAGGCAATTGACAAGACACTTAAAATGATCCATTCAAATTCAGATACGTATATGTATCTTTTAGGTTAAGTAATAACAATATAATTTAATACTGTGATAGGAATAATTTATTATTTAATCAGGATTGTGATAGCAGGAAGATAATGAACTTATGTGACTATGCACATAATTTATGGTTGACTGATGGATGTATCAATTATTTGGCTAAAGAGGTACAGTGAATCCTCTCTGTATCACGACTTCTTCACAACCTCGCCCATTTGCGAAGCAATTTTGTCGCAGTCCAGNGCAGCACACGCGCACGCAGGACGGTGCAACCAGCGGGGCCGGGCTGGGGCGGGGGGGGGAGCAGCGGCACAGAGTTTGGGCTCGGAACACACACATGGTCACAGCAGCCGCTCAGAAATGGTTCCCTTTGCTCAATTGTGCCGAGAGAGACAAGGAGATGGAGCAGAGAATTGTCCGCAGAGCTCCGGAGTTCCGGGGGGTGGGGCAATGGGCATGGCCTGCATGCATATTAACGACCTGGTTCTTTGCGAGAATAATGTTTCGCGAGGCCTTTGGCCTGTCCCTTTCCTCGCGATGGAGGAGGTATAACTATATTAACAAATGTCCGCACACTATGCTAATTTTAGTATAAAAGCCTGACATCAACTAAAAATCTTATGACAGCATGTTTATGCCACTATTTTTAACACTCCTCTAACCCAGTCTGTGTCACTATTTGCCTCATAACACAAACCATTCTAGAATCTTGAATAAACACGGTTATTAAAAACCCTCTTGTTCTCCAAAAGGCGTTTCTTGAAAGTGCCATTTTTCCTCATTTCTCTAGATTTAATCTATTCTAATGAAAAGGCAACAGCTGACCACTCTCCAGTATTAAAACACAAATGAACCAAACCAGTTAACACATACGTACCTGAAATATTTCATTGATATCCACTGGGAGAGCAAGGCCAATATAATCATCAGAGCTACCATAGGTAGCATTAGAAACCATGGAGCGAACAGAAGAGGAACGCTGAAGTGTGTTTTGGTTAATAGGACTTAATAAATCTTCTTTATCTAACGAAGCATAACTTAAAGCTTTCATGAACCTGTAACATTGAGACAATACATCACAATTTCAGTAACTTTCATTCTGGCACATTAAAAGTCAGAAGGACTGCTGACACAAAGACTATCCCCATCTTCCCATTGTAGATCTTAGAGTTTATGACAAATTACATCTGTAAACTCATTGCTTTTTTCTGCTTTCTATTGCATGCTTTGGCATTACTTTGGGAGTAAAAACTTCTTCCTTGTAATTCCTGGTATGGGAATTCCTGCCAATCCTGCAAACCCACAAATTTTCTCCAACTTTCCAAGCTTTGAATATTTACAGCCCCTAGACTGAGCAAGTAAAGAGTTACACCTTTAAACCCCTAACTGCGTCATTTTGAAATGTACCCACATGCACGAGGTGTATATCCTGGATATTTACAAACTGAGCTGAGCAGGCACATCCCTGCAAAAGCAAACCTTGAGCCTACCAGTGACACACACAAGAAACACTTTTTCCCCTGTACCCTGAAAGAGCCACTATCAGGTCCATGAAGCATGAGGAAGTATTTCCTCAACATGAATGCACAAAGAATAAACTTAAAACTCCACAGTGAACAGAGCTGACTGTGAAAATAGCTTGAAGAACAAAAAAAAAGAGGGAGGCTGGGAAAACAAGACAGGAGAGAAGAGCCTGGAAAACAAGCCCCAGCCCTGATCAGAGCCCCAGGGACAGAAATTTCACATTTGGCAATCTGTCATTTTACTTCATACCAAAGATAAAATAAGTATTTTCCGCTAACCAATCTAGGCAGTCTATTTGCAGGGCATTCAAGTTTCCTAATATAAAGACGGACATCAGGCACAGTACATTTTGATTTTAAATTATTATACATTGGTAAGTAGGTATATTTGCTTTCTTGGAAGTAGGTGAACATTTGCTTTCGTGAGATTTTGCCCTAAAAATAATTTTCAATAATTGTTTTAGATGGGCAACAGTAAGTCTTCTTATCCCTAAGAGATTAACAGGCTTATACTGAGATAAAATTAAATTACCAAAGTTCAACCATGTAAGGTTCAGTAAGTTATTATGTAGTGGAAATGCAAGAAACACAATTTATCATTGTTTTCTTGCTGCTAACTTAGACCAGCGCTAATGAGAGTAGCCATGGACTTAGAATAAAAGTCAAGTCAAATATCTCCCTTCAGAAAGAGAGAGAAAGTGCCTCAAGTCATGCATAGGGAGGTTTAGATTGGATATTAAGAAAAATTTCCTCACGGAAAGAGTTGTCAAAAATTGGAACAGGCTGCTCAGGGAAGTATTTGAGTCACCATCTCTGAAGACATTTAAAAGGCACGTAGATGTGGCACTTAGGGGACACAGTTCAGTGGTGGCCTAGGTAGTGTTGTGTTAACATCTGAACTCAACCTGAAAGGTCTTTTCCAACTTATATGATAGTACGATTATAAAACTCAAAAGTTACCAGCTGCATTAATTATTTAATAATACAACATTCTACAATTACCCTAGGCATAAAATTAGAGGTATTAGTCCTAAATGTTTGCCCCTACTTCTCCTGAAACAGCTAACAGATATAGCATCAGTGGTGACAAATACCACTAACTTTTCATAAAGAATGTTTGCAGGCGATAAGGTGAGTGAAAAGAATAACTAAAAACATAACAAAAATAAATCTATGGCTGCTAGTTGCTACTAACTCATGAAACTGTCAATAAACTATGAAAAAAAGTTTTCTGAAGACTGACAAAAATAGATTTAGCAAAAACAACACTGTTCCATTATAATTTAATATTTAAATGGAAGTTAAGAACAGCTTTAGCCGGAATTAGTAAACATATTCTGAAATTACTAGCAAACATAATCTGGAATAGTAAGGACCACAGTTATTCAGTGGTGACACTCAGCTGTATTCGGTACAAAAACCATACGTACCAGTTAAATTGCAGCCTTTCCAATCAATTCCAGACACTTCAGTTCAGTGTTAAGTTTGAACAGGTCAGTTCAAATCCCTGAGCCCATCCACTGATACAAGAGAACATGAACAGCTAACAACTAGGAATACTGTCAGTATGACACTGCATGAATAGTCTCAGCATCAAAGTCCACTGCAGCAAGGCTGCTCTGCACATCAAGGGCATGACTACAAGGAATGGTGCAAGATTACTTAGATCCATAACAGAACTTGTACCACCAGTGAAATGACACTGATCGTTTCCTGCAATAGCACAGAAAGTCAGTGACACAGCAAGGACCTGCACTTCTAATTTCCAGGATAATGCGGGTTAACTACTGAATCATCCTTAATTTAGTCAGCATACTCAGTATAGGTCTAACTTAATTGAACAAAGGGAAGAGGATTTATCTTTTATGGCACCTTCTCAGAATGATGCGAAAACCTCAACAAATCAATGTTTATCTTAATCAGGACAAAAATACAAAGTAATAATCAGGCACTATAGACACTCAACTGGGAATGAGGAGTGCAGGTCAGGAAGTGGGTATTTGCTGTTCTGTGCAGTGAACAGGTGACACATGAACTGGTATCATCTCCTCTTACTCTAACCTGAGAGATGACATCAAAGTAAGAACAGAGATAGTGTCTTTTCCCTTTCAACAGTAATGTGAAAATCCAATGCACTAGCTAAAAGATGATATGAAAGGAAAAAGTTGATACAAAAGCTATTAAGAGACAGTTGTTAAGCACTGACTGTTGCAGCTGGAAATGTCAAGAGCCAGACATCTTATGTAATGATCTCGCTAGTGTTCAGAACATCTAATATTACTCAAAAATAAAGAGGTGACACTGCCATCTAAAAATAAATGCCGTGAGTAAAATCTATACTCTGTTGTAGCTAGGAAGCCAAACTGACATTCCTATCACTGCCCTCAATGACACAGTGAACACAAATGTAGCATTTTGGCAGGAGTTCCGGTCCTCACCAAGTGACACTGAGTATATTCTCTTCTGAAATACAGCTCTGACTTCAGACAATTTGGTGTGCTTGCAACCTTAATAATGTCAGTAGTAAAACTGCATTTTTTTATTCTAAAAGTTAAAACAGGAAGCAAATGTGACAAAAGGAAACTTTTTCCTTTGTCATAAGAGCATTAAAGGGGCTGAACACATCTAGGGAAGACGAGCTTCTCTGACAGCACTTACTAAGTTGAGAATTATCCTTCTATTATACTGGTCTCTTAATACTGGTACTGCTTTCAATGGAGTTACGGACCACCTTGCAAGACTTGTCCCCTTATACGTGTGGACAGAAAAAAAACCCTTAGAAAGATACTTTTCTTATTTAATCAATTTTTACAGCATTGAAATAAGAAATGAGCCCACAATAATCTCTTACCGGCTTGGGGTCAGCCGAGAATCCAGGCTGCCAGACTTCATGGTGATAGTGTCGGTAAACAGCACATCCTTTGCGGGAGATGCCAGGGCTTCTGAGTGAGACAGTGAAGGATGCATCCTCTGCTGCTGTAGGCGCTTTAGTGTAGCATAGCCAAAGGCATCTCGAGAACTTGTGTAGCTGAAGTTATAGTCAGCGAAACTTTTTATTGTAGCCAGAGAAGGAGCTTTAAGAGACTGGGCTCTTCGGGGAAGAGTATGAGAAGACCCTGGTGGTACCAGGGACACAGAGTTGGATTTTGAGAGAGGCAGGTGGTTAGACTGTGGTGTTGAACAGTGACTTGGTTTAACTGTTTTTGTGCTTACCACAGTACTCAAACTTCCGCAGTCAGTATCTACATTTGTAGTGTCCACACCTACAGTCTCCCTTGAAGGGCTAGAGCTCATTGAGCTTATGCCACTTGTTGTGGTGTCTGTATTAAAACTTAAGCTACGACTCTTGAAATGTGTTTGTGTAGTACCATCTCCTATTAGCCTTTCTTTACTTGTGTTTTCCCGATGAATTTCATTTCCAAGACCTTTTGGCAGCTTCAGATCAGTCTCTCCAATACTTGGGGTACTATCAGTATCTTCCACATGCTTACTTCCAATAAAAGAAGTTTCTAATCGTAAAGTCTGGATTTTTGGAACTCTGAAAACAGGATTGAATTCTTCCCCAGCAGGAAAGTCTACGCTACCACTAGGTTCTGTTACTGTACGATTTCGCCTCAGGCCTGATTTACTGTCAGATGATGCAAGCTTTCCTCCTTTTGGATCACTGCTACTTCTGTGCTTTTTATTAGGTAGAGTAAGAGAATTTAGAATGCGATTTTTCACAAGTCTGCTAGAAGAAAAAAAAGGAAAGGGACTACGGTCTTTGTCCTTTGAAGGTCCAGGTCTGTCATAAAATATTTGTTCTGCATCTTCAGTAATATCTAGAAAAAAAGTACTAGTGGAAGTACTTCCAAAACGGTCATCCTCCATGATGAACATACCTGAAATTACATGAGACTTTGTCACTGAAAACAGACATCTTTTCAAAATGCACGAACTATGTTGCAAAACAGAAACCCATTCTACGGAGGCCAAAGTGGCAACTTTAATTCATCACTTTTTAATGCAGAACTTAGTGCAAATTAACTATCTTGAGGTGTATCTGAGCTGAGAGTCTCATTGCTTCAAAGGAAAAGCCAAATCCACACTATTCAGTGCAAATATCCAGCTACTGGGACTACAACTGAAGCACTCCTCTAATGACACCTGAATACGCTATACTTCTGGATTTAAATCCCAGCTATACATAGCCAAAATAAAATGCGTTAGATACTAGAAATACAGCAATAATAAAAATAATAATAATTTAAATACAGCAATACTTTGTGTATGTATACACCAGAGAATGCATTAATTTTCTGGAATATTCCTCTGAGGACAACCAAATGTGTCTTTATACCTAAGCGGGGAGGTTTCTCCAGTGTATTATAGCAAATTGCCATGACTTGATGTAAAAATTAGTAACTAATGTTAAAATCTGTCTTCTACACCAAAAGTGAAGCTAAGACACTGTTATTTCCTCTCTTTTGTTTGCATCTCTCTGAATACATTTAATTGTCCTCTCCTTTGCACTTTTTTATTGCAACTTTGAAGGTTTGAACTTCATCCTGCCAAAAGATGTGCAATGACATCAAAAAGCTGTTTTGTGGTGGTTTGTGTCTTTGTTTTGTTTGCTTGTTTTTCTTTCATTTGCTTGTCTTGGTGTTCTGGTTACTTACTTGAAGGAGCAGATTCGCTTTCACTGTTGTGCCTAGAACTGGTGGACTCAGAGTTCAAGCTCAGAGTGCTGGGTATAGAAGAAAGTTCATTGCAGAGCTGCTCCATGTCATCAGGGACCACTGGCCAAGGCTGTCTACGACTGTGTCTCACTGCATCCCAGTTGTGGTGCTTCAAAATGTCACATCCTTGCTTAGTTTTGGCTATTAGACCAAGCACGTAGACACAGGTTCTGTATTTAACGTATATATAGAAAGAAAGGCAACAATAATAGCATCTAATTTAACTACATTTATTTCTCTTTTGAAAGGAAAGTTTCAAAACAATTCAGCAGAAACTTCACAAAACTGCCAACTATTACATTGTTAATTTTTATCTGCAAATCAATGGGAGTTTAAGAAATCCACGAAAGTATCTGAGAAGAATACACCAGTCAAAAATCAAAAGTAATTATCACAAGAGCCTTACTGAATCAAGTAGAATGGTATTTTTTGATAAAAATGTACTATGCTTTTGAAAAAAGGGACTAACACTAATGAAGTAGCAGAATTAGGCAAAATAAGGTCTACCTATGCTTTAAAAGATTCAAAACTGATGTTCAATAAAAACAATGGAATAATAAATTCTCACTGAGATATAAGTACACTGAACAGATTGCTATTCAGTCACCAATGATCCTTCATAACTGGTTTCCAATACAGCACAAACCTCTATTTATGTAAATCAGGTAAAGCTATTTGAAAACTGCTGGCGACTACCATCTGCAAATTTTATGTATAAATCAGATACACATACCCTCTAACAGACAGAACCTCACAATGTTGAGCAAGTGCCATTATATCTGGAATAACATTCTCCTCTTGAAGCAAGTTAAGACCCCAGTTTGACGATCCAATATTGCCCTGGAATAAATATTGCCAAATAAGTTTTGATTTCTACGTGATCTACAGCAGTAACAGTGTAAAGCTTTGACACTTTTGTTTGTTGATAGTAAAGTTTCAACCCACACCTTTTCAAAGCAACTATAAGATTTCAGCACCTTTTCTGCATCTCCCAGTTTTGCAAATCCCAAACCAGACTCAGGACATAACACCTAAAACTGCTAATGGTTAGAACTATAACATATTCCACACTTTACCATTTCTACTACAGCCTGCAGTATGATCTTGGTTTGCTCATTTTACCTTCCTCTTACACAGGCTCTTTATTACATCTCTATAGTATCTTCCAGTAATAGTCACCTTGGACATATGTTCCAAAATTAATTTTAGGTAAGACAAGAAAGAAGCAGGTAAACAGTGGAGGAGGCGAAGCAGATTTACAAGTGTAGCTTGGATATACACCAACACCAGGATTTAGCCTGTCCCAAGTACCAGGGGTGTCATGACATTCACATGCATCAACACTAGCAGCCAACTTTCTTCAAGAAATATTAGGGATTACCACAGCAATACATTAAAATCAAACCAGGGCAACATGTTCCATTATCACATTCTTGCTACATACGGCAATGAATAAGGGGATGTTGTTAAAAATAAAAAAACGACAAGGTGGCTTCTAAAAAACTCAGAACAAAGCAGATTCAGTGAAAGTCTAGTTACGGTACAGAACGCCAACTTGGGGAAATCATACTTTTTTGACAAAACCTCTAATTTATTATTATGGCATTTCACTGAGTTATTTCAGAATCAAAAGTCATAACTAAATAACTGCAAAAAATCTGTAAATCTATTACTAACCAAAGCCCAAAGGGCTGCTTTCAGCTGCTTAATTCCTTCCCATTTATCCAGCATTGGAGAACGAACAGTGTAACTTAGGTCTGTAACAATACTCTGAAGGAGAAAAAACGGAAGCAAAAATCAATTAAGTTGAAAATGAAAAGGAGACTTCAGTCAAACAGGTTCTCTTGCATTTACAGTAAAAGTTATAAGACTCATTTAAAGCATGTACCCCTAAAATGAACAGTGCTAATTCTGGAATAAAAACCATAAATTAACAGCAGCGATAATGCAGAAAAGATAATTTTAATGAAATCACTGATTGCATGAAGCTATTTCAGATAAAGATAAAAGATTAATGAAAAGATTAATCAAACTAACACACTGCAATATGCAATTTTTCTCTTGAACTTTCCAACAATCATATTAAATTAAATACACTATTTTACAGACCCACATTAAAGGTTAGTTTAAGCAATTATGAACTGGCTTAACATTTGTTTCCTTGTATTTTCAGAGTATTTGAAAGCTTTTATTCTTCACCTCCACATTTTTGTATGCTTAAAAGGACAGGTATAGTTTTACTGTACATATATTTGTTAATATACAATTCACAGAGAAGGTAATTTTTTCTATTCATGAATTGCTTTCCATTCTAAGATTTTGGTAGTCATTTTGAGAAAAATATTGTAAGGTATTTTACTGATATTTCAGTGCCAGGAAGGAATGGTAGAGATTACTGGATGGCAAAGACTGTTTTCATAACTTAATACTAAAAATCAACTTATTTTGCAATGACTGTTTAAATGCTCTCTCTTTTAAAACATATTTTAAAAGGGTTACAGTGATCTTTAAAATATTTCAAGTTACAAACAATTATTAGCCTCACCTGAGACTCCAATAAATGGCAGCCTGTTTTATGGTGCACCAGTTGGCCATAAAGGTGAACAGGCAGGTAGACATGTGGTCGCTGTAATCTGATGGACAGAGAAATCATATGCAACTCTCCCAGCACTTCTAATATTTTTTTTCTAAAATAAATTACGCTGCAGTGCAATGAGTTACTCTTGATTTTTTTGCAAATGAAGATAATTCTTTTGAGGAATACAGAAAGGAATAGATTATTTCACTTGGAAGGGACATACAATGATCAGTCCAACAGCTTGACCCCTTCAGGGCCGACCAAAAGTTAAAGCTTGTTATTAAGTGCATTCTTGAAATGCCTCCTGAGCAGTGAGAGACTTAGGGTGCTGACCACCTCTGTAGGCAGCCTGTTCCACTATGTGACCACTCACAACCCTTGTGGTAAGGAAATGCATCCTAAGGTCGAGTCTGAACCTCCCCTGCTTCAGCTCCGAACCATTCCTATGAATCCTGTCACCAGATACCAGGGACCAGAAATCAGCGTCTCCCTCCTAACGAAGCTGCAGGGCCCAGCACTGCACACAGTGGGGCCGCACAGGGCTGACCACAGCAGGGTCATCCTCTCTTTGGGCTGGCTGGCTGTGCAGTGTTTGATGGATCTCAGGATGAGTTTTTTCCCTCTGGAATGCCCAGACACACTCTGCTCCCTGACACAGAGCTCAGTGTCAGTCAGACCCACACATCCCTCTCCGCAGACGTCCAGCCACCAGGTGCAAAATCCAGCACTTAGACTTGTTAAATTTCATCCCANAGACATTGAACAGAACTGGCCCTACAGGGAGCCCTCAGGAACACCACTGGAGACAACTCATCAGTTAGATGTAGCCCCTTTCATTGCAACTCTTTGACTAAGTTCCTCAGTTTATCCCAGTGCATCATGAACCTCCTCATCCCACAGTTGTGCAACTTGACCAGAAGGATGTTGTGAAGGACAGTATCAAAAGCCTTGTAACACCTTGCCTTCAACCACTAGACGGGTGACCTTATCATAGAATAGCAGGAAATCAGTTAAACAAGACCTTCCCTGTGTGAACCCATGTTGACTGTGCTTGAGGATTACAATGTTCTTTATATGTTTTTCAATAATGTCAAGTAAGTAGTATAATCTTCTTCATAATTTTTCCAGGAATCAAGTTTAGACTAACTAAGTGTCCACAAATGGAAAGTTAAAGTTCCCACACTTGTGGATCTCTGACTCAAGGGACCATGCAGCCCAAAGTGTACCAATATTGCTAAAGACAGAGGCAACCCCCCCCACTGAATGCCTTAGTTTTTCCTTCATCCCTGTAAGTCAGGTGACCATCTTCAACAAATATCAATCCAATGTTTTCTTCTGATCTCCACTTAAAAAACCCTTCCTTGTTGTATGACAGAACACTGGCCAGGTTTCTGTCTCACATGAGCTTTGGTCTTCTGTGCCTATCCCTTGCTTACATGAACTGCAACTTTACAGTCCTCCTGTGAAGCCTGCCCTTGTTGCCAGAGATTATATAATTTTATATAATTATATAATTTTCTGGAGCTCCATGAGGAGAATCCATAGAGTTCCCTCTTCAGTCAAGGCGATCTTCTGCTCCACTTGCTTCACCTACTACACAATGGGATTGCTGCTCCTGTGTTTCTTAAAGGAGGCTCTCAGAGACAGACCAGCACTCATGGATCCTAAGCCCTGAAAAGCTCAGAAGGGTACTCTGCTAAATAGCTCCACAAGTTTGCTCTCTTGAAGTCCTGGGCTGCTATTCTGCTGTTCTTCTTTCAACTGAGCCATGTCATGACCTTTGTGGCCAAAACAACTCCCCACCATCACATCTCCTCCTGTATTCAAGAACACCAAGTCTAGGAGGTCATCTTTCCTAGCTGGCTTACTGGACACCTGTGACAACATGGTACTCCCTATAGACTTTGACAATTTTCAAGATTGCTTGTATGATATTCATGGTTGATGCTTGAGAAGCTGAAGTCTTCCCTAAGAAGTTTGCAAGAACAAGACCCAGAAATTTCTCCTAATTGCCTATTCTATGACTCATCATTGCTAGTATCCTAGCAGAGCAATCAGTTGCAGACACCCACTACATCTCCTTTGTATCTCATCCCCTTAATCCTCACCCAGAGGCTCTCAACCACATCACCACTAACTGTAAGGGCTATGTAATCAAACCTCCTCCTTTTATGCACAGTGACAGACACATCCACCTGTCCTGTTCCTGCCTATCCCACCTGAACAGCCTGAAGCCTTCCACCTCAGCACTCCAATCACAGGACTCATTCTACCAAGCCTTGCTAATACCAATGATATGAAACCTGTGGGAACTGACCAANATGCCCAGACACACTCTGCTCCCTGACACAGAGCTCAGTGTCAGTCAGACCCACACATCCCTCTCCGCAGACGTCCAGCCACCAGGTGCAAAATCCAGCACTTAGACTTGTTAAATTTCATCCCATTAACCCATCCCGTTAATGACTGCTCAATGCTTCAGTCTATTCAGACTCCTCTGCAAAGCCTCTTGTCCCTCAAAAGAATCCACAGTTTGCAGCAGCAGCAAACTTGCTAATGGTTCACTCACTTTCTGCATTCAGATACAGTTTGGTCTCCTGTATCGNACCTTGCCTTCAACCACTAGACGGGTGACCTTATCATAGAATAGCAGGAAATCAGTTAAACAAGACCTTCCCTGTGTGAACCCATGTTGACTGTGCTTGAGGATTACAATGTTCTTTATATGTTTTTCAATAATGTCAAGTAAGTAGTATAATCTTCTTCATAATTTTTCCAGGAATCAAGTTTAGACTAACTAAGTGTCCACAAATGGAAAGTTAAAGTTCCCACACTTGTGGATCTCTGACTCAAGGGACCATGCAGCCCAAAGTGTACCAATATTGCTAAAGACAGAGGCAACCCCCCCCACTGAATGCCTTAGTTTTTCCTTCATCCCTGTAAGTCAGGTGACCATCTTCAACAAATATCAATCCAATGTTTTCTTCTGATCTCCACTTAAAAAACCCTTCCTTGTTGTATGACAGAACACTGGCCAGGTTTCTGTCTCACATGAGCTTTGGTCTTCTGTGCCTATCCCTTGCTTACATGAACTGCAACTTTACAGTCCTCCTGTGAAGCCTGCCCTTGTTGCCAGAGATTATATAATTTTATATAATTATATAATTTTCTGGAGCTCCATGAGGAGAATCCATAGAGTTCCCTCTTCAGTCAAGGCGATCTTCTGCTCCACTTGCTTCACCTACTACACAATGGGATTGCTGCTCCTGTGTTTCTTAAAGGAGGCTCTCAGAGACAGACCAGCACTCATGGATCCTAAGCCCTGAAAAGCTCAGAAGGGTACTCTGCTAAATAGCTCCACAAGTTTGCTCTCTTGAAGTCCTGGGCTGCTATTCTGCTGTTCTTCTTTCAACTGAGCCATGTCATGACCTTTGTGGCCAAAACAACTCCCCACCATCACATCTCCTCCTGTATTCAAGAACACCAAGTCTAGGAGGTCATCTTTCCTAGCTGGCTTACTGGACACCTGTGACAACATGGTACTCCCTATAGACTTTGACAATTTTCAAGATTGCTTGTATGATATTCATGGTTGATGCTTGAGAAGCTGAAGTCTTCCCTAAGAAGTTTGCAAGAACAAGACCCAGAAATTTCTCCTAATTGCCTATTCTATGACTCATCATTGCTAGTATCCTAGCAGAGCAATCAGTTGCAGACACCCACTACATCTCCTTTGTATCTCATCCCCTTAATCCTCACCCAGAGGCTCTCAACCACATCACCACTAACTGTAAGGGCTATGTAATCAAACCTCCTCCTTTTATGCACAGTGACAGACACATCCACCTGTCCTGTTCCTGCCTATCCCACCTGAACAGCCTGAAGCCTTCCACCTCAGCACTCCAATCACAGGACTCATTCTACCAAGCCTTGCTAATACCAATGATATGAAACCTGTGGGAACTGACCAATGCTTCCAGTTCATCCTGTATGTTGTTGCTCATACTACACTGATGTAAATGAATTTTATATAAGCTCCTGAGACATATGTTCCCAGGAACAGTGTAAACTGAAATCCTGCTGCTATCCCCTTCCCTCATACATTCTACCTTACAGTTTTCTTGAACAATCCTATCAGTTTATGGCTCAAGACTCATTTGCCCAAAATCTACCTTTGGTTGCTCCGACGAACATAGTTATCCCCATCAACAGGTTTGCGGTATGTTGTAAGTGCTTCATTAAGTTGTTCTTCAATCAATTCAACATACTTTAGGTTATATTCCTGTTAGAAGACAGACAAAGGTTGACATGATACATTTAGTGGTTTATGGTGTTATAGCATGATATTCTATACTATAAGGAAGAAATAATTAAAGTGCTCCTTAAGGCTGGCTGAATTTTTTTATGATCTAAAGGTGGCGCTCACCAAATCTCACTAACTTCATACACATGATTTTGCAGAGTCAACAATTGATTCCATAATTATTTCAGTAAATTTGTTAAAAAAACAAGGAAGAAAACACTTCACAGCTGACGAACTCAATACATCACCATGCATTTCAGTACTCCCTGAGAAGTGATAGTTAAATTAGTAAGAAAGTTGCCAACAGAGATCAATCACTTATAATCAATTACAAAACCAAAATAAGTTTAGGAGTTTATTCAAGTTATGACAATGGTGAATTTTTAATAGTCTGGTGTTCCTCTTCACTTCCTAACACCATAAGCCTGTTCTATCTTCATGAGCTCTACAATTAATTATTATTATTAGCAGTAACAAGAAGTAACAAGCATCTTGAAAAGTTGCATCCCTTTGTAAGACTTTACACAACAACCTATTTCAGAAAGTCACGACACTCCTGAAATATTTGTTGAAGTATCAAAATTTTATAACGGCCTGGGTAAAACAAAAGCACACATGTACAGAGCTGCTATGGAACTTTAAGTCCCTATCAACTCTTTTTCAGCAAGAATGATATGTCACTGAGGCAATAAACATATTTATACTGGCAATATGCATACATTAATATGTAATATTTTAAGAACGGCTGACCATCTAAACATACGTATTCACACCATTCGTCCTCCTAATACCAAGCCCACTTTCTTCTTAGCATTACCTTTTGCCACTTTTCCATCTGTTTTGTGACATAACCTCTTTCATTTAGATATGAAAACCCCTTTGGGATGGACAGAAATCTGTAAAATAACATCAGACAGTCACCACTCAAATAAAGAACCACGCAATTTAAATTAAAAGGAACGCTTATTTATTTCCACAGCGTGAAGTCAAACAGCATAGTAGATGTTTACCTTAGCAGTAGAAGCAAACCCTTGTCTCCAAGATGAGAAAGAGCTGGTTTCATTTGGATAAGAGCATGGAGATTGGCCTGAAATAATTAAGAACATCTAAGGAGTATTTGAGCACTATATAATTCTGAAAAGTGCAGTAACTACAGCAACCTGCCAGCAATGAACCAGCAAGATTCTCACAACAGGAAGTATCAAACAGCACCAAAATCATCCTTATACATTATCAAATTTAGATACCTTTTGCCGTTAAACATACATTATTTCACAAAAAATATAATGAACAAAAGAGCTGAATTAATTGCAATTCTTATTTAAATATAGGCATTATCCAGAAGTCTACTTTTTCTTGTCAGTAATACTCCAGGTTTTCATCAAAGAGGTCCATAAACCATTTAAGAAAGGAAACCATGAGTAGGTTCTTTAATATTAATTTTAATTTTGCTACTAGGGAAAGGGGTAGGGAACAGCTTAAGAGTAGCACAAAAAGAGGTTAAAAAGGGAAAGGATGCTCACCTTGTCTTCACATGCCTCATCTAGAATATCAAGTGCCTCAGAAGAAATAGTTTTATTTTTATCATGTAACTGGGTTACCAGTAACTCAATCCCCCAGTTGCTGAAGAACTCTACATTAGCTCTCAGCAACACTCGTAAGTGTTTTGTTGCATACAACCTGCAGCTCTGCAAAGTAAGGAAAATGCTTTCTTGAATGGAAGAAAAACAGCTAATTCAGTTAATGATTTATAACTTCTAAAAATACATTTCAATGACCACATCTGCTCTGAAGCACACTTTATCTATTAAAGCTACAGTTTATAAGACAGCT
>WEKX01008028.1:0-21822 GCA_013390025.1 Pitta sordida
TGTTTTATGAGACTCTATTTGCAAATATCTGAGTGCTCTGTGAATTACAAACTATGGCTCTTAGCTAAAGTCCTATAACTAGAGCATATACAGTGATCTTCCAATTAATCACGATCCATATCTTTGCAACATCTGATTAATTGTGGTAGGTTTTTCTGCAGCTTGTGGGACCTCACGTGTTTGCAGAACATACCAAGAACTCCAACAGCTTGTGAACATCTAATGAGCTTATGAATATGCAATTGGTCCTGCCTGCTGTCACCTTGTCGTACATCCTTCATTTTCACTGTTTAGGGGGATGGGGAACTGCTACCATCTCCATGAAGCCAGGAGTGCCGCTGTGCTGCCAGCGCAGAGGCACTAGGGCTGTGCCAACATTTCTGGGCATGGCAGTTGGCGCTGCTGCAAATCAGGGGATGGCGGAGCATGGTTGCCACTGTCAATGATGATCCCGGGGTGGTGGTGGACAGGAGGTTTAATTTCCAGGTGAGCGGAAGCGTAGCCACTGACTTGACATTGTGCCTCAGCTCTGCCCACATGGCTGCAACATTGATGACAGAGCCCAATGTGTTCCGATGCCAGTGTCGCAGGCTTCTGACATCAAGGTTCGACCCCTAGTGCTGGCACCAGAACCCCTCCTCACTGCCCAAAATTAAAATTCCTTCTGGGCAGTAGGAGAGTATGGACATGCACAGTGGTTCTTTTGTAGATGTTTATTGCTGTGTCAGAAACACAGAAACAGTCGGTAACGGACAGGTCTGTGGGGGTCTCTTCTAGGATATGTGGGGCAAAGGAGGTGCGGAGAGAAGGTAGGAGAGGGAAGGGGAGAAAGCTGCGACCACTCCCACCGTGGGGTGCCTCTGTCCTCTAGTGCTGCGCCAGCTCCNCTTCAGGCTGCGCTGGCTGCTGTGGGATTTCTGTACTCGGAAATGCAGGTCCCTCCCGGGAGCTAGGACTCTGTGGCCATGAAACGGCAAAAGGCATTTCCTCAGCTTTAATGAGTTGCTACAGAATGAGCAGCTCTCCCAGGACTGCCCTCCAGACCTTATTAGTGGAAGAGGTGAGGCTATGGGCGTGGCCTAATTGAATATTCATGGATCCACCATCTTCACAGATTCTGGATTCATGGGACCTGCGCAGACCTGACCTCCTGCAAGTTCTGGACTTTGACTGTACTACCACACAAGAAAAACTTGAATTACAGTTGAAAGTGGGCATGCCATTTAACTGTAATAAAGCATTAGAGTGATTACATAGCTATCCCTAAATCAAAGAAATTTAGAGCTAAGTTGCACTCAATAGAAATCCCAAAATGTTAGAGTACAAACCATTCCAAAGTCTTTGCTTTTATCTCTGATGACATCTTGCAGTGACCAAAACCTTGTGATTATAGAGTACTAACCCTGAAGATCTAAACTACATTAAAAAGTTTTTAAAAGTGATTAGATTCCTTATGTCTCCTTTTAGTTCCTCCCAAATTATAATCTCTGCTTGGTAACTAAGGGGAAATCTGCATCAATTCTAATTCTAATAGAGGGTCTTTTTCTAGGGTCAAAGCATTTTTACAATTAAAGGACATAAATGAAGGACTTAACCCAATAAAGTAAAAAGGTGGACATTGACATTTGTCTGTTTCAGAAGTATGACGTTTCAGAGAGCCTTGATCTCAAAAAGCTCATGGTGTTGGTGTCAGCAATTTAGAACAAAAAACAAGTAATATCAGAACTGTATGGTTGGTTTATTTCTAAAATAGGTGCTCCTACAGTGAGCTTGAATGGGTATATCAAAAAGATATATAATAACATTTTCCCACCCCCACTTTTACTTCACCCAAGATGGACACAGAAGGACTGCATTTGGGCAGTCTGCAGGCCCTCCGAGCGAACTTCTTCTGCAGTCCTCCATGCATTCTATATAAAGCAATTTAGTTTAAGAGCATCTGCTTTTCCCTGTTGCAAGGTACTGCTAATCAGGCAATTGACATTGTTTCATCTCTGTAATGCCAGGGGCTCCTGAATAAAAACATTAGTTGTTCCATGACGGATCAGATGAAAGTGTCCGTCTCATCTTGGTTTCCTTTCTTTGTTGGTGACTATCAGCAGATGCCTAGGGAAGTATAGAGTGATAATTCCTGCTGTGTACCCTACTAGCTGTGAGCAGTGTGTGGACTTGGTGAGGCAGAGACAGCATCTTTTAAAATTTTTTTTTCATGAATATATCCAGGACTCTGCTTTTACTTTTTGTGTTCACAAAGTTGCATAGTATCACCAACTATAACACACTATCTTGACTTGCCCAGGCCACTCTCTTGTATTAGTTTCTTATAAATGTTTCTTATAGATGTTATCTTTCTTTAATAGTTGCTATCTTTCTTCCAGATAGTAGTTACTACCTCTTTAATTGTTCTTTGTACAGAAACTATGCTACACGTCCTCCTCACTACCTCTCCAAATGTTATTTTTCCTACTGTGGGACCAAAATGTCATCTGATCTGACTCTTTATTTTCCCCTAAATACTAGCTAACATTTGTACTATGCATTTTCATTAGAACTTGAGAGCTTTGAAAAACTTCATAATGACATAATGATAGTTTTTGAATAGTTTCTGTAGATTTACTCAGGTTTTGTGATATATATATTGATCCCAGATCCTTCTCTCCACTGGAGCCATTAAAAAAATTTGTTATCTCGTGTTTGCAAACAGTTATACTTTTTAGAAATGGGTATTATAAATCACAAATACTGATCAAATTAACATAAGATAAAAATAGATGTGTAAATTGGTGTTTGGACTGCTATTGGCTTCCCAGATATTTAATTTCGTCCCTTTCTATCAAGTGCGCTCAATCCCATTTATTTATAGAAAAGACATTTTTTTCCCTTTCCTTAAAATGTAGCATTGTCATTACAAAAAAACTAAATTCCTCTGGAAATTCTTGTCTGTTAGAAAGAATACAATAAATGCTGTTTTAATAGGAGAGCTCAAAGAAATGTTGTGTAACTGCATTATAGTGAGAGAGAATTTTAGAAAACTAAAGGTGACACTAATATTCTTTTTTCTTTCAGATTTTTTTGTAGGTTTGTTTCCTGGACAATATTTGGTAAACATGACATAAACCTACTTAATTTCCTTGAAATATTTGATATTTCTTCAAAAAGTTCTATTTATATGAAGAAAGGGTACATGATTTGTTAAAAAAAGAGAGCATTTTCTGAGGGGGAATGGGAAAATAATGTTACATCCTTAATGCTAGGTTAAATTAGGTAGTAAACCAGACACTCTGTATATTAGGAAGAAGAAACTGGTGGCTTGACCTTTGCTCAAAACTCCTACAAGTGTAGTGCCATCTCAGTGTAAGTAACATGTAGAAATCTGTTAGTACATTTTGCTGATGATCCCAGAATATCTGGCCTCCTTTTTGGAACAAGATAGACTTAATGGGGTCATCTGGTCAGTTATGTAATAAAGATAGGACACACTTGTCAATTAGCTGCAATAATTTTATGGCAAATATATAATTTTCTAGAAGTTGACTCTCTCGATCTTGGCTTCTTTCAATGAAGCTTGGGGTTAATAAAGAAGTTTGTATCTTGAGAAATGTGAAATGTTTCTGAGGAAGCTCAAAGCCTTCCTCAGACCACATAGTCAAACCCAAGGCAAGATGACTGAAGAATTGAAAAGATTTCTTATAATCTTATTAACCCAATCTTGCTGCCTGACTAAAGCTACTTTAAACTCTTCTTACATTCCTGCAAGAAGACAAAGTAAATAAGTATATCCAGGAAAAAGAAGCCATACTGGCTTAAGAATGAAAAACAGAAGCCTGTGGATCAAGAATCATCCCAGCTTCACTCAGTTCTTCCACTTTTGGTTTGGAACAAAGAGACTCTTTGTTAGGATGAAGCATATTAATAGTCTATGACAAGTCATAAATACATTGTGGTTGAATGGATTGCTTTTTACAATAGATTCTTGTAGTGTTTCTCTATCAGAATTATATGCATGGATTTTAAACAACCTGAATACATTTTTTGAATTATATCTCTGGAAGTTGGCATGATAGGCAATAATGCATATTTAAGATGATACAATGTAAGGTCATTTGGCAAGTCTATGACCCAGTAAGGTAGTAAAGAAAGTATTCTTAATAAAAAGATAAGTATGTTACCCAGCTAATTTTTTATTATGAAAGAGATTTGAGAAGTTAAAAACTGTCAATTTTCACTACATTTTGTGGGTTGAATTTAAGGAAGGAAGAATAGCTGATAGTATCCTGATTTAATATTCTGTGTTTTCAAAATATAATGTCAGTGAAAAAAAGATAATATTGTCATATTTCCTTGACAGTTAACCCACAATTATATCTTTCATTAGGGACAATAGCGTTTCCTTCACAATACCCTCTCAGTTTCCCTTTGGAGGAAGCATATTAATGGTTGAAAAGAATAGTGTACATATTTTATTAATTCCTTATAATTATCAGTGGATATTTCTAGTGAGACCTGATGGAATCATTTGAAAAAGCTTGGATTCTTATATGCTCTAGAATCTCAGGGAATAACTGCAGTGATCAATGTTAAGATGATTTCATTTGTTTCCAAGGGGAAAATGTGTGCCTGCAATTTGAATTTTATGACATCCAGAAACCAAAAGACTTTGCATATAAAAACCAGTGAAAAAACATTAAATGAAAAAAACAGGGTTTGAATATTTTCTAGTGATATAATTTCTAGCAAATATATAAAAAGAAAATGCAAACGTTCTTTTAAATACTAAATAATATTTCATAATTAATGAGATTGTGACTAGCATTCCATCAAAAACCTGGTTTTGAGTTCTCTCAAAACATGCCCCTGGCTGAATACTGAATGTATTAAATATATATTAAAATGCATGTTACTTGAATACACCCATGGTGCCATGTGATCTGGATGTCTCAGAATAAATGGCTTATTCACATAATTCTTTTTAGTTAACCAATCTCTGAGTCTTCAATAAATCTGATCAGTTTTTCTTATGAGTGATAGAATGACTGAATACACTGACCAGTCTTATTCACTAGGAATAATCCCAGCAATTTTTTTTCATTGTCTTTGGTTATGAGATCTGCCAAATGCTTACTTTTCAATTCAGACAACACCTAGTCTTTTGACTTTGTATATTGTAGTTATTTAAATAACGCTAATATCCAACCACAGTTCAAATATCTGAAAGTATCTGAGTACTTCTGAACCTGTCCTAAAAATAATTGATTTCATTTATGGTCAGTTTTTTTTAAGTATGTGAGATAGCAACGTAAAAACTGGCATCTTTTAAAGGCTTTAATTGTAACTGCAAGACTGCAGATCTATTGTGGGGCATTTTAAGTTCAATGAAAATTAACAACATTTTATATATAAATATATTTATTATTTGGAAAAAGAATATCCATAATCACATCCATACATATCAATGTAAGAGTTGCCTACTTTAAAAATTAAATCAAACCCCAAACCCCCAATAAAGTTATTTTTTAACTTGCTTAGTTTACTTTAGGGAAAAAGGATGGGTGAATGGATGGTGCGTATTTTGCTCACCTTGTTCTTAATATGTTGAAAATTTTAGCCCTATCTGGTAAGATTTAATATTTTATCTACTAATTTGTGGTCCTCATAGAGGGTGTGGTGATCTAAGCTTTTCAGCATGAAATCCAAATTGACTACTAAGGAAGGAGATGATGAGAACTAGCTTAGAGAGACATGCTAGAACATACAGATACGTCTGCCTTTTTTCACACTTCAGGAACATCATCCACTCTGAAATTATAAAAAAAAATAATGTTAAACTTCCTTCTGAAGAAATAGATTAGATTTGTTCCTTGAAAATACAGTAGAAACACATGACATCATGGTTAAAACCTTTGCATTGTATGTCGATATCCTGGATTCCTCAGCCTCAAGCTGTTCAGACCAAGACATTCTGCTCTTTAGTGTGCCTGATCCACCTCACTACAATAATTGCCTTGGACTGGAACTGTTCCTCTACATGGCAAAACCTAGGATGCCCACAGGGTTTAAAGAGTGAGAAAGAACACAAGAGAGAGCAATTCTGTATCCTGACACTTGTGTGGGATGTTTTCATAGAATCATAGAATGGCTTGGAAAGGACCTTAAATATTATTTAGTTTAACACCACCCAATGTGGTTGGGGAAGCCACCCAATAGATCTTAAGTACTAGTGTCAGTAGCACAGTCCACAGTACCACAGTACCACAGTCTCCTGTGGGTACTTTTCTCCAGGCTGAATCACACCAAGTCTCTCAGCCTGTCCTGACAGAAGAAGAGTTCCAGACTTGTAATCCTGCATTTTGTGGTCCTCCAGTATTTTCAAATACAGTCGGGTCTCCTATATTGCAGACCTGCAGTCTTAATCGGGTTCCGTGAAGCCCTACTTCCACGTTGAATGGCAGCTCATTAATATGCAAATTTGCCCTGCACCCACAGGTGGCTCCCTGGCACTGTTTCAGCACTGTGTTGCTGTGTATCAGTTGCCATGGTGGCTGTTGCGGGGGGGTGGCAGAGCGGCGGAGCCCTGGCTGTGCCTGGGGCCCGGGGGGGAAAGCAGTGAATCCTTGAGGGGGTTGATGAAGCTGAGCCGCCGTGGGTGGAACGGCATGGGCAGCCGCGCTGCCGCCACTGCGGCGGCTGCCGCTGCCGCGGTGGCAGGTCACACATGCACAGTTGTGAAAAGGGGCCTCCTTCATTGCTAAAAAATCATGCCACTAAGATCTGAAGCCGCAATTATGGGTGGCGCAAAGTGCAAGAGGGCCGACTGTACTCTTTGCCAATCCTTGCTTCCAAGTTTATTTGCACATTCGGTCTAATGACCTTATAAAAAATTAGCATTGTTGTAATGAAATTGTATAGTATCATAGGCGTTTTCAGAGAATTACAGAATGAGAACTGTAAAAATAAGTTTCATGTAAGGGAAATATTAACTGACTTATGAATGAAATATTATTTTGATAAAAAATGAAGATCTTGAAAAATTGAAAAAAACCCAAAACTAACCTGACATTTTAAGGGCTTACCCCTAAAATACATGAGCAATTCTTGCACAATAAGTGTTCAAGATTATCTGTGGAATGGCCATTTTGCCTTTGTGCCTTGTTTTTATAATACACCAAACCCTAGTTTGTGTATAAAAGTCTATCCAAAACAGATGACTAGTTTATTAATTAAGTAACCTGGATTTTTAGCTTGGTATTTGATTAATTTTTTAAAATTGCAAAAATGCAGCAAATGTATAACAAGTTTCCTTTTTCTATATCAAACCAATTTAATAATAATGACATATTTACAGTTGGCAGTGATGCATTAATACAGATTTGGTTCAGAATGAGTTTGAATTGATATAACTTGCCTTTGGAATTTGGTCACACAATAGGTTTTGAGGGAAGTGTGGCAGTGTTTTGTGAGCTGGTAAAACATGTTTTGGTGCTTTTTTTTCTACTATTGGAATATTAAATGCTTTAACAAATTAGTGATATTTTTACAATGTTTTTGTAGCATGGAAAATTAAGAGATTCAGATTGCAAATTGTTTTTCAATTGTTCATTTACATGGGAAGTGGAACCCGCAATTACTTCAACCATTTTGGATCCTTTTACCTCTTATAAAAATGTTTATTTTCTGGTGGATTTTTTTGAGGGTGTGTGTTTGGAGTTTATTTTGGTAGTTTTTTAAATACTGAAGCCTGTCACTTCTTCTGGACCTTAGTTATGACCTACAGGGTATGTGGTTTCTTTGACATGAAGTTTATTTTTCTAAACCCACAGCTTGATATTCTAGCACTTAATTTCAGAATGCAGTTTAAATCACAGAAACCGTAATATGTCAAATGATCCTACACTTGCAGGGGAAAACAGTAAGTAATGAAAAAGCTATGATGGCTTTTCTGTCCCTCCAAATGACAGTTATCACCTCAGTGACCTGCTCCGGGCGGACCCATCTAAACATGACACACTAAGGGATAACGTCATCTAACAGGGTAGTTATAAAAATCAATACAAAACCCATTTCAAAGATACTATGTGCAAGAATCCTGGTGTAACGTTTATTTATTGAATAGGCCTGAGGAAAAAACCCAACAACTTTCTGATAGATATGCTTTACCTCCCAAGCAAAGGAGTTCTGTAGGTAAGCAATAATTATATTTTTCAATCTATTATTTAGTCTTGCCAAAGCTCAGCCTAGAATCTAATATGTGGATGACTGCTATAACTCAATTATGAAACCTAAGCAATGCTCTCATGCATCTGTAAATCAAAAGGAACATAACAAGACAATTGACTATACTTCTTTTAGTTGTGGAGTAGCTGTCTGTGTTCATGCAGGGAGGAGAAAAACAGGGAGGGAGGCTGTGGTATTGTATTTTTCACCAACAGCTTAGGAGTGCTCTGGACTTATCTTCACTCATAAATATTGAAGGTATAGTTACATCATTGAAACAACTCCAGGCTCACAACTGACTAAAAATAGGTTTCTATTGTTTGCTTTCTTAAACGACAATAATTCTGAAGCCTGGAGCAATTTTATCCAGTCATAGCCCATATACAAGGCATGTAATTTGATTGGCTAAAAATTCACTTTAAAAAAGCTAGTATTTCTTTTCCTTATCTTTTTCAAACCATTTTCAAATCTGTGTGAGCTTTATTCCTTTTAGGAAGTAAATAATAAATATAGTGTGTATCTTCAGTTTTGAATTCTTATAAACTGATGCAGTATAGCTTGATAGTTATAAAAAAACCCCATAAAGATCATATTGCTTGATACTAATGTGAAAATATGTTTATCATTAAGAAAATCTATGATTCTAGCAAATATTGGGATTTTTCTATGCTGGCTTTTATTGTAATTTTTTTTTTTTTTTTTTTTTGTAGCATAACATGAGATCATATTTATTGTCATATTTGACATAATTCTGGCAACTTCATGCTCGTGTTGAGAGGTGTTTGAGCACTGAAATCATCCTGGAGACTTTGAAACAGAAACGTAAGGAGAAAACTAAGGAAACAATGTGACAATTTCTAAGGCCACTCAGAAAAGTGTAAGGAAAATGTAGGCTTTCTGGTATGGAGAGATTGCACTTCCAAAGCAGGAATATATCCAGCCATCCTTCTGTACCTAAAATATAAATGTAATTCAGAAATGGATGTCCCTGATAGCGGAATTTGACCAGGAGAGTTCAGAAATTTTTGCTACATTTTTCTCTGAAGTACAAATATGCTAAAGAGACAGTCTGATGCTCTTTATATCCCTCCCAAAACCCAAGCATATTTGTAAAAAATAACTCTGCTGAATCACCTCTATCTTTCGTTTCTTGCTGTAGATCAGCTGCCATAATGCATAAGAATTAAACTTGACATCTAAAATAAAATTTACTGAAGCAGACTTTCCTGTGAAACCTAGTCAGTATTCTCTTCCTGAGTACCTTAATTCCATACCATGTTTCCTCTAAAGACACGAACTATTTGGATAATTTGTGTACCTTGGGCCTTTGTATTCAACTCAGTCTGAGAAAGTATGAAAAATATTACTAGAAAACAGTATCCCATTCAAGAATATCCAAGTGGAGAAGATCTGTAACAGACTGTGTATATGTTATAAAGATGCCATGCAGAAAGACACTTTTGATTCCTTCTAGCATACTTTACTAGTTGGCACAACAGCCTATTTTGAAGGGGGTTTTTTTAATTAGTAATGTTTTTCTGTTCATTTGGTACATATTCAATTTATGTCAATGAAAAAACAAAGCCCTAATGCAATTGTTTTTGCAAATGCAATCTAATACTGGGACGTGCATATGTACCAGGTGCTAATGAGGGCTGGAAGATTTTCTTTGAGAACATGATTAATACCTGACTTCTCTTTAAAATATTTTAAAATGGGAGAAGGAAGAAAATCCATTACCAATGATCATGGACTAGGAAACAGCCACTAATAGGGCTCTTTATCTTAATGGCTGCTGTGTAGAGCTCTGTTGCATATATTGCTTAGTTACAGATGTTGATATACATTTTTTCTGCTTTAGAAATAGTGATTGCTTACTTTCATCTTCCAGTCCCTTGTTCAAAGCAGCATATAATTGCCAAGAAAATCCTGAGCATAAGCCATGGGCAGGGTGTGGGAAAGTGCCTCAGGACACTGACACTAGATGTGGGAAGTGATCTTTCTAGCTTGCCATGGTTGGTGTCCTAAAGTTGGATACCTGAAAACATCATAGGATGGGACACTTACAGCACTAGTGTTTTTCTTATAATAGTTATGTATTCCTAACAGAACAAGGAGGGCACATATTTTCTTAAAGATGCCTTTAATTAGTGCATAAAGTTTCTCTTCAAGCAATTAAAACCAGAATTTTTGTTTCACAAGGTCTTCATATTAATAAAACGCTTATGAGTAAAGGGCTATGGCAGCGTGTTTGCAGAAGTGTCTTAAAACACAAATATCTTTCTTGAAATCATGTTTGGAAAAGCTGCTTACAGACTGTATGGAATTATGAGGTCAAGAGAAGAGCCATTATTGTGAAACTGCAGTTAATGAAAAATCAATCACAGTCCCCACAGTGTCTCAAGACCTCTTGATATAATAGGGCTCTCCAGCTGTAAAACAGCCCAGTAAGTAAAAGACCTAGATTCAAGGTTGTCAAGAAAAACCTTTAGCAGCTGGTTTTTTGTTTGGTTTTTTTTTTGATGTGCCAATGTGCTTTTTAAAAAGAGTAAATGGCTTTATAGGAAGAAGCAGAGGCAACGTCAGACATTGCTTAAGCCAAGGGGTATTGCTTTAAAGAAATGTCTCTGTCGTTCTTTTTCACTGCTGTGAAAGAGAAGCTGCTTGTTGTATGGGAAACTGGCTTGCATAACCTGTATATCTTGGACCTCTCTCACCACGGCTGTAAAGAAAAGTCCTAATTGAAATTTGAGAATATGCACTGATGACTGGAGGCACAGGCTGCTTAAACAATCTGCATTTATCCATTGGAATAACTCACTAGAAGTAAAGTAGGCTAATAGACTTGACTTCAAGGTTGATACTGTCTAATGAAGTGACAGCATGAAGAACGGTTTTGGTTTCACCTGCAAATTGCTTTATGATATTTAAATATTCTTAGAGCATCTTAATAATGTCAAAGGGGAGGGATAACATAGTCAGATCTTGAAAACTGGAGTCATCTTTTCTACAAAGATGGTTTCATTTATTTCCACAAAGCTTTTGAAATGAACACTTGGGAGAACTCTAAAAGTGTTTACATTTCCATAGAACAAATTTCACCAACACTTTGCCGAAGAGGCTCTCGATTTCTCCAGGTATGCAGTTAGGTGCCACAACTGTCAGGTTACTGTGAAGCATGAAGTTTCAAGGAGAACAATTGCAATTGAACTGTGACAGATGTGAAGAGGATGCCATATTTGCTGGAGCTCTTTTTTTTTTTTCATATATTGTTTTAAACAAAGCGGGGAAGTAACTGAAGCAGATATGGAAAGCTCAGGATGTCCTTAACCACATCCATAGGCAATCCACCAGTAAAATTAAACCTAGATAGTTTCTGTCTCAATATTTCTGGTGAGGGAACATCTTGAGGTTTTCCCAGTATGATAATGAGCATCTGGCTCGTATTTGTAAACCAGAGTTAGAAACTCATTTATATTACACTTGTGTGTTTCCACTTTGGCTCCTATGAATTGAAAAGAAGGTACAGTGAATCCTCTCTGTATCTCGACTTCTCCTTCACGACCTCACCCATTTGTGAAGCAATTTTTTCCCAGTCTGACTTCCGGGGTCTGCGTGGGTCCCCAGAGCACACATGTGCTGTGCCTCTGCTTTGCTGAGGGGCGGTGCTGGCTCTCCCTGTGAGGCAGGATGGGCCTGCCCCCCGGAGAGGGCACGCAGGGACAGGGTGCAGTTTCTCTGGCAGCCGCGGCCCCTGGCAGACCCCATCTCGGGACAGCCCCGGCGAGCCAGCAGCCGCAGCCCCACAGCAGCGCCGGTGACCCGAGATGCCATGCCGGGATGCCATGGGCACACGCATTGGGGTCGGGGAGCCGCGGCGCGGGGTTTGTGCTGTGGAGCGTGGCCACAGCAGCCTGGAAAAGCCAACAGATTCTCAGGGGGGGTTGTCTCCTGAGTCAGAGGGGGCTCAGAAACGGTTCCCTTTGCTTCCCCGTGCTCAACGAGTCCGAGAGTAGAAGCAGAAAAGTGCCAGAAGCCCCGCGGAGTTCCAGGGGGTGGAGCAATGGGTGTGGCCGGCATGCATATTAACGACCTGCAGTTCTTTGCGAGATTAATCTTTCGCGATGCCTTTGGCCTGTCCCTTTCCTCGTGATGGAGGAGGTATAACTGTATATAGTAACCCCTTGGTGGTTAGGGTCTTCTCAAGGCCTGTGAAGCCTGTAACCTGTGAAGATAGGCTGCTCATGAATATGCAAATAAACCATGCTCATCGCCCCACCCTCCTCCACCCTGGAGTGTATAGAGCATTTGCAGCACCTCTCCACACCCTCTGATGGCACAGGGGAGTGAAGGGGGTCTTCTCTGCCTTGTCCCCACCCAGGGAGTCTGTGATATTCCCTGTGGCAGTGGCACCTGTATGGGGATTCCCGGATTTCACTGCTGCTGTGTTGTGTGGAGAAGCAGCTGGGGTGGCCCCTGGCGCCCATGCCGTGTGAAGAAGCACACTTCTCTGCCCAGAACAGGTGCCTGAGGCAGTTCGGACTGCTTTTCCACTTGGCATGGGTGGTTGGTGCGGCGGCGGCTGCTTCTCTGCAAGGCATGGTGGCACCGCAGCCTCCCACTGTGGAGCAGGACCATGCTGTGCTGTGGAGGGACCCTGCCATGCTGCAGTGCTGTGGGACCATGCCTAATAATAGGCTATAATAAGCCATTGAAACTGTGTTATAAACCTTCACCACCAAGGAACCTCTGCAACACTCATAAGGGAGTGAACTCTGAGTGGTCCCCAAGGAAGCGAGTGGTGCTGCTCCCCCACCCCACAGAGCATGCCAGACCTGTCTCATGGGGAGTGCCAGTCCCATCCTGCATAGACTGCACATATGCAGATGGGAAAACACCACAAAAAATAGAGGGAAGACAACGGCGTCTTTGTGGGGAAAAAAACCCATGATGATTTGAAGCCACAACAGGTGAACCACGAAGTACTAAGGGATAACTGTGTAACTTCATTAGATTTAACACAAAGTATTTTGCCTCTGTAGTTTTAGCTGCTGTTTAATGGACTTCTGCATTTTCAGAAGGTGAAATTGGGTCCAGATCAGCCATAATCAGGTAGGGCGAGGGGGGTGTGATAGGTTTATGCATTTGAAAGGTCAGTATCATGGGTACTGAAGCATGCAAACTGTATTAGGCCATGGTAACCATGGGAAAGAGATTCATAAATTCATTCTTGAAAAATACCAGCCAGATTTCTTAGCTATAAATATATATATATATTAATGCACTGGTGAATTTTTGATTTAATCAAAGATACATGCAAAATATTACAGTGTGTGTGTTACCAGTGTAGGTGTGCTTGAGTAATACAGCGTCTTCATATTGCACATAAGTATTTTAGAGTGGTCTTTTCAGAAATTAGAATCAACCAAGTGAGATCAGATCATAATGTTAAGTATACAGTATCTTGAGGGAAACTCAATCAAACCCAACCAAACTTTTTATAAGGCATCAGAAATCATTCTGTATTAGCATTACATGTATTATTTATGAAAATGCGGTTGCTTATCTGACAACCTAGGTGACATTACCTCTGGAGGATGAGCATCACCATGGCAAAACAGACATGTCACCATTAGACATTAGTCTACTGTAATTAATTTATAAGGCTGTCCTGTAATTTGTTTTGATCAGGCAGCCTGAATATAGTTGAAGGGAATGAAAGGGAGGAGGGAGTGCAGAGAGGGAGGAGAGAGAAAGAAAATCCAATATTATTATGAACTAGAGAATTCAAAACTGAAAAAAATAAAGCCAGTAAATATATAGCATATTTTTCATCTCTGTAATGTCTGTCTTTTCACATAGTCATAGCTCGGAACCTTTAATACAGTGTTTCTCTCTTGGTTGTGGAATTTTTTCCAAAGTTTTTCAAACTACATTTTCTATGCTTTAAATTGGTTCAAGATACTGCATGACAATCCTAAATAGGTATACTTGAATAGGAATTGTGAAAATATCACCAGAGTCAATTGTGTAACAATAAATGTCATATCAATCTTGTCTGTCAGGAAGAAAAAGGGAGCATTTAAAAATGTAAAGCTTACAAGCCAAAGGAAACATGTAAAAGTCAAGCTTTGAGCTGTGTCCCTTCTGGTTTAGCAAGTTCTTCAGTAGAATATTACAGATTAAATCATCTTTTCTAATGCTAGGTAATAAATAAAATTAAATAAGTAATAAAGACTTGATAGGCTGTACATGAATATGAAATATTGAACGTTCCTTCAACTGTGATTGATAACTGCTAAAAAGATATGAGAAAGTGACACAATTACATAACATCATCTATGACTATAAGTGACCTTCAGAGTATCTATTTTAGTATAGACCCTGCTTGTGCCTGTGTTGGGATACAAAATATTCTTTTGGGCTGAAGTTTGCATTGCTGTGGCTTCATCTTACAACTCAGTTTCAAAGGAACATACTTTCACCAGTAAAACAAAGATGCTAAAAGAAAATATATTTTATTCAGAGGCAGAGCAATGAAGGACAATATCAATGATTCAGGGAAATTACTAATCTTTAAAAATCTTGAGAAAAGGGAATTTCTAAAGTGCTCCAGGGAAAATTGTTCTGTCATCTGAGAAAAGTATGCAGTTGAAACAGAAACTGATAATTTTGCAGCTAGCAGTACTGTTTAGCTATAGTAAAAGAAACCAAAAAGAGTCCAATCTCCCTTTTCTTTTAGGCTCATCTTTTCTTCAATTTTCTTCCACAATATCACAGCTACAGAGTAAATCACATTATAGTATTATATCATTATTAATACAAGCAGTGGGAAGCAGACAGTTAACAGAAAAACAAATGATCTTTACTTTGTATGTGGAAACAACTCTGGGTAGGAATAATAGATGCAAGAAAGGGATCACTCTTTTGGAAGATTTCTCCCCCTTGGGACCAGACATATTAACTTTGTTAACATTTTTGTTTTAAAGACTCTCATCAAAATTTTCATCTCCTCTCCTCTCCCCCAGTTTTTACCAGACAATGTGCAAACCTAAAGGAAAACCTGCTTCTGTCAGAACATCTAGTCTAAATAGAAAAATGACAGTTTTACCTACTAGTGTCTCAGTTTCATGCTGTGATCTCTGCCTCCTAAAAACATGGCTCACTGTGTTTCAGCTCTTTAAAATCTTGATAGGCATATTTGAAAGCAAAAGAAAGGGGTTGAAGAGGGGAAATGCTGCATTAACCCTTTAAGCAGTTATAAAAAGTATTGTTTCTTTTTAAATACAGTCGGGCCTCCCATACCACGGAACCGCGGGTCTTGGTGTCCCACCATGCAGTCCTCCGTCCATGTAGAATGGCAGCTCATGAATATGTAAATTTACCCTGCACCCTCACGCCACTCCCCAGGCACTCTTACGCTGTTTTGGCAATGCCCTGCTGTGTGTCGGTGTTATTGTCGGCACTTCCTTGCGCCTACGACCACCCCACACCAGGAAAAACCCCTTTCCTGCTTGGCTGAGGACACTGGAGCGGGGAGCCGCCCGTGTTGCTGTCCTGTTGTGTCTCCAGGTGGGTAGACCTGGTCTCTCCGTACTCGGGGTAGACGTCTACCCAGAGAAAGTCTCAGACACCACATCTAACCTGAGAGCGTGTAAATCTTTCATAACTGCATGCAGCCTCTTTGCTCCAAGTGGGGGGGGCTGGGTGCTGCTTGGAGTGGACTCACCACCACCGCCTCCTTCCCAGAGGAGGGGGATGGCACCAGCGAGGTGTGGCATGGGCGCGGAGCCGGCAAAACTGCTGCAGCTGCCTTGCTTAGACACAGTGGGACGGGCGTGGCAAGGACTGAGCAGTGCATCCGTGGTCCATGTGGCATGGCATGGGGGTTGATTTGAATATTCATGACTATCTAATTTGAGTATTCATAACTGTCAGTTTGCGCAGGTGCAGTCACGAAATAGGCCTCCTTAATTGCTGGAAAATCACGCCATGTAGAGGTGAAGCTGCTATCTGGGATAAGTGAAGAGGAGCGGGCTTACTGTAGTACTACAAAATGTTGTAGTAAAACATTTTAAAGTACTACATGTTTCCAGTAAAATAAGTTAGCATAATTTTATTTGTTTGAGCAAACCAGTTTTTCTGTTGCTTCTTGATTTTGATAGGCTCAATAATTTTCAGTCCTAAGTGTAATATTCTTCAGTGTTCCCAGTGAACCATTGGTATCACTGGGATTGATTCAGTGTTTTCTCCTAATTTTTCTGACTACTGAGGTATTCAAACTGCACAGTAGCATGGTATGTTTTCTTCCTGCCCCTTAAACTCCTAAGATTTTGGTCTACTAGAAGCACATTTTTAATTGGATATAAGCCAAATCCTTAATTAAGAAAAGAAAAAACCACAACTCCAAACACAACCAAACTAGCAATATATCCCCTACAATAAAAATTAAATTTCAAAGAAATACCCTATAGGTACCCTGAAAGCATGAGGTAGTGGAAGGACTTAGGAAAATTATTTTTCAAATGAAGGAATGTTAACTTAATGGCATGTGTACACTGGGCATGAAAGAATGCAAAACCTTTTCCTCTCTAGGCCTTCCTCATAGCTTGATTGCCCCCACACCCCACCCACATGGAAACTCCAAGGTTGTCTTTGAAAAAAATTATCTTTTCCGAGAATTAACAAGAGAGGAAGAGAAATCTGAGTTTAAGTCTTCCAGCTACAATAGACGAAATCCTTAAATCAGCATATCTCCTTGTCATCTCTTGTGCAAAGTCCACTCCATCCCCTACTAGAAGAAATAAATTAATATTGCCATTAACTCCTGTATGGCGAGACCTTTTTGGAATACCTACTATAAAAATACTAAAAAATCAGTAAATGACCAAATTCAGCAGGTTTTTTGGTTTTTTATTACACACTTTGCTCCCAGCTAATTATTATGCATAATGATTCTAAAATCAAAGTTTAACATATGTTTTTTAAACAATCCAGCATTCAGATATCCCTAAACATTAAGTTAGAATATATCCCTGGTGAATATATTTACTCTTTAAAGAATATTATTGTATGGCATCACTGTTCTAAAGTGACCTTTACATTGTATGGAATGCAAATAGTAGCAGTAACAATATACCGCATATACATGTTTTTCCATTTTAGTAGCTTTTTTGCTTTTTCTTGTATACTGAACTTTCATTATTACAGCTTGTAAAATTTAAACATAAACCAAAAAATCCTTCAATAAAACATTTACCTTTATGGAAACATACCTTTGATGCAAGCTTTCTCATGCAGAATTCTAATTCCGTGCATTGTTTTCTGGCATTTATACATGGTAACATATATAAATAAACTTATATACAATCTTATTTTTAATCTTGTACACAAAACTTCATAAAAGTGAAAGCATTCCCACACTACATAGAAAAAGTAAATCAGCCTTTAAAAACTCCATGATCAATAGTGGAAACAGTTTGCTTAAAATTAGACTGGGTACCGCTGGAGCTTGAAGTGCACCTATAATATTATAAACCTAGCAGTACTTTTACAGGTCTTATTATTTTCCTTTCCATAATAGCAAGATACACTACTGCTTTTGTGCCAATTTTTACAGGAAATTAAATAAAAATGTAAGTTACTTATGCTACATAAGTTATGTTCATTGTGTTTAAGTCTGTAGTAAAACTTCTGGTTTATTCAACAATGGATTATAGGACATTTATGTCAAAGTACTGGAGTGTTACAGGAAGGTTAAAGAATGTAGACTGTTTATACGAGCTTTTAAATTCATTTCAATATAACAATTTTTTGCATGCTATAGTTATCTTTTTGAGAAAGACATTACCAGACTCCTGTTTATGAAACATCTTTTGAACTTGAGATGTTCATAATGTGAGAAGTACTATAAATGTTTAGCAGCAGTAGGACATGAAAATTTTACTTTATTTATGGTACTGTTTAATAGGTGACAATGTCAGAATTATTCCTTCCACAAATAGGAACTACTAGGTTTGTCTTTAATTTGAGACCCTTTCTTAAAATTCCCAAAATAATATTTCTTGCAAAAAGATGTGTTTTCAAAGTAAATTCATTAATGAACCCATTTTACAAGTATCAACCGAAGGAGAATTTGTGTGTAATAAAAATGTTTGTGAATGTTTTTGTTTGTTTGTTTTTTGTTTTACTTATAATTAGCCAATAAGTTTGGAAGATGAATAACAACATTAATATGGATGCTGGGTTATTTAATATCTAAGCTTTTTGTGCTGCTCCTTACCAGACCTGACTAAATATTTCAGAATAGATTCTTGTTTATTTTTCTCTATTTCAATTAAGTGCACAATGAGCTGCAGAATATTTCCTCTTACCAAAGATACATATTTGTGACAAGAAAATTGCAAATCATGTTTGTCTCAGACGTAAGTGTCACAAGATATCTGAGATTTGGCATTCAGCTTAATGCAGAAACTCTGAAAACTGTAATTTACCCCATTAGATGAACGTGGGCAGTTCCTCTATCCTAGACAATGATTTGTGAGCAGATATCTCCAGACTCTGTGCTCTATGTAAGCACTCTAAAGTGCTTACATCCACTCTATGCTTGTGGATGTAACTACAAATAACTAGTTAGGATACCTTTCATTAGAATGATCTGGTGGAAATGCTCTTTGCATCATTTCAGGTAAACAGCTGAAATTGATTTATGACTGAGTGCTTACAAACTGTCACTAGTTTCATGGTCCTTACAAACTGTTACTAGTTTCATGGCTTTACTTCATGAAGTGAGGCAGCATAAGACCTGCTGGGCAGTTTGTTCTTGATTCTGCTGTGATTCTCTCAAGTGAGAGGAAAAAAAAAAGGTTTATTTTGTACCCTTACTTTAGACTATTTCTTTTTTAGTTCTTCAGCATCTTTATCACTCAGAAATTCTTCTGATCCTCTAAATGACAAGGGCTGGAAAATATATTAATCTTTCAGAACTGTCTTTCTCAAAATACTGCTAGGAAACTGGAGAGCTAAAATAAAACAATGCAGGCAAGGTGGTCCAATGACTAAGGAATAGTCATTGGCCGTTCAATTTAAGAAAGATGTGGCCCCTCAATTTAAGAAACATGTTGAGGTACTGGAACAAGTTCATAGAAAGGCAGTGAGGATCATTAAGGACTGGAAGACAAGCCCTTTGAGGAGCGGCTTAGGGAGCCTGGAAAAGAGGAGACTCAGGGGTGATCTTATTGCCGTCTATAACTACCTAAAAGGGGATTGTAGACAGGCAGGGGTCGGTCTTTTCTCTCTGGCCATTGGAGATAGAACAAGAGGTCATGGTCTTAAGCTTCTACAAGGGAGGTTTAGACTTGACATTAGGAAAAAGTTTTTTACTGAAAGAGTGATCTGGCATTGGAACGCATTGCCCACAGAGGTGGTTGAATTACCATCCCTGGAGGTGTTTAATGGTAGACTGGATGAGGGTTGAGGGTCATGATATAAATGTTATAGCTGTTAGGTTTTAGTTGGATTATATGTTGGACTTGATGATCTTCAAGAACATTATCAACACTGTGACACTCTGAATAAAATAAAACAAAATTAAAGATAAGACTGGTGTACATTGACAGAACTTTACTATTGTTGCTAACTGACTTTTGCACATAGGACCTTGGAGGAAATAATCTTGACTGCACTGTTACTCTGCACATGCCCTTGTATGTCTTGGTTACTGTGAAAATGATACTCAGGTAAAAAAGCACAAAGTGCATAAATATTCTTTGCAATTAAGATTTATATCTGTAGAATTGCTGCCATGATTCAACATCAATCATAAAATGGAGCAATTACTTAATCCCTCACTGGGCAAAATTATTTCTGGAAAACCCCCACACCTTTAAATTTTGAGCATCCTTCCTTTCACTCCCTCCCTTGTTCACAGTTTCTGGAAAAACATAGGAACTTTCAGCACAGATTCTATGCGTTTCCAGGGAGGTAAAATATATTTCTAAAACTGTATGTGCCCCACATATTATTCTGCAGCTGAAAAATTTAGGTAAATACATTTCCTGAACACAAAAGAGTGCTGTTAGATAATACCCAATACAACAAAGCTGGGAAGCTTTTTTCTTTTTTTTTTTTAAGTGTTGGAGAAAAATGGTAACAAAATATTATTATTTATTAATCAAATAACCAATTATTTATTCATCAAAGGAAATGAACACAGAGATTCTGTTACCTACATCGTCTTAATTCTCTGTTTCATATCCTAGTATCTATAATTAAGAAAATTAATTTTATTGATTTCTCTAGGAAATGAAAAAGTGTCTCATTGCAAAAATATAACAAAATTATAATATTCACTGTAGAAATGATACAGGAGGAAAATCTGAATTAGGTGCTGTCACAGTTTGGTTTTTTTCCCTCTGGCAGTGAGGGGGTTAATAGTTTCTGCCTGGGCCCCATCACTGCCGTGGAGACCAAGGTCATGAGCAGAAGGAGATAGAGATGTCTCTGTGANATAAAAGGGTCATGAAAGACTTTTCCTCTCGTGAGAGAGAGAGAACTTTATGGAAAGGCAGAGAGATGGTTCCTACCCCAAATCTGGTCAGAAATACCAACTTGCCTGGCTTATCCCCTACCCTATGTTCCCCCCTTGTCTCCTGGTCGAAAAAGGGAATATGAGATCTGCTGTAAGAGAAGGAGGTGTGTGTGTGGGGGGGAAATGTTGCCTTTAAAATGATGCTTCTTACATTAAGCTCTGATCTTATTACATAATAAATACATCCTTTATATTCTTCACTTGAAGTTTGCCTTGCTTTGCCTGTGACAAGTTATTTTTCCAGGTTTTTTTCCTCCAGGAGAGGTTGTGGGTGAATCTTTGGCATCCAGTCAGGGTCAAACCATGTCAGGTGTAAACTATCATGTTCCAAATACATATATAGGATGTGAAATTGCAATTATGCATTGATACATGTCAAATACATGGCCATGCATATATATACACATATAAATATATATATACTCAAAAAATTTAATTGCAAACAGTTGGAAGCAATTGTATTTCTCTTTCTATTTTTGTGTCTTCAGTGCATAAAGAGTACACCTGGGATTTTACAATGATAATTGCTTCCTGCTCTGATAGTCTGATCAACGAGATTCAAACAGTATGTAATTCAAAGGCCAAAAAAGATCTACAGTCGGCTGTGGACTGAAACCCAAAATTATGGCCTATCCATATCAATTAAAATCTACTAGAATTTACTAGAAAGAAATATATTATGATGTGTCCAAACAAGAGTAACAAAGCAGGAGAAAAGTCCAGAGCACAATCTGATGAGGAGCAGATGACGGAGCTGGAGTTGCTCTGGGGAGACCTTGCCACTCTCTATGACTACCTGAAAGGTAGTTGGATGGAGGTTAGTCTCTTCTCCCAAGTAGCAATGAACAGGACAAGGAAACAGCCTCAAGTTGTGCCAGAGGAGGTTTTGACTAGACATCAGGAAAAATTTTTTCACCCTTAAACACCTCCAGGGATGGCGAGTCAACCACCTCTGCGGGCAACCCATTCCACATCTGGATCACTCATACAGTAAGAAACCTTTTCCTAATATCGAGTCTAAA
>WEKX01008029.1:227-38124 GCA_013390025.1 Pitta sordida
CCCATCCCTGAACGGGGAAATTGCCCCATGAAAGTGAGGCAAGCGAGAGGGGACAAGTGTTGTGTGCTGGGAGGAGGCAGCTGTCTCTGCCCTCTGGGACCGTACAGGCAGCGCAGCATTTCCCAGGAAGTGTGGATGTTAAAGGGAAGGAAACTCTGATTCTGACCTGATCCACCCCCCCTGGGGACACCCCTTCCCCGCTGCGGAGGAATGGTGAGTATGCGTGGTGGCAGCAGCCAGGTTTCTGAGCCCACTCTGACTCGGGAGACCCCCGCCACCCACCATCTGTGGGCCTCTCTGGGCCACCGTGACTGTGTGCTCACAGCGCAAACTCCCGTACCGCTTCTCCCTCCCCCTCCCCCGGTGCTCATGCCCAGGCACCCCAGCCCTGCGGCATGGCCCCATGCTGGCAGTCCGCACCAGGATGGCCGGGCACAGGCTGGGACGAGGGAGCAGCGGCGCAGCCGTGGGGCACCTGTACTGGCCTTGCGGGGCGCCCCTACTGGTGTCCTGAGTCAGAGGGGCTCAGAAACAGTTCCCTTTGCTTTCCCGTGCTCAGAGAGCTTGAGGGGAGAAGCAGAAAGTTGTCCGCAGCACTCCGGAGCGCCGGGGAGTGGAGCAATGGGTGGGGCCTGCATGCATACTGGATGATCCTTGTGGGTCCCTTCCAGCTCATAGTATTCTGTGATTCTGTGATTCTGTGACCTGCACTTCTTTGTAAGTATAGCACTTCGCGATGCTCGTGGTCTGTCCCGTTCATCGCGAACGACGGGGTTTAACTGTATATATATACATTTTTCTTTTTAAATATTACTGAAAGCTAGCTCCAGATTGCCAGACATTCTATGCTGAAATCCAATGGAAAGAAGGAGTGATAAACAGCAATTATTTATCAGCATGTGAAAAAAGTGTCAGTGCCCTGGGAGCTCCTACAGGCCCCTCTGACCTTGCCTAGACTACCTTGGAGCTTCCCCCACACCTTCCCAAGGCCCAGTCCCACTTCCGCTCAGTCTGAGCCCTGCACCTGAACTGTGCTGTCTTAACTGAGATTTCTGGGCATGGCAATGAGGGTGGCTGCCCTGAGGGCCATGGCAACAAATGCAACCAATTGGACTCATCACACATGCAAATCATGTAGGTGAGGTTAATAACTGGAGGTTTAAAACTTCTAAGGAATTGCACTATGATGCTCAGAAACATGGTCATTTTCACAGGTTTTTTATATATTCTCTGGGACTGCACAGTCCAGTTTGAGGCCTTCTGAATGTTATGTAGCATATTGCCTGTACATCCAAAATGAAATCCACTTTAGTACAGTGGTGAGTGCCCCTGCCTGCCATGCGGGAGACCAGGGTTCGATTCCCGCTGGGTAGGCAGTGGTGTGGTTTAAGAGTTGGACTCGATGATCCTTGTGGGTCCCTTCCAACTCGCAATAACCTGTGAATCTGTGAATCTGTGAAATATATAAATCAATAATAGATCAGTTAAAAATATAGTAGTTTTGGTGAGATCTGTTGATATATCACAGAATCACAGAATCACACAGCAGGGCTAGAAGATTCAACTGTCAAATTCCAGAATCTCCAGCTCAATATTTTCCTACCAGTATGAGTCAGATTTATTAATTTATTAATACCATTGTTCCAACGTTGAAACCATGCTGAAAATCATGTCTCCATGCTTCTTTATTTATCCTAGTGAGGATGGCATTTTAAGTATCTATCTTCAAATTTTCTATTTAGCCGGCAAATATAAACACATTGTAAATAATTAGATTTCTTGGATAAACAAAAAAATAAAATAATGCATGAATATAAGTCCAGTCATCACACATGACCATAAAGTTTATTTATGTAGTCATGCAGAAATGCACATTTTCCCTTAGTTTGATTGAGAAATTGCTTTCCACTAACCACAACAAAAGAGAACACAATTACCTTGGAAAAGTATGTGGGTATAAAATGAGTAATTACTTGACATTTGAAGAATCTACACAATGAGTAAAATTAATTATATACGATATTCAAAAGCCAGAGAAATCCCATTATAAAATCAATAAAAATAGGTATATCTTTGTCCTTTTTACCACAATTTTTAATTCTTCTCGATGAGAAAACAGACTTAAAAATTAAAGTACAGTAAGCCTCTACTAATTTGTGGTTCACTATTTGCAGGTTTAATATATCTCAGGGTTTTTTCCACATCTTTATTGCCTTTTCCATCTTTACTGTATTTATTGTATTTACCATATTACTGTATTTACCACTGCTTTATGGATTTTGTTCATCACGGCATCTTTCCAGAACCAACCCCTGCAACATTTGAGGGATTACTGTATTTCCAGAGAAACAAAATATCTACAAAAATATGAAAATTCAGCACTTTTTTAAACTACGTTCAAGTCTTTCTACAATACAAATGTATTTTTTCATAATTAGCATTATTCTGATTGATGTTTTACTTCTGATAACCTGTGATTTTTTTTCCTATGGAAAACAGTACTTCGGAGGAATCTCTTCCTTTTGTTCTCCTGTGGTTTGGGGAATTATGTATGAGATATGTTTAAGGGTACTGCAATTATCAAGGTACTTATGACTTTTTCACTCATTCTGTTCAGTAATGTGTATCCGTTAGCAATACCACTCTAGCTCTTTTGGCTAGCTGTTAATGTTATTTTTCTTTATGGAGAACTGAAAATATTTATTCCAGATGGTGATTATATAAAATAAAAACACTGCATCTTTCCTTTTATGTGCATATACAAGCTTTATGAAGTCTAATGAGAAGATCTCTGTAGGCTTCAAGGTAAATATATTTATTTTTTAATAAAGGAATTGCAATTATAAATTTTGCAAGAGACTAGGGAAATTTATGTAATTCAACTTTGGGGGTAGTGTCAGTTTTAAGGTATTATCTCATCAATTATCAGAATACCTTTAATTGAAATAGAGATTTGTAATAGAAGAAATGTTCCTTGTATGTTTTCTCTCCCCAACATGCACTGTTTGATATTATTTAGCCAATCTGGATTTGAAACTGAGGGAAATTAATGGAATTTTTAACAATCCAGAGGATGTGGTGTCATATGAAGGTTCAGAGAAGTTAATTGTGTTGTAAATTAGAGGTTTGCTTTTGACAGACTTCTAAATGAATAGGGAAGAGCTACCAGAGTAATCACACAGTAAGGGCATGTATTTACAAGAAGGAACAGACCTATGTTTGTTCTGCTGTTAAAGTTTGTAGCAAATCAGTAAATTTAAACACAAATAAAGCTGCATTAAACTGTACCTCTTACTAAAAATCATCCTTATGGTTTATTTTTCCTATTTGATGAAGTTGCTCAAACTCAGGATTTAATATTAGGAAATCTCTAAATTCGGTGCTATTGAACAAGCCACATTTATAATAGCAAGAATTGCAATAAAGTGAAAAAAATTTTGTTGATAAACATACAGTCTTATGTCAAGGAAAAATGATCTTTCTGTTCTCTGATCAGTTTCCCAAATTTCTTAGAGCTGTTGTGTGTCACTCCTTATTCATTCTGCCTTTCTCATTTTAGTTTGAGATTTTGCTAAACATGCCCCCCCAGCATAGTTCTTTTAAGATAAGGTTCAATGGTAAATACTGAGTGCAGAGCAGTGAGAAAGATAAGGATGTTTTGATAATGGATGTTTTGGTAACAAATATTTTCTCAGAAGAGTTAAGAAATCTTTATCTATTTATGGCTTTAAAGTGTAATTGCAAAAGGAAATTTCTCCCATTAGTCAAACAAAAATTATACCAGATTTAAGATTTCTAGCCTTGAACAGAAAACAGATGAAACTACCTTGAAATCAAAGAGAATAGTTTCTAATAATGAAATGCTTTTGTTGCTTTTCTTAGATGTTTTTTGATGATGAAGTTAACTCTTTTCTCCTTCATTGGATGAACATCTAACTACTTACCTGGTATGGTGAATAAGAATTCTGCAAATGTGGTAAGGAAGATGATCATTCATTCCAAAGCAAATCACTGTGAATAAGAAAGAATTAGTGTTACGTTTTCTCTCAAGTATTCTTGTTAGCTAGTGGGAATATTCCAAAGCAACATTAAATTCCCTATTTTTTTAACGACAGTACTTAAGAAAACCCCAAAACTAAAACCAAAAAATCCCCAATGACAAAAAATCCCCAAGCAAAAAACTCCAAACCAAACAATCCAAACAAACCCTTGATCATTTGAAGGGGAGACATTTGATCTGCAAACAGATCAAAAATTCAAGATTTGAATTCTAAAAAAAATAGTGACATCACAAAATTTAGATTTCTTGAAGTCCAAATTTTATTCTTTCTTTGATTGATCAGACCTTTTGACTAAATCATAAGCTGATGTTTTAAAAAAAGTTGTTTACAGAGGAAACAAGTAAGGATGCTACTTTTTCTACAAATAAAGTCTTAAGAGAATTATAAACACAGAGAGAAAGTGAAAAATTATTTTTTGTTTTTTAGTCGTCAGATGAAAACATTTTTCTCTGTGTGTGTGACAGTCCAGATAAGTGATCTTTATTGCCACTCAGATGAGACCCTCTTCTTTCAGGTTAAGTGTTTGGTCCTTGAGAAAAATTACCTTGGCACCTGGCAAGACCATCTGCACTTGTAGTTCTGTTTCCTCTGTGCTCTGAAACCGTCTTTGGATGTCTGTGGCAGACTAAGAGTTGGAAGCTGCACCTGCAGCTACAGGTTCTGAGAAGAATGCATGGGAAACAACACTGGGCTTTAGATAGGTGCAAGGCAACAGCTGCAGGGAGGTGCTGCTGGGATGAACCCAGAGGAACTATGTGAACTGGGTGGTATACGTGCAGGATATTTTGGGAAATTTTGGGGCTGTATTGCTGTCTTAGCACTGCCTAGTATATAAATGTGTGCTTGTGGAAATAAGACGGTCCCTATTTCTTCAGTCTGTGCTCAAGGCAACAAAGATGTCTCTATTCCTGCACCCGGCTTGCGTGGAGATTATGAGACCCACCACTGTAGATGTCAGCTTGTTGAATGTGGAATATTACTTTAAAAATAGTAAAAACACAATAGCTTATATGTTCATAGTCGTATGGAGCATAGCAACTCAGTAGATGTGGTACTGCATTAGGATAACAACAGAGACCACAAAGTTTATTAGACTTTTTAAAAACTTTGGCCTGTCAGGAGTTGTCTTTGATCTTATTTAGCAGAGACAAAAATTACCTAAAATGCAGATGACTATTATTTACCTTGTTTGTTGCATCATAATTGCATAATGCTTGCTACTGCAAATATTATTTTTTGACTCTTAGATAGCAGTAACAATTGTTTCTGTACAGAATGAACTATCTACAACCCTTGAATATTATGCAATGTAGTGGAATACTCTCCATGGTGTGATGGCAATAAACTTGAAAGTATAGGAACAGGATAATACCGGGATTATAAGTACCCAACCAATGGTCACTTACTGATTATTAAAGGGATGCTGCAACTTTGAGAACTGCAGTTTTAGTGGTAATAAGAAGCCCAAAGAATGAGTATTTAAAGTGTGTAAAGCGCATGATAAGTAATGCCTCGCTGCATTGCAACTCCTCCATTGCAACCTCACTGGTTTGCAAGCAATTTTTCTCGCAGACCAGCCTCAATGGTTCATGAAGCCTCTGGGCTGATGCATGTGCAGTGCCACTGCTTTGCTGAGGGGCGGTGCCAGTGTTCCCTGTGGGGCAGGACTGGCCTGGTCCTGTGGGGAAGGTGTGCAGTACCTCTCACCCCCATAACATTTGTTGACCTGTGGTGCCGTGCCCTGGTCTCTGCCCTATGCCTGTGTTATTGTTTCCATGGCTATGGGGGGGACAGGAAGAGCCCCAGGAAAGGGGGGCTCAGTTGGCCCTGGTGGCCATGGGGCAAGCACTGTGTGCTGGGACGGTGGGACATGCAGCAGCAGGACATGCCCAGCCCACCACCGCAGATGCTACCTGCCCGCACTGCACGGGTCTGCGCCTGACACCCTTAACCGAGACGGCGTGGGCACAGGCACAGGGGATGGCGGTGGGGGGGACCAGCTTTGTGCATTCTGTGCTGCCAGCGGAGCCCAGCCAGAGGTGACGACGGGGCAGTGACGTGACGAATCGCTGTATCTGAGGGAGCACTGTTCTGCTGGATCATACAGTCAGAGCTGCCTCTCCTGCACTAGGGACTGGGAGATATAGGTATTGTAGCCACCACAGTTAAAGGGAAAGAACCTCCAACAGAACTCCCCATGGGGTCTCAGGTGTCTCAGTGTTGCAAAGTTAAGGTTTCCCAGGCTTCACAAACACCGACCACAGGCCCGGGACACCACTTACCCACCATGGAGGCAGTGCAGGCATGCACAGTGGCAGCAGTCTGGCTGCAGCTGCGGAAGCAGCAACTTGGCTGAAAAGAAGCCCAGGGATTCTCCGGTGGGTCTCTCCACACAGAGAGGGCTCAGAAATTCTTTCCTTTGCTCCCCTGTGCTGGGAGAGCCCGTGGGGAGGAGCTGAAAAGGCTCCCCTGATCTCTGGATTGGCTGTGGGTGGAGCGATGGGTGTGGCCTGTATGCATATTAGTGACCCTCATGTGTTTGTGAATTTGACAGTTTGTGAGACCCTGACAAGACCCCTTCCTCTCAAAGAGTGAGGTAAGTGTCCCCACCTGGCGTGTGGGAGACCTGGGTTCAATTCCCGCCAGGGAGACAGTGCTAAGAGTTGGACTCAATGATCCTTGTGGGTCCCTTCCAACTCAGAATATTCTGTGATTCTGTGATTACTGTATAGCAAATTTGCATTCAACTGTGAACCAGTGAAGAAAGTACAAGTCATTTCTGTATATTTGGTTCCAGGCTGCAAGTGGACCTAAGAGTGAGGAAAAAGAAACCATGAACACTGTGGTATTCTTGGAAAAGGATTTGGTGTATTGTTGACCTTTTGTACACTTTCCCTGAGTGAACCCATTTATGCTAGGACTCAGAAGGTAAAAAACCAAGAATTACACAAGAGAGAGGTGTGTAATTTGTAAATGATGGAAAGGTGGAGCAGAGGGTACACCTATATTATCCAATAAACGTTCTACTTCGTGATCAATTACCTGTTGTCAAATAAGTGAGTCCTGTGACCTCATGCCCAAATCTTTTAGTGAAAAATGTTTCATTCACATCTTAACTTAAATTCCACAAGTTTATGACTAAGTTCCCAGGTACAGTCTGAAAGAGTCTAATAATTATGAACTAGTTTAGAAAATTAGTATAATGTTCATTATCCACTCCATTATGGGAGGATCAGAGGACACAAAACAATTCTCTGTACAACTGTCTCATCTTTTTATGCTAATTTCAGATCTTGGCTATACCTTTGAAACTCAGGTAAAGAAAACTGCACAGTTGCAAATCTAATTGTTATGCTTCACTAAGTATTAAACAAAGTTTCAAGTATGGAGGAAGTACGTACTTAATTTGACCTTCTCAGCAGCTTCTATCTAGTCTTTTAAAGATTTATTCCAAAATAAAATTCAGAAAAAACTATTTTTCATGCTGCTCAAAGCTAGTTTGAATAATTTGACATTTCCCTGTTTTATATATTGTAACACGGAGACTTCTATGTCTTAGGACTGACATGTCCTTTAGAAGTGTGCTCCATACAAAATCAAAAACAACCCAAATTATCACAGAATATTCTGAGTTGGAAGGGACCCACAAGGATCATCGAGTCCAACTCTTAATACTGTCTCCCTGGCGGGAATCGAACCCGGGTCTCCCACACGCCAGGTGGGGACACTTACCACTGTACTAAAGTGCTCAAAGGGAAAAAATAAGAAAGAACCAAGCTGACTTCCAAATACAAATAAATGTAAAACAATCTAGAATAAATCTCTTCAGTCCACAGAACAACAATAAAAAATTTTGTTCTTCAAGGCCATAGGCAGACCTTTCTTTGGGAACCAGCTTTTCTACAACTAAACTATTGAAGGTAACTAAATGTCCACATTTCTTGTCATTTAAAATTAAGCCTACAAATCTTATATCTAAACTCTCAGAAATTAGGGGCAACTACAAGTGGGGAATATGTTTACACTTTCATGCTGTCCTGTGAGACTGAAGGTTGCCAAATTTTTGTCTCTCCTGCTTTTTAAAGCCTCCTTTCACTACACGGAATAGAATTTGGATAAAGTATGTGAAATAGCCATTAAAAGTACTGTAGAAGCACAGACGATAAGAAGCCTCTCTAATGTATTCAGACAAGGAAAGAGGCAAACACTTTGAGAAAGCATGTATTAGCAAACATTATAAACATTTCATAAAAGTTTTTCATTGTAACATTTTTATCATATTTATTGGAAATTTCTAAATGCGCATTTTCTAAAGTCATTCTAAAGCATAAAATCATTTCACTCTATCTCTTCAATAAACACAATTTTTTAGTAGAAATAATAAATTAACACTATAGATGTGCCTGCTGTACTCTGACAGTAACTTCTATGAAGATCAGAAAGAACATAGCCATAGTCACTGCATATATTCCTCTGGGGAAAAAATATACTCTCTTTTGATAGTTAATCAAGAAATTATATTTAACTCACTTTGCACTGAAACCTTATTCATCTACTCCAACACAACACAGACTTCAAAACAGCAGGTAATTTGTTGAATTACAGTACATGCTGTCTCTTTGTTCTGTAAGAATCCATTAAGCTCAATTAGTACTTTTGTTTCCATAGAGCCTTTCATAACCCTATTCTCAAAGTACATTCTCAAAGTACAGATTAATGCTGTACATTTTTCTGACACTTATAAATAACTATTTTGTCATTATTACTTACCATATAATCATTAACATTCTAAAATTTAGGTACTGGACTATTCTGGAGGAAAAACAGCACATTCCATTAGGATGCTTAGTAAAATAACTTCTCAAAGCCTTGGTCAAATGACTTTTTCCTTGGACAAAGACCGATGGTAGAAGGGTCTAGTTAAGTGTGTTTGTAGAAACATCTGGTTAAAATTCCATCAACTGAGAGAATGAGTATCCATTAAAATAATAACTAATTTCAATTAATTTTACTTTTAATATGCATGCCTGAGTACCTGGAGATGATTTGATGGTTTTGGAATGTGTTGGGGAGACAGCTGATTAGAATGAGGGGTTTTCTTTTTTTTCTTTTTAAGAGAAGTTATGGTACTATAATTCTTTAATATTTTGTGACTGTTTCACTCAATTGTCATGCCTGACAAATGCAAAGAAAAGGCAAATCTTTCATCACTTTCAGCAGCAGAGAAAATTTTTATACTTACACTGCTCTTAGTAAATTTTCTTTCCAAAACTCTCTTTCCAAAATTTATGGAGATAAGAATACTGAAAATAGTTTTTGTGTATACAAAATTTCTACATTTCTACATTTCTTTCACAGTTGATTCTATAGCACGTTTCTGATACTGCTAGTGAATTTGTTTGTTATATAAAATGTACAGAAACAGTTAAATCACACTAGATGTATTAGAAAAATTAGATAACATACAAACAAATACAGATGTATTAAATATTTTACTTTCTATGCGTATATATTGACCTTAGGTAAAATTTACAAAAACCAGTTAGAATATATGTTTTTTCTCTTGCTTCAAAGATGATTCAGTTTTCAGTTTGAGTAAGTAAGAGTTCATTTTTAACCATGCCTTAGATTGTAGTTCTGGTGTTAATGTAAACAGAATCATGGATGTAATTTTTCAAGTGAAATTTTAGTATTTGTAATTGAAGTTTGTACTAGAAGAGAACGATAAAGGAAATGCACCATCTAAATATTTTCTTCATATATCATTGTGGAATTAACTGGTATTGAAATAGTCAATGACAACTTGTAAGCTATCTAAAAATTGTTTTTAACATATTTACTAGTGTTTTGACCTATAACTGATAAAGGTACTGTCTTCAGATAAACAGGTGCTTCTGAATACAAACAGGTTTCTCTACATTGCCGACAGAGGTTATAGGTGAATGAAGAAGGCTAGGTGCATCGAGATAAGTTTTGGAAGGTCCTTGCTGTATTCTTTCATCCATTCAAGTGTCTCATGTATCTCTCCCTTGTCATGTCACTCATATGCCTCCCGCTGTATTCTCTTTCCAGTGAGGTTTTCTCCTTTATTGTACGTTTATAGAAAGTTTGCGGATGACACCAAACTGGGGATAAATGTCGATCTGGAGGAAGGTAGGAGGGCTGTACAGAGGGACCTTGACAGACTGGATAGATGGGCTGAATCCAATGGCATGGGGTTCAACCAGTCTAAGTGTTGGGTCCTACACTTCGGTTACAATAACCTCATGCAGAGCTATAGGCTGGGGGTGGAGTGGCTGCAGGATGGAAAGGGACCTGGGAGTGGTGGTTGATAGAAAACTTAACATGAGGCAGGAGTGTGCCCAGGTGGCCAGAAAAGCTAATGGTATCCTGGCCTGCATCAGGAATAGTGTTGTCAGTAGGACTCGGGAAGTTATTCTCCCCCTGTACTCAGCACTGGTTAGGCCACACGTTGAATACAGCAAATGTAGGCTTTTGGCATGCTAACGTGTAAACCTGAAGGTTTCTCAAACATATCTGGAGTTCCTTTTCCTGCTCCCACATACCCCTCTTCTCTGTTCCAAAATCAAAAAAACTGACTGGAGCTCAGTGCCGGCTCCTGTGGGCTTTCTATGCTCAGAAAAGCAGCTCTCAGGCAAAATCCAGGATTCCACAGCCAGGAAGGGGCAAAAGGCATTTCCTTCACTTTCCTCAGGTAGAGAAGGGAATGGGGCAGTCCAGGGAACACCATCCAGAGTTCAGAAGTTGATGGGGGTGGAGCAATTGGCCAGGCTTAATTGCAAATTCATGAGTTCACTATCATCCCAAGTAGGAGACTTTGCAGCTCAGATGCAGACCCGTCAACCCATGAAACCCAGGCCCTCAGTGTATTTAGTTTTTCTGCTCCAATTTCACCAAAGAAAACTGAAATCAGCTAAAAATGTTGCCACTGACACATGTAGCAGATCTCACATTATGCAAGAAGGAAGACCAACAGCCAGTGTTAATGGTAGATGGCTTCAATACTGCAGAGTATATAGGACAGTCTCTTGGAGCTAAATCACCTGGAGGGATTATGAATCTGGTCTTCTGCTGGGAATTAATCCACTTTAGTACAGTGGTGAGTGTCCCCGCCTGCCATGTGGGAGACCAGGGTTCGATTCCTGCGGGGTAGGCAGTGTTGTGGTTAAGAGTTGGACTCGATGATCCTTGTGGGTCCGTTCCAACTCACAATAATCTGTGAATCTGTGAATTTCTACATAACAAGAGATTCTATCATTTGCTCTTCTGTTACAGTCTTGCCTCTACATTCATGGGTTATGAGCCTCGTGAGGGCTAGGGAGACCCCTGGAAAATCCCTTGGCTTTCCTTCAGCCACGCTGCCATTTTCGTCACTGCCACCACCAGGCCACTGCCATTGCACATGATTGCATAGCTGCCATGGTGGGGAAGCTCACCCCAGGGCCACAGCAAGGCACAGGCTCAGCAGTTCCCACTTGCACTCCACGGGCACTCCCTTGAAAGGTGCTGGCGGGCACAAATGCTTGAGAGCACCTCACACTGGGACACGCCAGTCCTGTCACACAGGGGCAGGAGGGGCAGAGAGGGAAAGGGAGGCTAACTCATGCCGCAGTCCCTGTGGAGGAGGCTGCAACACTGCAGGAGTGCTTTCCCTGGGGCACGCACATCACCAGGTGTGCTGGATGCACCGCCTCGGGTGACACAGAGTGCTTAGCACTTGGATTCCATCCCAGTTAGCACACCTATTGGCATTGCCTCCCCCTCCTGTAGCTACAGAAACAGTAACAGATACACACACTCATACAGGCAGTCCCCGCTCACACTCCGCAGGCCCTCCCCAGAAAGGCGCTGGCGGGAGGACAAATGCTTGAGGACACCTCAAGGGGAGGACACCTCGGGGGGAGAAGCCATGGGATATCCTCCTCCTGGCATGGGCTGCGCCATGGGAGTTTACACCATGTGTTATAAACCTTCCCTGTCAAGTAACCTCCACAAAACTCACAAGGGAGTGAACTCTGAACTGAACTCTGGCTGCCTCCCCACGCCGAGGGGGTGTGCTCCACAAACAGCCAATTCATATTCGCTGAGAAATATTCTGCAAATCTGTGAAGGCGTGAATCAGTAGGCATAAATATGCAGGGTATTACTGTACTTTACTTTTATTTCTCTAAAACACTTCTGTGTTTTTACAAAAGAACATTATCTGCAAGGAGACAATCCTTCATCAAAATGAAGCTAGTCTTCTATGGCCTGTTCCATATGAAAGGAGGAAAAAAGTTTGCTATTTTTTTCATAATAAAAATGGCTTTCATGTAAATGCTTTATATAGATTTTTTCTGTGTCTTTTTACCTTTGTGGATGCAATATTTTGGAAATGAATACATTTCTAACACCTATAATATTTGAGTGATATGATCTAGATGTAGAGGATAGGTTAGTTGGATTATAGGTTGGACTAGATGATCTTCAAGGTCCTTTCCAGCCCTTTCTATACTGTGATACTGTGAAATGTACTGTTTTCGATGACTCAAATTCTGTTTCAGCAAAACATTAGCTCCAATGTATCATGAAATGCTTTTAATGTCGGAGTTTATGCAATCTAGAAACTAAAATGTCAGAAATCCACATGAAGATACAATATTTTAAATAAATCATCTTTTTTTTCCCAGCTACTTTTTTATTTCCTATGTGTACTACTTCAACTCCTATCTAACAACTTAATAGAACTGTAATATTTCTATAATATTCAGTATCCATCTGTAACTATTTACATTCAAAAGATGAAATAGCTTCACAAATTGATGTTGTTTTTTCTGCACACAGATATCCACACCTGCTGTAGTCAGCCATCCTTAAAAAAAATCCACTGCTTAACAATAAAATCTGAAAAAGAATTCATAAACTTAAAAGGAGCTCATCCTACAGAAAATGTTTTTTATATCAGCATTGTCTCATTTCTAAATAGCTTTGAAAACACAGTTCTGTAGTGTCACCTACTAAACTTATCTACAAATTATTTAAAATAAAATGTCTTATTTGTATTATTGAAGTTACCAGTTCCTATTTGCCGTACACTAAACAATGAAATTTGAGTTTCATGGGCCACAATGTTAAATGTATATGAAGAACTGTTTACTGCAGAACACCTTGCCAACACAATTATGATTCTGTTGATAGGATATTGCGCACAGCATAAAGACAAGTCTAAAAGATATTAGTGGGAGTATTGAATGTTGCTGATTGCTACCATCTTATTTTATAAGCAGCAGGTAATCTTTAATTTCCAAAAAGAATAAGAATTGTGCTTAGATTTAAGAAGAAATATTCTGCAAAGATTTACATAAAAAAGTGGGAGCTAATATTTTTTTCTTCTAAAGAAAAATAATTAAAACACTAAGAGCTTTACTGTTCTCACTAGGAGACAAATTTTCTTTTGAAAACTTTTTGGAGCAACTAAATCTTATAATTTCACAAACATTGTAACACAGCCTTTAAACACTTTTGGAAGGACAGGTCTATGCTACATTTTAAGCAGAAATACACTCCCTTATAAGAACAATAAAACAGCTGTATTTTTTTTTTTAATCTTGCTTCAGTTCATCTTCTTTATATTTATCATGACCCCAAAGCAGATTCAGCATAAAGTCATAGACCTACCAGAGCTAATAAATGAGCCTTTGCCACTATTTGCATGGGTTTTTACAGTTGCTAGTTCTCTGGCAGACCAGACTGTGGAGGTTTACCCAAAGATTCTTTACATGAAATGAAGGACATTGTCAGACAAAGGTAGGAAACCTGATGCTTATGAAAATCAAATTTTTCTTCCATGTGATTTGTTAAGTGAAGTGGGATGACACCATTTGTTGAATGTTGAAAATAATTCCTCTTACATCATGCACCTCCCATTACTGGCACCAGCAGTAACTGAAGCATAGTCTGATTTTCTTCTTGTTTAATATGAAGGAATAAGTAAACAGTACTGTATCTAACTCATCCTTCTCATTTGAGATGGCTGGCAGCAGGACCTGAATTTCTCCATAATGCAAGATATACCAGGTGTTAAAGTAGTTCTTGCTTTCTGGCTTCTTTTAATATTTTCCCAAGCAGTTGATACTCTGAGAACTTTATATGTTTCCATATACAGTTTATCGGCCATTGGTTGTCAGAATTATTGCTGTTATTTGCCTGGCAGATGTTGCTGCAACCCAAGCTTTGTGCCTTTTATTCAGCTCCTCTCATAGACTATCGCAATAGAGAGGAAAAAAATAAATTAAGACTCACTATAACTTTTTCTATGACCATTTCTATTACTTCATCTAACAACAGATCCTGAAAGGAAGACAAAGTTTGCAGTCTAGCTGAGCAGAATTCATTGATGCCTGCATATCTGAGGCTTCACTTTCCTGCTGAAGGATGCCAGGAGCAATAATTGTAACAGATTTAATTTAATTTATATTTTTTATTTTTTCTTTTTAATTGTACTTAATTGTTGTCTAATGCGACTTAAGTATTAGAAATCCACAGCTTTCTGTAAAACAAGCTGTCAGCTGATCAATTGTTTTGGTGAATTTGCCCTAGAAAAAAACAAATTTAAAAAAATCCCAACAAGCAATAATCAAAAATAATTAAGCACATGGGGGAATAGACAGCAAAGTCTTGGAAATGTTATTCTCCTCATGTGTGTTCTGCCGGATAAATTAGGTTTGAGGAGTTTTGGATTTGTATCAAATATTTGGAAATAATCCTGTCCATTTCTTCACTGCAAATGATTTTCTACATGTTACCGAACAGGGCATAACATCTGAGAATTTGTTTCCCACAGTGACATTTTTTGGCCTTGCAAATTAGAAATAGTGACAATGTGAATTACTTACTTGCTTCTGAAAGCAATATTGCCAGAATATAAAAGAATATTTAAGTATACTTAGCTGATTTAAGGAAAATCAGTTGGAGAAGTCAAGGTAGTTTCTTGCAAGCAGAAAAAAAAAAATTTAATTTGGCCCAACAGCCAAGGAAAGAGGAACAGCAGTGTCCCCAGCCAAAAGCCCTTGCCCAGATTTGTCACTTATTTTTGAACCCTTGTCTCATGCGTACGCAAATCACTTCATGAATATTCATCCCTTCAACATTATGTCATAGATTTCAACTTTGCCCTAAGTCCTTCAATCAATCAGCTCCAATATTCTACATTCCTTTCCCACTGTTTTGGCTAGCGCTGTCTTTTGTTTACCTTTGAGGAATGCAGGACAAGGTTTTTTACCTTTAATATTCAGCCTTAACTCTGAGGCCTGTGGAATGATTTTAAAATCTACTAATCCTTCTAAAATTCACTAAAAATTCACTAAATTTTCACTAATTCACTAAAATCCTTAAATCTCTAAGCCCCTACTTAACTCACTAAAATTTACAATTTTCTGAATCCTCAAATCACAGCAAAACAAGTTTCATTTTAAAAAGTTTTATGTAAGTAATCAGTTTTTTGAAACAGTCTGGAGTCACTGCCAAACAGACAATTTGAGCTGCCTCCCATAAGTGATGTGGTCCTGAAATACTAAAATGCCACTTTTATCTGCTACTCCCTGAATACTGAAGTCTTGTATTATAAAAACAAGAAATGGAAAAATTAAGCTTAGTAAAAGATTTGTCAGTCTTCTGGCTAAACATTTGATTTTTGATATTTTGATCTATATTTCAGTTTTTAAGTAATGCAAAGGCACTGAACAAATGGAGAAAGTACTCATTTATATTACTATTATAAAACTAAATGGAGTATTAACTGAGGTGATGACAAAATACTTCTGTTCTTCCCTAGATGAAAAGGAAAAAACATCATCCAAATATATGCAAGGTTTTATGAATACAACTTCAAAGTTAGCTGTCCAGAAAAGATACTGGAAACTTCTCCACACATAATATTTGTAGCTGACTTCAGATAAGTACAGTCATGCCTCCATATTCACAGATTATGAGTCTTCCACAGGACATGCAAAACCTTTAATCTCTCAATACAGGTCAGATATTAATATGGCAAATTATTGCCAGAAATATGGCAACATTGTAACACTGCAACATTCTGGCTCCTTACGGCAGAGAGGAGCACGGGAGTCAGAGTTTGTTTCCCTCTAACTGCAGCAGCTAGCACTGGAAGGAGTTCTTTGTCTGAGGCTATGAATATGCACATATGCACATATGCGCATATGCGCTGGCAAGTCTAGGCTGGCTGCTGAGGCCCAATCGGCCAGAACAAGGCCCCGTGTGGATCCCTGTGTTACAGCTAAAGACTTGATGACTCCTGGCAGGGTCTGCCGGGGCCAGGCCGCCCACCACAGCAAGATGGGACCGCACTGTCCTGCAGAATTATGCACTGTTCTATGAATAACTGAGTAAGTACAGCAGGAAAGATTTCCATGAATATGAGAAGGCACAAATATGACAGCACAAAAAACTGAGGTATTTCTGTATATTCACATAAAGACAATTCAAAACTATTTCATTCCTGGGTCATTAAATTATTTTAAAATTGTCATAGAGCAAGGTAATCAGTATCACGGAGCATAAGAACAAAAGAGGAACAGAAGTTTCTTTTGTCAAAAGCAAATATAAAAAATTAAATACTTTATTATGTGAATAGCAGTACAGTTGGCCCTCTTCCACTTTGTGCCCCCCATATTGTTGCTTCACATCTTAGCGGCATGATTTTTGAGCAATTAAGGAGGACCCTTTTTGCAACAAGGGAGGTGGTGGAATCACCATCCCTGGAGGTGTTTAAGAAAAGACTCGATGAGGAGCTCAGCAACATGGTCTAGATGGTGGGAGGCTTGGATGGATGGAGCTTGGTGCCCATTGTTTCATGTTTGTGGGCTTGATCCCTTGGGTGGGCGTTCACTTGGGAGTTGGACTAGATGATCCTGTGGGTCCCTTCCAACTCAGAATAACCTGTGAACCTGTGAACTGTGCATGTGCAACCTCACACATGTGAATATTCAATTAAGCAGTCATGAATATGCCAATCAACCTGCATAGCCGCTGCCACAGCTCCACTCCTGGCAGAGTGGGTGTCGTGGCAGCTCCCCTGCTCCCAGTCCACCGGGGGCGGTGAGGGCGGCTTTCCTGCTCCCGGCGTGGCCCAGGCGGCAGCAACTCCCCGCATCCTGGCCTGGTTGGGGCGGCAGCGGCTCCACCACTCCTGGATGGGGCAGGAAGGGCAAGTGCAGCGGCAGCTCCATGGCCCCCTGGTTCCCAGCCCAGCCTGAGCGGCGGTGGCTCTCCTGCTGCCAGGCAGGACGGGCAGGGTGGGCACGGCATTGGCTCTGCTCCAGGTAGAGCTGGGTGCCTGCCCCACTCCAAGGGAGGAGGCTACATGCAGTTATGAAAGATTTACACACTCTCAGATTAGATGTGCTGTCTGCGACTTTCTCGAATGGCTCTCCAAGATATACTCATCTACCCCGAGTACGGAGAGACCACGTCTACCCACCTCGAGAGACACCAGGACAGCGGCATGGGTGGCTGCCCCGCACCAGTGTTCCCAGTCGAGTGGAAAAGAGATTTTTCCCGGCTTGGGGTGGCTGTGGGCACTGAGAAATACTGACAAAAACACCAACACACAGCAGGGCAGTGCCAAAACAGCACTGGAGCACCAGGGGGCGTGAAAGGGTGTGGGCGAAATTTGTATATTAATGAGCTGCAAATCAATGTGGAAGGCAGGCTGTGCTACCATGGTATAGGAGACCTGACTGTATTGGTTTTTAACCTGACAAAGAAGTAAATAGCTTTTCATTTTTGTGAAGGTGAAAAGATGAAGAATTACTGTTGCTGAGGCAAATAAAGACTTTCAATTAAAGGCAGGGCTTCACGCTTTAAAATATATTCCAGAAGAGCAAGATAATAAATATCAAACATTTATAACAGAGATCAGGGTTTTTACATGCTGTGTGCCTTACTCATTAGTGCCAGGGGTGATTAAAAACTCCTTGTTAAATAGAAAGATGAGACCCTTTTTAAACAGAAAGATAAGACCATTGTTAAACAGAAAGATGAGACTTGCAAAATGTTTTTGTTGCTAATAGGTAGGGGTTTTTAATAATGAAAACATTTTTAAAACATATTTTAATATTTGAGTTCAACTATTTACTTGTCATATTAACTTAGGTTCACAAAGAGTGGCTTAGAAGACGATGGAATATGAAAAAATTAAAGAAGTAAAAGATTGAAGCAATTCCACAGTTCCATGATAGAGCGAAAATCCAGTTGTCCTTCTTAAGATTATTGCTGTTCAATACTTTCTACTGTCTATGAGAAGTTTAAGCAGTGAATCATCAGTAGAGTGTCCAGTTTGAGGGGTATGTAATATTTCTGTCTCTGCTGGAATGAAGTCTTGGTGATCTCTATAACGTAAGTAAAATAAAGTAAAAGTAAATGAAGAACCATGTACTTTACAGAATAGTTCTTTTGTCAAGACATTCAAAATTCAGTTTCAATAGCTTTGTAATACTCAGTCGTAGCTTTATAATGACCAATGTGTGCAGAGAGACTTAAAGAAGTAATAATACAGATAATTTAAAAGTTGTATGAATGGATCTCTTAGTTATTTCTGTCCATTTGGTTTCAAGATCTTTTCTTTAATCCTTGAAATAAGGAGAAACAAAAATCTTGTGTTTTCTCCTGTAAAGCTTAGGCAGAATAAGAAAGCACTCTACAATTTTAAGCAATCTAAGGAACTCTAGCAGAGACTCACTTCATCTCATATCTGTTAGCTTTTAATTTAAGACTGTTTTATCTTGCCAGAAGTGTAAAAGCCAAATGAATGAGGATGAATGGGCTATGATGTCATACAGAACTAATGGCTGTTCAACTGAAAAGTTTAATTAATGTTACACATAAACTATTTTACCTGTCACTGTAGTTCTGACCTTGCAGTTTGTTAGTATAGGGAGATAACTTAAGAAATAGCAACACACAAACCAGAAGTAAGGAAATTTTTTTCCTTGACATGTGATAGAACGGCAATAAGGGTAATTGAAATATAAGATGCATCTGTCATTGATACAGATACCTAATTTTGATGGTGTAGGAGAATGACCGATGTGACATTTTGTTAATTTTCATCAGCTGGAGCTTGAACAATTTCTCAAGAGTAAGTGACCTTACATTATTAGATAATATAGTCTCGACCCTGACTGTCATGGTAACACAGACTGTGAACATGCAGTCAGTAAAACAGCCCTACTGAAACAGTTACAATTTTCAGTGGGGTAAAATCAATTAAAAGCTCCAATAATAATGTCTGATGGCCTTGACACCGCACCTCAGTGTTCCCTCTGATTCTTCTCACACTTCCTATTTACAGGATCACAGGATATTCCGAGTAGGAAGGGACCCATAAACATTTTCTAGTGCAACTCCCAAGTGAGCACCGGAAGTAGGAGTCAAGCAGAAGTCAATCACGAATCTTCATAGAAGTATGGTGAAAGTTCGTTTATTGTAAACAAAACTATCCCTTTTATCCCCTCAGTGTTCTAGTGCACACATCACACAAGTGTAATTCTATTCTAACACTGGTTTCTAGACTAACTACACATGCATTACAAATAGTTGATTGGACAACTCTTCTAGGAGAGCCTGCCAGGACTTTCCAACATTCCTTCCTTCCATGGTTATCTCCGTAGTTTCTTTCTTTAGCTGGATCCAAGGCCGTTACTGTGGTTACCATGGAAAGTCCCAAACTGCTGCAGCAGGGCAAATACCTCTTTATGTCCTTTACTCTCTAAAAATCCCTCTACAAGCACCCACACAGGGATCAAACCCACAACCCTGGAGCCATGGGCACCACATTCTGTCCATCTGCCATGGTCCACGCGGCTGGGCTGGACGCATGATGGTTGGTTTGCTAGATCTCAAAGTACAAAGGAAAATTCTGAAAAGGGGTTTACTTTTCATCAAACAGTGAAACCTTATTATGTGCCCGTAAAGTAGGAATGTGATAGGTGAAAGTGAGATAGGAAAGGTAAAGAGAAAGGGAGAGAGAAAGAGGATTTATAGCTACCACCAGAACGACAAAACCTCAAGGAGTCCCTACAGATCGTTGTGATGCAGGGTGGGAGAAGCATCCAAAGTTCAGTTGCTAAGAGGCCATCTTTTATACTAGAAGTTACCCCTTGGCCTGTCCTCCTTTCTCTGCCACATATGTCCAAGGAATAATATCCGAGGTGTGGTCAGACTCAAGCGGCCTTTTGCCAGGAAATGTGTTTTCATGTTGCAATGACAAGGCTGTATGATTCACAGCATATCTCATTCTGTCCCTGGATGACAGGGAGAATGTTACAGCATATCTCGTTCTGTCCTCCGGATAATGGAGGAGAGTAGGAATATCTAGTACCATACTGACATTGCTCTGGAGTATCTGCACCCTGGTTTCCATAGGAACCACAGTCCAGGGAACATCACTCAGCATCCCAAACTCTTGTTAAGAACTTAGCCTAAGTTTTTAGGGTTATCAATATTGTCCAAGTCCCTGATTGCAACATTGAGACAATATTCCTCTTCTGACTGACTCTTACACCATCTGAGCCTCCCATTATCTAGACCCTGTCACTGAGTTCCTCATGCAGTCTTTTTTGAAATACCTCCAGGATTGGTGACTCCACCACCTCCCTGGGCAGACCATTGCAATGAGGGATCACTCTTTCTGTGATAAACCTCTTCCTAACATCCAGTTTAAAACCTCTACTGGTGTTTCCTAACATCCAGTTTAAAACCTCTACTGGTGTATCTTAAGGCCATGTCCTCTTGTTCTGGTGCTGGCAGCCTGATACGAGAGATTTATACCCACCCGACTGCAACCTCCCTTCAGGTAGTTGTAAACAGCAATGAGGTCACCTCTGAGCCTCCTCTTCTCCAGACTGAACAATCCCAGCTGCCACAGTTGCTACCCATAGGGCTTGTTCTGCAGTCCCTTCAGCATCTTTGTTGCCCTTCTCTGGACCCTCTCAAGCAGTTCAAGATCTGTCTTAAACTGGGGAGACCAGAACTGGACACAGTTCTCAAGATGTAGTCAGTACTGGGCCTAGCACTGATCTCTGTGGGACGCTACTTGTGACCAGTTGCCAGTGGGATGTGGTACTGTTTACCAACACTCTCTGAGGTGTTTTGTAGGCTGTCCTCCTGTTCAGCCATCAGGCTCAGGCATTCCTTGCAACCAGGAGTCTGGACAACCACATCCATTGACACAGGGATTGCTTGGATCTGAACTGCCCTTGTGGTATTGGCCTTGGCTTTCGTCCATCTGGTTCTAACCATCATTGACAGGGGGAGGGCTAGGAGGATGAAGGCAAGGAGATACATCACCTACTAAAACAGCTGTTTAATTTTCTTATTCACTGTGCTGCAATAAGTTTAGAATTAGGGCTTTGGTTTCCTTTAATAACTTAAAAAATNGGAACATCACTCAGCATCCCAAACTCTTGTTAAGAACTTAGCCTAAGTTTTTAGGGTTATCAATATTGTCCAAGTCCCTGATTGCAACATTGAGACAATATTCCTCTTCTGACTGACTCTTACACCATCTGAGCCTCCCATTATCTAGACCCTGTCACTGAGTTCCTCATGCAGTCTTTTCTGAAATACCTCCAGGATTGGTGACTCCACCACCTCCCTGGGCAGACCATTGCAATGAGGGATCACTCTTTCTGTGATAAACCTCTTCCTAACATCCAGTTTAAAACCTCTACTGGTGTTTCCTAACATCCAGTTTAAAACCTCTACTGGTGTATCTTAAGGCCATGTCCTCTTGTTCTGGTGCTGGCAGCCTGATACGAGAGATTTATACCCACCCGACTGCAACCTCCCTTCAGGTAGTTGTAAACAGCAATGAGGTCACCTCTGAGCCTCCTCTTCTCCAGACTGAACAATCCCAGCTGCCACAGTTGCTACCCATAGGGCTTGTTCTGCAGTCCCTTCAGCATCTTTGTTGCCCTTCTCTGGACCCTCTCAAGCAGTTCAAGATCTGTCTTAAACTGGGGAGACCAGAACTGGACACAGTTCTCAAGATGTAGTCAGTACTGGGCCTAGCACTGATCTCTGTGGGACGCTACTTGTGACCAGTTGCCAGTGGGATGTGGTACTGTTTACCAACACTCTCTGAGGTGTTTTGTAGGCTGTCCTCCTGTTCAGCCATCAGGCTCAGGCATTCCTTGCAACCAGGAGTCTGGACAACCACATCCATTGACACAGGGATTGCTTGGATCTGAACTGCCCTTGTGGTATTGGCCTTGGCTTTCGTCCATCTGGTTCTAACCATCATTGACAGGGGGAGGGCTAGGAGGATGAAGGCAAGGAGATACATCACCTACTAAAACAGCTGTTTAATTTTCTTATTCACTGTGCTGCAATAAGTTTAGAATTAGGGCTTTGGTTTCCTTTAATAACTTAAAAAAATAATGTAAAAGTAAATAAACATCATAGAATCAGTGTAATGGAGATAGAATAGAAAGATTGCAACACCACTAAATTACCTTTTGGCTTTACAACAACATAAATTATTATTGCTTCTTCAAGAAGGATTTTTATTGTAAAATATGAGTTCCATGTGCTCCTTTTAAATTCTATCCTGAACAAAACCCCAACCAACATTCAAATAATTAATCTAGTAAGTTATCTAATTTAAATAAAAAAGAAAGCACACAACTTACTCCCCAAAATTCTTATTTTCCAAGCATTACAACCTTTTTTTTTTTTTCCACAAGTTATCTGAATGACTATAAATTTAAGGTGAGATCACTAGCAAAGATCAGCAGCCACTGTTATCCTCTGCCAGAGTAGGGGCTTTAGAATAATGGAGTACAAAATAAAGAACTACCTTCTTTTTAAACTCCTTGTCTTTAGCATCCCTAGTGACATAGTCTGCCTTCCTGCAGGCTTTGTTTTAGTAGAGACAGTAACTTTACGATTGGTGTGTGTTTGGGTCCCAGGTGTGTGGGGGTTTAGGGCCATTTGGGCATTGCTTTGTTTTGTTTTTATCTCCTGTTACTGGTATAATATTCATTTAGCATACATATCATATACATAAATTTGCATGTATATTTTCAATAAATCTTGTTACATCTCTATCGATTCATTTGTCCAGTGTTGATAAGTAACTCCACTCTTTGTCTCAACCTGAGACATTTGTGAAAATATTTGTTTTATTTTTAATTTGATTTCTTAATACAAAACTATTATCTAGTAATACTGTACTTAGACCATATACATTCTAAGGTGTTTGATTGTGCATACAGAACTAGCTTAAGAAACAATAGAAAAAAAAATTTTAGTATCTTTTTTGCTGTAGAAATAGAGAGTGCAGAAGAATAAGTCCTTTCTTGCTTTGGCTATATTATCCATTTGATAATCTTCTGTCTCATTAAAAAACTGTTCAGCTGCCTAAATAAATCTAGATAATATCATTTAATGTATTCAAGGATTGTTCAGACATTCACTTAAAATTGACACATACATTATAGGCTAAAGATATTTTTTTTAACAAGTAGATGAAGTCAAGTAAAATAAGACAGAAATTTCTAGAAGTAGAATATCTACTGGTAAATAGAGACTAGTAGCTGATAGTTATATTTGGGCAATCAAATCCAACCAAAAATGAAATTGTAAATTCAAACTTGTGTTTGTTGAGAGGCAAGAGTTGAAGGAAGAGAAAGGTTGGAAAGGAAGAACAAAATGGAACAAAACCACTAGACTTGCTAAACTTTGTTCTTCATTTTTAGACCACTTATTTGTGTACCTGTACCAGTGTGATATGCCTGATATAGCTTTGGTGATGAAGTACAGTCATACCTTCCAGTTTGCAAGGAACGGGTCTCCCGAGGGTCTTGTGAAACGTCTAATTCGCAAACACGTATGGGTCATTAATACGCCTACGGGTGGGGAAGGGATGTACCTGGGCTCTGGTCAGTGCTCTTGGAACCTGGGAAATCTTAACTTTGCAACACTGCGACACCCGGGGCCTCTTATGGCGGGGGGTGGTGTCAGAGTTTCTTTCCCTTTAACTGCGGTGGCTATGCTACGTACATCTGCTGGTCTCAAGTGCAGGAGACACAGCAGAACACCCCAGGGCATGGCGAAACAAAGGCCTCCTCCTGGCGCAGCAGCTGCAGTGGTGGCGTAGGCACATCTCATCAGTTCACTGTCCTAGCACAAAGCGCTTACCTTACCACTGCCACGGTCAGCCCAGCTCCACTTTCATGAGACACTTTTCCTGGGGCTACATCATCACCAGGTACACCAGGTGCTCAGTACCCAGGCACAGACCACATCACCTTCCCTGCCTGTAGCCATGAAAACAGTAACACGCATCCAGCAGGGGTCAGTCCCCCGGCTGGGCTTAGAGTAGCAGGGGACAGCCTGACTTGTAGCAGTGTTGCACTGGGTCTCAGCGGCTGCCCAGGGCATACTGTGGCATAAGCTTTCCATGGTAGGGATTGGTGTTGAGACACACAGGAGTGGGGCAGGGACCAAGACATGACTCTGCCGGAGTATAAATGTCATGGATCATGAGTGAGAGGCACCGCGTACCCTCCCCCTAGGGCCAGGCCAGTTCCACCCCACAGGGAGCGCCGGTGCTGCCCCTCAGTGAAACAGAGGCACTGCACATGTGTGAGCCGGGAAGCTCTGTGAATCACTGAAGCAGATTGGTGGGGAAAATTTCTTGCAAACTAGTGAGGTCGCAGTGGAGAAGTCACAATGAAGTCAGGCATGGCTATATTTCCCAGTGAACATTATTTACAATGATAACTGAAACACAAATGTCTCTGGTCCTCCAACACTATTCTAACCACTAGGGTACACAGAAGCTTGGACAGGTTCTAATTTTTTTATATACAGTGATCCTTTGCTACTTCATGGTTAATTATTCACGGTTTCAAAACATCATGTGGATTTTTCCCCTGGCTTTACCTGCTTGTCCTAGGTTAGAACCTTCTTGGAGTGGAAAGGAAAAAAAACCCCCTCTTATCTACTTTACTATACTATTTGAATCAAAGGAGCTTTTGCTCAAAAAATATAGAAAAAGGAAGCAACAATTGTTTACACACATATGTAAGTATATATATGCATAAAGACAAAAAAAAAGAACAAACTGTAACATAACTGTAACAAGGAAAAAGCAAAAAAAAGCCAAAAAGAACGCTGCACCCCCCCCCCAGATATAAGAGGCCAAATGGCCCATCAAGAGCCATTAGCTCTCCAGACAAAGGACAAGAGGAGTCCTCTACCCACATCTTCTTTGAGGAATTCTGCCCTTTTTTAAGTTGATTTAACATCTCCCTTCCTCAGAGTTTGATAATAGCATGGTGGTCATTGAAAAATTAAATTTAAGCCATGACACGTCTTTACAGGTTTTACCTTATTTACTGCTACTTCATGGATTTTACTTATCCCAGCATGTGCTGGTTTAGAAGGAAACCTGCAGGAGAAATGAACACAATTTGGAGATACCACAAGGCAGAGCTGCAATTTTACTAAAAAGATCACAATACATACAATGACACAAGATAACAAAACTGCTTTGACCCACAAGAACAAAGTACAACCCAACCCCCCGGGGACTGGAACAGCACGGAGCTTATGAACCCCTGCACCAGCGACTAAGTGGTGCCCCCTGGCTACAGGGCAGAAGGAAAGGAGAAAACCTGGTACTTGGGATGGTGGTCTGCTGAAGAAATGGTAGTAGTCTTCTCAAGAGTGGTAGCCACAGTCCTGTTGGAGTTCTGTTCCATCTCTGGGTCCAATGAGAAAGGTTCCCCAGTCTCATATTTCTAGGATTATACCTCCCCCAGGACAGGGGGTTCACAGTGGTTGTTTTATCTCTGTGTGTCCTGGGATATTTTTGAATCCTTTGATGATGTGGGCCATTGTAATTGCCTATTGTGTCAGTGCAGATGGGTCCATTAGCAGGGAGGACCCCTCCAGCAGCGTGTGGAGGTGTTAATGTGTTGTGTCCACACATCCCACTCCCCTCCTTCCTCCACTCCCCCCCTCATCACTTTCCTTATCTATTGTGGCCTGAGGTGTGAAGTGTGCTCTGGGCAGCTGTTGCCAAATGATTTCTCATTAACAGTCCATCAGGAATGACATGGAGTAGAATACACAACTTTTAGTTATACCTTCATAGTGATAAAACAGTCCCAGCTCCTGTAATTATGACACGGCATCCTTCTGAAACCGACCTCTCATGATATTTGGGGCATTACTGTATTCCTAAGAAGTATATATTTATTCTGCTTAAAGGGAAATGTCTTTCAAGAAAAGAAGGAAGACATAAGTGATGGAAGTAGAAAGTAAAAACTCATAAAGTTTAACATTTTATTTAACTTAATAAGCCCAAACAAACAAACAAAAAAAATCTGATGTCATATTAAAAACATTAACCTTCAAATGAGAAAGTAAAATCAGTATAGATTTTCAGATATATTTACTTTTTCAAGTTTACAAAACACTTGTATCAACTGACTCATTAAATATCTTGAGCCGTTTGACATATGATCTGCTCTTACTGGTGTACTATCTCTGACATAATTTCCATTACATTTTACTTACAGTTATATATTCTCATAGTCTGGTTTTGAATGTTGTTTTACTTCACAGTTCTATAATGTTTTCCTCTTAATCTTAGTCTTCTTGTTTTCTACTGATTCACATACTTGTACATACTCTTTTTTCTCTGACACTTTTAGTATATATCTTAGGTTTCCTTTGCTTAGTATTTTCTTGGAACAGCAGGTCTTCTAAGCCAATGAAAGAAAACTTCAGTGCCATAATTTTTGTTATGTCTGTTTGCTTCAGCGTGCTATAGCCCAAACACCTTTCTCTAATTGTACCAGAAAAACACTGGGAAAAGCCTACTCTAGTTCCTGGATTTTGTATCAGCTAAGTTGTCCCCTTTGGTGTTTTAATTTAATGAAAGAAGTTAATTGATGCAGAAATAGCTTGACAAGTTAGAGGCAGCACTATTATTTGGAACATCCGAGAAAGATTGATTGATGATTCCTCTAACTTCTAACATGAAGCTGATTATAAACCAGAATCTGCTGAGACCAAATACAGTCATCTCTTTCTTCTGGTGTTCCTTATTTTGTTTTGAGTCTTCATTTTTCCCTTTTGTATCCTTTTGAGGTTATTCCAGAAGTGAAAGTCTCTAAATAACTGTCCCAGTCTTGACATTCTGATGCATGTTAGCAGAAACTTCTGCTAGCACAGTGGCAGACTCCAGTCAACAGAGGTCTGTAACAGTGTGGAGATATTCCTATGTGAACTGCTTTATGATATTAGCAGTCAAAATCTAAGCAAATACTTACATTTATTTGAGAATTTTTTTCAGTACAAAACGGATATGCAGTCGGCCCTCCAATACCACGGTACTGTGGACATTGGTGCCTCCCCATGAAGCCCTCTGTCTGTGTAGAATAGCAGTTCATTAATATGCAAATTTGCCCCACACCCCTGGCGCTCCAGCGTTGTTTTGGCACTGCCCTGATGTGTATCAGTGTTTGTGTCAGCACAATTTCCCACCCTGGGAAAAAATTCTTTTCCGCTTGGCTGGGGACACTGGTGCAGGGAGCCACCCACGCCACTGTCCTGTTGTCTCTCTGGGAGGGTAGACTTGTTCTCTCCATACTCGGGGTAGACATCTACCCTGAGAAAGTCTNGTCTGGGAGGGTAGACTTGGTCTCTCCATACTCGGAGTAGACATCTACACTGAGAAAGTCTCAGACACCACGTCTAACCTGAGTGTTTGTAAATCTTTCATAACTGCATGAAGCCTCTTCGCTGGGAGTGAGACAGGCACGGCACCAGGGGGACCTGGTGAGGCTGGTTCCCTCTGAGTGGGGCAGATGCAGCACCGGGGGGACCTGACATGGCCAGCTCGCTCTGAGTGGGGCAGGTGCAGCACCAGCAGGACATGGTGAGGCCGGTTCCCTCTGAGTGAGGCAGGGCAGGCGCAGCAGCAGGGGGACCTCTGAGTAAAGCGAGGTGGGCAGGATGGGTAGTGTGTCTGTAGTCCGTGCAGTACGGCATGGGGGTTGATTTGAATCTTTATGACTGTCTGATTTGAACATACATGACTGTCATTTCACGCAGGCACTGTCACAAAACGGGCTTCCTTAATCACTGAAAAACTGTGTAGAGGTGAAGCCGCTATCTGGGAGGTGTGAAGTGAAGAGGGCATACTGTATATTGTAAGTCCTTTACTATTCTTTGCCTACCTGCAAATGGATCATTACAGAAGTTGGATTTGATATTCCTTGTGGGTTCCTTCCAATTCATGATATTTTATGATCCCTCATGTTATTGTTGTTCTTTTTCTTCAAATGACATGATCCGTCACCCACATTTATCACCTGCTCTTTTAGGAACCCTGTAGTTCTCATCCACTTTTCTACATATATATATAATTATCACACAATTAAATCTGATCTTCCATGCAATTTGTCTGACACTTTTAAAATTAAATGATAGACTATAAGAAACTGAACAAATAGCAGTGCAGTTAGGAGTCTTCCCCTGCTTTGTCAGAACTGAAAGAAAATGCATCACTATTGGGCTATAGGAGAAAAGCTACATTTCTTGAATCGGAATGTTCAAGTAGACTAAGTCCAGTGTGTAATTGTGGTGGCATGCTTAAGACAGTTTAATAAAGCCTATTTTGCCTTCCATACATCACAATTTTACATTAATTCCTTTTTTCTGCCTATTTAAAATACTATTTGAAAAAAAAAGAGCTTATATAATTCTTAATTGGTTTTCTCTTAATATGGACATTTTTTGTGGTTGCTTTTTTTTTCTTTGCTTTTTCTTTTTTTATTGGAAAAGCTATGTAGGATCCCTTGTATAATGTTTAGCACTGAGGGCCTCTGAGGAATTCTGACTGGCTGGTACCTGACAGGGACATTTCCTTGACATTACTACATTATACGGAACAAATGAAATGTCACTACTTTGAATGCAGATATTGATAACTGAACAAAATGCTCATTTACAAGGATCATTTATCATTGTAATTCCCTTAGTGCTGTGCATAATAGCTCGTATGCATTTATTTAACAGTTTTTTCAAAAGAGAGGAGATGGAAACTATGAAGAAAAGTTCTCAAAAATACACAAACAGAATGCTGGTACCTGTGCCAGTTTAAAAGTAAGCTGACAGAAGAAATGAACCCAATTTAAGAGAGATTACCAGTCAAGAGTTGCAATTTACTAAAAAGATTACAATTCATTCACTGTTACGAAGAAAAACTGGTTTTGATCCATGATGACAGAGTATAACCCAGCACTTTGGGACAAGAACAGCATAGTTCTTGTTAGCTACTGTGCTGAGCACCACGTGGTCCTCCTTTGTGGAGAGCAGAATGGAAGAAAACCTGTTAGTTAGGATGATGGCCACAGTTCCATCAAAATAATCATTACCATCTCCTCAAGAATGGCAATGACAGTCCTGGATCAGCCAAGTGATAGTCCCAAACCCTAAAGATTATATATCCTCAGGTTCAGGTGAGAATGCCCAGCACTTCCCCCAGGGCAGGGAGTTTCACAATGGGTGGTTTAATTCTGTGAGTCATCAGATATTTGGGGAATCTTTGGTGGTCTAGGTCATTGCAACTGCCTGTTATGCCAGTGCAGTTGGGTCTATCAGCAGAGAGGATCCCTCCAGCTAGGTGTGAAGGTATTAATTCCTCCCTGGAAAGGAGTTATCACAACTGAGTCATTGGTGTGAAAACAGACACTCCCTTGCCTCACAGGATTTTTCTCTTTCCTTATCTCTTTTGATCTGAGGTGTCAGATGTGCCCTGGGCAGCTGTTACAAATGATTCATTATTAACAGTCCATAAGAAATGACATGGAGGGTTTAGAATATAGATTTTTGTTTGTACCTACATAGTGATAAACTGGTTCCAGCCTCTGTAACTAGGACAATAATTTACTAATTTCAGGTGTGACCAGTGGCAGGTCTTTTATAATGCTGCAGTCATCCTCTGAAGGATGAGAACAGATTCAATAAGGATATAATAACAAAGTGAGAAAGAGAAAATTGGTGCAAAGAAAGTACGCCTTCTCAGTTCTGTAAATTAGCATCTCATTTGAAGGAAAAGGAAAGACCCACTGCAAGCTTGAGGGGTTTAAATAAAATATTTCTGTACTTTCACAGAAACTGTAAATATGTTAAAAAAATAACCACCATTATTTTTTTAAGTATTGATTTTAGCATTTCTGATTTCTTTATAGTTTTTATATATCAAAATAAATACAAATAATGTACATATAATCACATACAAATATAATAAATATGGTATTTCTTAATATTGTCTTTACTGCAAGTCATCTGCACTGAAGTAGTCATTATATTAGAGATTATTGTGGCATTCAAGAAATGCTTCTACTGAATTACTTTTGCTTTTCACAGAATTAATTGAGATTTTAACTACAGAGGAATGACAAAAATATTATTCTGTAAATCAGTACTTCCATATAATAGTGTAGTCTCAGAGTTTGAACTTTGTTGCAAGATTCTCTCTTCTCTGCTTTGTTTATTATTAAGAAGTTGTAGTCAAGAAGTTTCTTTTTGCACTTGAGAATCAAGAATCCAGGTTCCTTCTTTACAAATCCCAGTAGAATCCAAAGGCTTCCATTGTTCAGGAATGTTAACTGGGAGGGGAGGAGACAATAACTTCATGAAAATAAAAATCTTTCAGAATCCCGCATAAATTAATATTTTCCTGATAATTAAGATCATTTGCATAATTACGCTATATGTATTAACCTTCTATATTTGTGTTGTAACTAGGAGATTTTAATCCTTTTTTTGTAACTTGGAAATAAATACAAGGGGGTTTTCCTTTTTTTGGTTTTGGATTTCATTTGGGATTTTAGCTGCAGTTTATTACTGTGTGTACATGTGAGTTCATCAGTCTATGAAAAGATACACATTGCTGTCTTAAAACAAATTTCCTTATTAGTTACATACTGTGTCAGCTAGTGTAGTGATAACACTGATGCTATGAACACTGCTGTAAAGTAAATGCTACTAACTAGAACATATTTATCCTTCAAATGCAAATACAGTTATAGTATCAACTTATGAATTTAAAAATGTAGTTTCATAATTTGTGCATAAGGAATAATATTTACACACAAAGAGGGAAAAATAATTCAAAAAGCAGTAGCCACATGTTAGGACATTTGGAAACTTGACTTAAATTTACAACCTTTTCAAATTATGCTGTTTTCATGAGCAAAAGGATGAAAGCAATAAAAATATAAAGAGTAAGTTCTTCTGTAGCACTGAATCAAGTAAGTCTTCCCTATCTCTGGGCCATTGCAGGAATAGGTGATGATTTAAGGAAAATCAGTTCTGGAGTTAAAGTTTGCTTGTAAGCTACAGAAAGATTTATTTTTGGCCTCAGGTACAAGGGAAAAACACCTTTGAACCATGCATTCCCAAGCATCTCAAAAGGTCAAAAGCCAAAGGCAAAAAGCCCCACCCCAGCTCTCTCCCCTGCTTAGGTGCATCTGCCTGATACATACAAAAACCACCTCATGAATATTTATCCCATCACCATTATGTCATAAATTTACACTTCGCTTTAAGACTTCGACCAGCTAGCTCCAATGTTTCATATTCCTATGATCCCTGTTTTGACTCAAACTCTGTTCTGTTTATCATTCTGTTCGGGGAAACTAGAATTTTTTGCCTTTGATATTCAGCCTTAAATTTCAAGCCAGGAAAATGCCTCTAACACCTACTAATTCTTCAAATCTGAATCTTCTAGCTATTTCACTAAAATCCATGAATTTCTAAATCCTCAAATCAGTGATACTATGACCTTCCTTCACTGGTGTTGAGTCATATTTTTCTAAAATACGGGGATATTAATGCCTTTTAAATAAAAAAATATCTTCATCTTCAGTCTTTCAAAATTACTTTTATAATAATTATTTACATCTCATTTTAGTAAATGAGCTATATGAATGGCTTGGATAAGTAACATATTTCGAATTCACAGCTCAAAATACAATGAAGTTTCAGTAGCTTGAAAATTATAATAGAAATAAATGCATATGGCTTACTGCTGATAATGGCTGTCCAAAGTATTTTATAAGAAATCTAAGGCAATATTTTAAATTACTTATGTTTTAAGCCCTGATAAGTACTTCCAAATTATCTATTTTATCAGGATTGAAGTAAGATAAAATAAGTAGTACTTATAGATGTAATTACAAATTAAAAACAAGTAAATATTCCCTTAAGCAGGTACATTTTAAGGTACTTTACAACCTATTACTATATAGATCACTGGTCTTAATAAGTGTAGTCATCAAATTAAGGTCAAAGCTAAAATTAAATCAATACATTTGAAGTTCAAGTAAACATAATAGTTAATTAGATCTATTTAGGAAGTTCTGTTATCAGAGGGCAAGATAATCAAAGTATGTAAACATCAATATTAGTATATAAGATCATAAAAGCAAAGGAAAATTACTCAAACTAACAACAATTACATGATAGCTTGTTTTCAGTAAACTTTCCCTTGTGACTGTTAGGTCAAAAATTTACTCCCAAATCTCACTGCTATGTCCTTCGGTAATTTTTCAACCTCCTCCACAAAATCACATGTCCTTTCTGTGACCTTAATCAAAATGCAGTTCAATTAGGCAGAAGGCCTCTTCAGTGAGGATTTAGGCTTCACTTTTAAAAGAACACATTAAAATCACTATTTATCAAGTACATCACTGAAACAAGGGCTGAGGGGAAATGAAAAAAAACTCCTCTTCAATAAATAAAATTAGAATCATAGAATAACAAATTATCTTGAGTCGGAAGGAACCCACAAGGATCCAATCCAATTCCTGACTACGCACAGAACAACTTAAAAGTTAAACCATGTATCTAAGAGCATAGTCCAAATGCTTCTTGAAGACTGACAGGCTTATATCCTTGCCTACTTCCTTGGGGAGCTTTCCAGTGCTTGAACACTCTCTCAGTGAAGAACTTTTTCCTAAATTCCAATGTGAGCTTCCTGTGCTATAACTTTAAGCCATTCCCTTGCATCCTATTACTAGACAGTGGAAAGAAGTGATCAGTGCCTCGCTCTGGTGGTCCATCTCACAAGGAAATTGCAGTCAGTGATGAGTTTACCCCTCAGCCTCCACTTGTCTAAGCTGAACAAACCTCATATCCTCAGCCACTCTCCATAAGTTATGCCTTTCAGTCCTTTCACCATCTTTGTTGTCATTCTTTGCACACATTTTTGGGAGTGACAGGCAAATATCAGAATTTTCCAGAAAGAGAAATTCCCTAAGAAAAGTATTATTTTTAATGTGTCTTTTTAATATGTGCAGGTACAAATGGTATACAGGGAGAGCATAGACCTCTATGACCCAATAGTTACTATTGGAACTATAAGTTTATCGTTCAGAAGATAAATTAATTTTTTTTAATAATTCCTGCTTAGTGTCACCAGTGCACACTGGAAGTCAACAAACTTAAACAGCTTTGTAGAGAAGGACCTTGAGGTTCTGGTGGACAAGGTGGTCATAAGCCAGCAAAAGATCCTCCTGGAAAGGAAAGCAACAGCATGATGGGCTGTTAGGCAGTGCTGACAGCAGGTTGAGGCTGTGATCCTTCCTCTCTGATCAGTACTGATGAGACTGTGTCTGGAGTGCTGCATGGTCAGATTTTAGTCTGAAAACTATCAGAACTGTCTTACATAAATTAAAGGTAAAAAAAAACTTTGTTAGAAGGAAGGATAAAAGCAATCTAGGAGCTATAAGCATTTCCCTCCATTCAGTGTCTAAATACTATCATCACCAAAGCCGTGTAAACTGTGGGAACACCTGCTTCAGGCAATTTATAAAATTAAAAAGGAGAAATTACCACACAATACCAGTTCATGTCTCTTGCCTGGCACATATTGCTCATCATATTTAGGGGGAAAAAACCCCCAACAACAAACCAAACTCAGCTTCTTGTGAAGCTCAGACTAGATTCTGACTTTCTGCTCTTCATTGTTATGATAAAAGATTAAAAATAAATTCAGACAGTATTTGTTTTTCTTGAGACATATCAAAAATAAACAGTAATGTATGTTTTAAGGACCTTTCATATTAAAAAACTCTTATAGAAATGAAACTCTAAAATAAGTATGTGTTTTTATGTATCTGATACTGGTTTGGTTTTCTGTTGTTTTGTTATAGTGCTTCCTAGAGATTAAAACGATTGGATATTTCTCCTAATTCTTTATGCTTAGGAATTCTTTATTCAGCCCATTTCTTTTCTTTTGAGCTGCTTGTTATTCTTTGAAGTTATATCTCCTCAGGCTCTTCGATATTTTCCATTGACTCTTCTCACTTTAATTTAATTACTTTTTCTTTTTCTGAGAGTTTGCAGAAATGGAAAGTATACAGGCTGTATTGAATTATATTTCTTGCTTGACCTTTAAATATTAAAAAATGAGTAAAAAGTATCTTGAAATAGATTCAAACCTTGGATTCACGATTTTCTATGAATCCCATTGAAAATGTATATCCTTTTTGAAGTAGGTTTGCATGCAGGAGCTATGAATAAAATCAATAGCAAACTGGAGATTTAGTAATAATATAATATGAAAAATAAGAATACTTGTAGCTGTATATAAGCCCTGAAAGGGGAACAAAATCAAATGGGGAAAGGGGCAGGGCAGTGCCTAAAAAAACACTTAGAGTTAATACATGAATTTTGTAATAGGTATTTCTTTACAAGAGAACTATACATCCAACAAAATTTTTATTTTAATGGGGTCCATGAAGCAAGTTTCATTGTGGTATCTCTTTGCAATGACACATGTTGTTAGGACACATAGACCTCATTGCTGTTTACAAATACCTGAAGGGAGGTTGCAGTCAGGTGGGTGTGAATCTCTTCTCTCAGGCTGACAGCACCAGAACAAGAGGATATAGGCTCAAACTACAACAGGGGAGGTTTAGGCTGGATATTAGGAAGACCTTTTTTACAGAGAGAGTGATCTCTCTAGAATAGTCTGCCCAGGGAGGGGGTGGAGTCACCATCCCTGGAAGTGTTTAAGAAAAGACTGGATGTGGAGCTCAGTGACATGGTCTAGATGGCGGGAAGCTTGGATGGATGGAGCGTGGTGCCCATGGTTCCACACTTGTGGGTCTGATCCCTGGGTGGGCATTCGCCTGGGAGTTGGACTAGGTGATCCCGTGGGTCTCTTCCAACTCAGAATAATCTGTGAACCTGTGAACATATACACACACATCCTCACCATGGAGTTAATATATTTAATGTAGTTAGTGTGTTTGCATCCTCCAAACATGTATCTAAATAAGAGGGACACACTCTTCAGGTCTTTTTAAAGCAAAGAACACTTTTATATTTCTTAGAGTTGAGTAAAACTAGTTGAGACAGAATGTGAATATATGTAGACTGGCTTTGAGCTGTCTTCTTTTAATTGATATTCTCAAGTGAATTTGCTGAGAAAATAATTGTGTCTGAATATATACAATTATGTTTTAGATCAAACACCTTTATTCATTATTTGAAAATGTTGTCTAAGAACATTAGTATACCATGAAAAACACCTTGAAGTATGTAGATTAAAAGAAGGATCACCTAATGTTTAGGAGTCTGTTATCATCTTATTTCAGACTTAATTTAAATGAGTTTATGAAAATGTAATCCAAAGCTAAAGTTTAAACTTCCAGTAAGTAGTGTGCTTATAAAGTAAAACTCTAATGTTTAGCAATTCTTTGTCTGAATTGAAGAATTCAAATTTACTATCACAATTATTTTCAGGTAAGATTGTAGAAATAGCATATGAGCTCATTATTTTAATGAGAAATGATTATAAAGCTGGTGATGAAAGCTGACATAGGTCTGCAAGTGAGAAATCACATTGCTTTTAATTTTTTAGAATGAAATCAATGTTAATTCAACAATTACCATGCAGCTTTACGAATTTAAAATTAGCTGCTGTCAAAAAATGTAACACTTTCAACAAAATGTAGCCATAGACCTAAAAATCTACCTTGAAATGTAACAGTTTTGTTCATATCTTGATGGTTGCTTATACAAGCTCAGGGGACTCTACTAGCTTTGTATCTGAAAAAATCATGTTTATGAATTCATGTTAGCATTTACTGTAACCTGTTCTCAAAACAATAATTAATATCTCAAATAAGATCATCTTTGGCAGATTAAATCCTGTTTTTCACATGTCATCTTAAGCTATTACTTTGTGCAGAAGTTAAAGGAGCAAAGAGTACATCAGTTTCAACATTTAGCACATGTGACTGACACCTAGAAAGACATGATGGAGAAGCCTGCTCTCACTCACTGGTTACACACTTCCAAATTGTTAATGGCCTCAGGAAGTGAAACTTGTTACTCTCCTATATGAACTTTCCTACATAGATTTGTTACTCTTTGAAACATCAAATGATTTTAAAGCTATGGAGTCATTAGTGTTGTAATCTAAACTGTTTTCAATAGTTTAAAAATCTGGATATGGTAATACCTGCATAAACAATCATTAGATCCATAAATCAAGATTTTCAATGATTTAAGATGTGACAAATTTGTCTAAATGCATTGTATTTCAAATTCTGGGTCTTTGAATAGAGAAATTTCCTGTCTTAATATTTGCAAAATACTGCCAACAGCAGTAACAAATTATATCCAGTCATAAACTTTCTAATGGTACTTCAAGACACCCACTGTTTAAATACAAAATATTTAAGAAGAACCTTATATAGGTTTATTTATAGGCTTTCTGTAAAAATATTGCTTTTCAGTTTTTAAAAACTGTACTGTAAAAGCTTAAAATATTATGGATTTAGTAACCTTTTGATAAAGATTTATACCTAAATGATTGAGAAATTGCAGTCCATTATATAAGAAATGTAATTCCAGTCTTTTTAAACTGAATGGAATCATTAAAATTATATTCAAGATTTTTAATTATTGATTTATCTGCAAATATATTTCTACTTAAATGATAATTTTTGCAATTTATCAATAAAAATACTATTTTGTTATGATAGCTTTGGTCTATATTTATAATATTAATACTTTTAAAAGAAGAGGAAAAATTATTTTTAAAGCAAAAGTAATATTTTTCATAAGCATATTTTTTTAGAAATACTTGTATTTCTGTATATTTCTGAAGAAACCTTGTATTTTAAACCATTCTTTTCAGCAAAATTTGTAGATAGCATAAACAGTAGTTCTCACAGCAAGTTATAATTTTGACCAATTGGCCCTATTGTTCTGACTTACATAATACCAAAACATCAAAACACTGAAAACAGTTATCTGAATCCTGCTTGCATCATACAACAATTTTTGTTTAAGCTTCACTGCCTCATGATAGCATTCACCAACAAGGGGAGCTCTAAGGTTGGAGTAAACTAAGAAACTCTTGAGAGAAGATTAGAAATACTGACAGGAGAAGATAGAGTTTTGTCCTGGGTCAATTACGATGAAGTATGACTTGCATTTAGATATACAGTTATACCCCATCATTTGTGAGGAATGGGTCAAGCCACGGGCCTCGCGATAAGCTGAATTCACAAAGAAGTGCGGGTCATTAATGTGCATGCAGGCCACGCCCATTGCTCCACCCCCCCGGCACTCCGGAACGCTGGGGACACTGTTCTGCTTCTCCCCTCGGGCTCCCTGAACATGGGGGAGCAAAGGGAAACGTTTCTGAGACCACTCTGCCTTAGGAACCCCCCTCTGAGAATCCACAGGCCTCTCCAGGCCGCCGCGACCGT
>WEKX01008030.1:3657-19313 GCA_013390025.1 Pitta sordida
CATTGAAGCCGCGAATGGTGAACTGCGAAGTAAGGAAGAATTAGTGTATATGGTAATGTTGCAGTTTAGAGTAAGATTCTGGTGTTATTTTCCCCTCCCTCACCAAATCCAGTAGAATAATTTCTTTCCTCAAAGGGAAGTGAAGGAAAAAACCCAAGAAAATTAATTTTTAACTAAAATACACAGATTTATAGCTAAAAATCGTGCTCTAGAGATCTGAGGAACAACAAAAAATACACCTGGTTTTTAATGTCCGCTCAGTTTTCCTCCCCCAGAACAGAGGGGGGGGGGGGGGAGGGGGGGGGGGGGGGGGGGGTGGGGGGGGGGNGACTGGAGAGGGGGGGAAGGGAAGGGGCTAGAACCAAGTTCCTGGCTAGATGTGAAGCCTCCCAGAACAGATGGTTAAGATTTTCCCAGTTTGGATATGTCTATGGAAAGAGTCCAACTCCTCCAATTCTCCAGGGAAAGCTGGAAAACGAAAGCTGGAAAATGAAGATCGCTACAGACAGCACTGCCTGAACACAGCAATATGGAATACAAAATACAAAAATGTATTCACCACATACATTATAATGCCACCTATGACAGGTAGCTGGCTCTGAATCCTAAGCTAATGCATGGCTAGCAAGTACACCAACACGTGAACTCCTAATGCTCACAGCCCCACTCCAGTCGCTGATACCCATATATGCACACACACACCCATTCACATGTGTGCAGACACATAGCTACTAATTCCCTCCAGTAGCAAATCTTAGAGACTCTATCTAGTGGCTAGACCATGGTTCCATGCATTCATCTACTTGTCTCATGCCCAGACACACACTCAGGCATGAACAGAAATCACAAGTAGATGGTTCAGATCAGTGACCTTACTAGTAGCCATTTCTGAGTTCCTCTGTTCTCTCAATAGCCAAATTGGACTGTCTGTCTCTCCAAAAGTCAGTCTCAATCCCTCTGAACTCTCCAGTATTTGAGTAAAGTTATGGCATCTCCAATAGCTGATTGCCATCCCTTTTATTTTACTCATTGTCTAGTCCAACTTGAGGTTCTGTAGGACATTGCATATGCACCCCTGTACAGCTCTGGCACCACAAAGACAAAGACAATCTGATCAGTGCAGCTGCTGCACTCATACATTCAGATGTGCATGTGGATGCCCAACAGAATCCTGTCACTCTGGAAAAAGGTAGCAGTGTCTCATCTCTGACTTATGGTAAAGATGTTCCTTTGGGCAAAGACAGCATTAAATCACATAACTGAATACGTTAGGCAGAATTGTTTGTTAATCTCCTGGTTAGAAGAAAAATAATATATACAGTAAACCCTCAAATTTCATGGGGGCTCAGGTCTTCTCTCGGCCTGCAAAGCCTTTAATTCATGAAGATGTGCAAATGATATGCTCATGAATATGCAAATAAGACACAACCATTGCCTCACCCTTGTCTGCCCCAGAGCACCAGGGGGCCATTCTGGGCACCTGCCCATACTGTGCGACTGGACAGAGGAATAAAGGGGGTCTCTTCTGCCTCCTCCTTGCGCAGGGAATCCTGGGGAAGTGGGGGGGTTTCTCTGAGTCTGCTTCCAACCCACCGAAGTACTGAGGATTTGCTGTATTATTGAAATTGCATGTTCACTCTGTTTTCTCTTCGTAGAGAAATCAATGAGGAAAGTGAAGATAAGGTAAAACTCCCATCATGATGACAATTTCTATATACTCATTACCTTTACCAGTGTTTAAAAAAACACCTTTTAGGAGAATGACCACAACAGCACAGATAGAATATTGACTGAGAAACTCTCCCAATATTAATAAATTCTTATTGACAATTTAAAAAATTGAGATAATTTTCATAACAATATTTTTGGGCACCACATCTGAACTGTCAGTTGATAAAAGGCCACAGGTAAGTATTAAACAAACAAACAAACAAAAATTTTGAATGGAGAAAATAATATTTTTTTATTGATCTCTTTTTTCAGTTTGGAAGTTTTTTTGTATCTCAAAAGCAGACTTGCTGAGTTAAAGAAAGCTCTTTGCCACACTACATAAATAATTTCTATTCCAAAGAAGAGCCAGAGAACTGGAAATTATTCATCTCTAGTCTTCAATATCAACTCTAACAGCCTGGTTTATGACTCCTAGGGTTCTCATTCTTTCTAGGGTATTTTTTTGCATGGCTCTCCAGCACAATTTTAGCATAGAAAGACTTCTGATATTATGGGATTCTAGCATCACTCCTATAAACTGCAGAAGTACTGTTATTCCCCATCATAGTGCAGGGAATTGTAACACAAGGAAGCTGATTCATCACAGATCCCAAGGCTACATCAGCACCACATCTGTTTGATGTGGTTCAGGCTAAGAGGCTAAGCTCAGGGTTGCAAAGGTATGGGTTTCAAGACGCCTGTGTCCCCAGTTGAATCGAAGAGCTTAGTCATGACCCAGAATCATACATTCCTTTCCCTGGAATAAGCTCACATAGTCCAAACTGGAGTAAAAATGTGAATTTCCTTGAAGGCAGATACAGAGTTTTTACTGGCTAATGGCCTGAGAATTCTTGGTCATGCTGAGACAGAGCTGGTGGTACAGCCAGTAGCTAAACTTAAAGGATGCTCTAACCACCACATCTGTTTTATAAGATACAAAATTTTCTGAAGCAAATCTTCTCAGGGTAGGAAAAGTCATTGATTTCTAATAAATTACTCAAGCCGAGTAGAGATATGTCTGAAATAAACTTTGTTTCTCAGTATAGGTGAAATTCTGTGCAATCCTTTTTCAATAGTAGGTTTATTCTTGAGTTAAATGAAGAATAATTCCTTCACATGTAATTATAACTCATACTATGTCACTCCAAGAACAGTTCCTTCATTTGCTTGCCTATGATAGGAAAAATTGTTTCTATTCTTGAATTAACGAAGTCTTGTTTTGAAGAATTACAAAGCATTATTGGAGATATTTAGTAGTATCTTACAGGAAAGTTAATAGAAAATTAAAGCTGACTGTTATGGTTTAGGGGGTTTTCTGCTGCTCTGGTAGCGAGGGGGTTAACAACTCAGTTCTTGCCTGGGCTCTCTCTGTGCTGCCAGGGCCTTCAAGGTTATAGAGTAGAGATAAAGGCGTCTCTGTGAATAACGTACTTGGGAGAGAAGAAATAAAGTTCAGTAGTAAGATGTAGGGTGCCAGCTCAGAACCTGCGTCGGGAGGCTGAGAGATTTGAAGGCCCCCAGGCCCACGAGAGAAGGGGTAGAGATGTTCTTCAAGGCATCCCTCTGCTGCTTGTGAATTGGACCGACCATAGTGAAAACCTATGGACCAGAGAGAGAGAGAACCAGGACCGCAGAGTCCATCTAGGCCACGACTGANTGACATATAAGGACAGTGAACATGTTTAATGGTGATAGGTAGACACAGACTAATATTTTTCATACAATTTTAAATTCAACTTTTTCTGTCAGCTGCTCTGTATTGACATACTTTGACTAGAATAATGCATTTCTCTCTTTTTTATATGGGAGTTAAACTATGATAGGTGTTGTCATTCAGAAGAAAATATTTGATATGAAAAGCTACAAAACTTTCAGCCATATCAATACTATTTTGATGATATTTGGAGGATCTTGATCTTTTCACAAAACTATCAAATAGCTGGGTTTTCTGGGGGAAAATGTATTCTTCCTTAAATGGTTAGAAAAGAAAAGTAATTATTTTTTTGCAGTCTTATTGACATTGCAATGAGTACCATTCATGGAAACAAATGTCACTGTGAAGGCTGCTGTAGAGGACACATCAAAATAATGTTCACTATTCCAAAGCAATTCATTGAACTATTTATTTTTGTGAGTTAGGTTTCTAAAAAAATCTTTTATTTTTTTCTGGGTCACATAACTTGTGATTCAAAAACTCATTGTATGGAAATCTGAGTGGAACACTAAACATTTATTCCTAGCCTGTTTTGCATTTCTAGGAGGACTGATACTTATCCGCAAGACACCATAAAAGTTATGAATCTTCACACAATGTCCTGTTTTTAAATGAATTAAAGATTTTCAATATATGAAGATATATAAAATAAGATACGCTGATTTAAATTGAGTTACATCCTAGAGTGTTGAGAGAGCTGGCAGATGAGCTCTCTAAGCTTCTCTCAATCATCTATCAGAGGTCTTGGCTTACTGGGAAGGTCCCAAAAGATTGGAAGCTGGCCAGTGTGATATCTATCCATAAGAAGGGTAGGAGGGAGGACCTAGGAAATTACAGACCTGTTAGCCTGACCTCGGTGCCAGGCAAAATTATGGAGCAAATCATCTTAAGGAAAATTATGTTTCAACTCCGGGAGGGTAAGAAGATCAGAGCTAATCAGCATGGCTTCTGGAAAGGAAGCTCCTGCCTGACCAATCTCATTTCCTTCTATGACCAGGTGACCCGCCTGGTTGATGAGGGAAGAACTATTGATGTGGTGTACCTGGATTTTAGTAAAGCCTTTGACACTGTCTCCCATAACAAACTCCTGGTGAAGCTGGAAGCTTGTGGTTTGGATGGGTTTACAGTGGACTGGATCAGGAGTTGGTTGGATAACAGAGCTCAGAGAGTGGTGGTTAATGGTGCTGTGTCCAGCTGGAGGCCGGTCACTCGTGGGGTGCCTCAGGGTTCAGTGTTGGGACCTGTCCTGTTCAATATCTTTACTGATGACCGGGATGAAGGGATGGAATCTATTACTAGCAAGTTTGCGGATGACACCAAGCTGGGGATAAATGTCCATCTGGAGGAAGGTAGGAGGGCTCTGCAGAGAGACCTTGACAGGCTGGATAGATGGGCTGAAACCAATGGCCTGGGGTTCAACCAGTCTAAGTGTCGGGTCCTGCACTTCAGTTACAATAACCCCATGCAGAACTATAGGCTGGGGTTGGAGTGGCTGCAGGATGATCAGGTGGAAAGGGATCTGGGAGTACTGGTTGATAGGAAACTTAACATGAGCCAGCAGTGTGCCCAGGTGGCCAGAAAAGCCAATGGTATCCCGGCCTGCATCAGGAATAGTGTTGTCAGTAGGACTCGGGAAGTTATTCTCCCCCTGTACTCGGCACTGGTTAGACCTCACCTTGAGTACTGTGTTCAGTTCTGGGCTCCTCAGTTTAAGAGGGATGTTGAGATCCTTGAGCGTGTCCAGAGAAGGGCGACAAGGATGGTGAAGGGGCTGGAACACAAGATCTATGAGGAGGAACTGAGAGAGCTGGGCTTGTTCAGTCTGGAGAAGAGGAGGCTGAGGGCAGACCTTATTGCTCTCTACAACTACCTGAAAGGGAGTTGTATCCTGCTGGGTGTCGGTCTCTTCTCTCTGGCTACAAGTGATAGAACAAGAGAACACAGTCTTAAACTGCATCAGGAGATTTAGACTGGACATTGGAAGGAACTTTTTCACAGAGAGGGTGATCTGTCAGTGGAATGGGCTGCCCAAGGAGGTGGTGGAGTCACCGTCCCTAGAGGTCTTTAAGAAAAGGTTGGATGATGTACTTGGTGACATGACCTAGATATTAGGGTAGTGTGTTATAGGTAGGATGGTGTGTTGGCAGCGCAATGACAACAGGTTAGGTAACAGGTTTGGCTAGGTTAGGTAATAGGTGATAGGTTGGACTTGATGATCTCTAAGGTCTTTTCCAACCTTACCGATTCTGTGATTCTGTAATTCCAAAGAATCTTTTCAGAATGAATTATAACATTGATCTATGCTGCATCATATGACAGAAGTTGAGCTGAGAGTGTCTAGCGTATAGGATACGAGGGCAGCATTACTTTTTGGTTGGATGGGTTTTGTTTACTTTGTTTTTTTTTGAAGGGCCAAAATGTAGAGACATTCTGGGATTCAATCCAAAAGATGAAGAGTACTACATGACAAAAATGAAACTCAAATTGATTCGAGGAACTAAAAATATCTTGATTATACTGTTCCAGGTGTGTTGATGTCATGGTTTGACCCTGGCTGGATGCCAGAGATTCACCCACAACCTCTCCTGGAGGAAATAAAAACTGGAAAATAAAACTTGTCACAGGCAAAAGCAAGGCAAACTACAAGTGAAGAATATAAAGGATTTATTTGTTAACTAACAAGATCAAAGCTTATGTGGGAAGCATCATTTAAAGGCAACCTCTTCCTCCCACCCCTCCTTCTCTTACAACAGATCTCATATTCCCTTTTTTTCACCAGGAGACAAAGGGGGAACAGGGGTAGGGGATAAGCCAGGCAAGTTGGTATTTCTGACCAGATCCAGGGTAGGAACCATCTCTCTGCCCTTCCATAAAGTTTTCTCTCTCTCTCTCTCTCACGAGAGGAAAAGTCTTTCATGACCCTTTCCCAAGTGAGATCTCGACCCCGGGACACAGTTCTTCCATTCTCTGTTGTCCATGAGTCACAATACAGGATGCAGTTTTTAAGTACTGGATTTTTGCTGCGTCATAATTAACCCATCCCAAAGTACATACTTCAGATCCTACCACAGTGCAATTCTGTCACAAAACGTCTGTCCAAAAGGATCTCTCTGTGCTGGTGGCCAAATATTTCTGGGCTCCAAAGAAACATCTGCAACTTTTGCAGCATGATTCTCCATCTTCAGTCGTAGCGTCAGTGGATACTGCATCACTGGTTCCTCTCTCTCTTTCTTCCATAGGTTTTGCACCATATTCCTTTCCACAAACAGCAGCGGGATGCCTGGAATTCTTCTTACCCCCTTCTGTAGTTGGCCAGGAGGGGCCTTCATGGCTTTCAGCTTCTCCATACAGGCCCTGACACGGCAAACTACATCTTGCAACATTTTCTTCTCTCCCAAATATGATTATTCACAGAGGCATCCCTATCTCTATAACCTTGAATGCCGTGGCAGCGACTGAGGCCCAGGCAAGAGCTGAGCTGTTAACCCCCTCACTGCCAGAGCAGCAAAAAAGATAAACCAGGACAGTTCATTTCACTTTGAAGTCTACGTGTATTTTTGTAAAGGCAATGCCAGTCAGACAATCAGGTTAAGCGGTTCTATCATAAGCAAGCTACTATGCATTGCTACTCATACTCTCTTCAAATTTGGTACACACATGCTTCGTCGGAGTCATGCTTCTGATTATACCCTGAAACTACTTTTAAATTAAGGTTTATTGGATCAAGGTAATGAGTTTTTTGTTGTTCACAGGTTCACAAGATATTCTAAGTTGTAAGGCACCCACAAGGATCGTCTAGTCCAACTCCCAAGCGAACACCTACACAGGGATCGAACCCATAAACCCAGAACCCTGGGCACCACGCTCCATCCATCTAGACCATGTCACTGCGTTCCTCATCCAGTCTTTTCTTAAAAACCTCCAGGGATGGCGACTCCACCGCTTCCCTGGGCAGACCATTCCAATGAGAGATCACTCTCTCTGGGAAAAACCTTTTCCTAACATCCAGTCTAAACCTCCCCTGCTGTAGCTTGAGGCCATGTCCTCTTGTTCTGGTGTCGTCAGCCTGAGAGAAGAGATTCATACCGACCTGACTGCAATCTCCCTTCAGGTAGTTGTGAACAGCAATCAGGTCACCTCTGAGCCTCCTCTTCTCCAGGCTGAATAATCCCAGCTCATGAAGTCGCTCCGTGTAGGGATTGTCCTTTCACCATCCTTGTTGCCCTTCTCTGGACCCACTCAAGCAGCTCAACATCCTTCTTAAACTGGGGAGCCCAGAACTGGACACAGGACTCAAGATGTGGTCTGAGCAGTGCCAAGTATAGGGGAAGAATAACTTTCTTAGTCCGACTGACCACACTGTTCCTAATACAGGCCAGGATGCCATTGGCCTTCTTAGTCACCTAGGCACACTGTTGGCTCATATTGAGTTTCCTGTCAATCACTACTCTCAAATCCCTCTCAAGTTCACCACTCTCCCGCCACTCATCCCCCAGCTGATAGTGATGCATGGAATTGTTCTGTCCAAAGTGAAGAACCCCACACTTGGACTTTTTAAATCTCATAGTATTGGAGTCCGTCCATTTCTCTAGTCCGTCAAGGTCTCTCTGAAGGGCGCCTCTGCCCTCTGGTAGTTCAACATTTGCCCCCAGCTTGGTATCATCTGCAAACTTGCTAATGGTGGACTCAATTCCCAAGGCCATATCACCATTAAAGATATTAAACAGTACCGGGCCTCACACTGATCCTTGTGGGACTTCATTAGTGACCCGCCACCAGCTGGATGTGACACCATTTACCAACACTTTCCGAGCTTGTTCATCCAATCAGTTCCTAACCCAACACAGAATGCTCCTATCCAAACCACACTCTGAGAGTTTCCTCCAAAGCTTACCATGGGAAACCATGTCAGCAATTTTGCTAAGATCCAAGTACACAATATCTGCAGCATTTCTATTGTCAACCAGGTGAGTCACCAGTTCATAAAAAGAGATCAGATTGGTCAGACAGAACCTACTTTTCCTAAATCCATGCTGTTCGGGTCTCGTGTCATGGTCATTTAACAGGTGCTGCATAATAGCATTTAGGGTTATCTGTTCCATGCCTTTACCCCTGCAAGAGTCAGTCAAAGAAGAACATTGTCTCAACATTGTTATCAGGGACTTGGACAATATAAGGTACCCCGTACTTAGGCTATAAGAATTTGCAGTGTCTTACCTGCCAGGTTGCTGCTCCCTGGACCGTGACTGGAATACGGTTCCTATGGAAACCAATTTGCAGGTAGACCAGAACAATGAGCAGTGTGGTACCCAGGTGCTGCACCCTTCTCTGATATGGGGAGATGGAAGGCCACATTCTGTACCTATTATCTGGAATCAAGGAACCGTACAAACTGCTGTCCAAAAAGGATGGACTTGTTACAAAACACACCCCCTGGCAGAAGGCCACTCACTTTTGGCCCTGACCACGCCTTGGACACTGCTTGCGTGTCAGGGAAAGGTAGAGCTTGGCAAAAGTACCATGGAACAGATGAGGTGGCAAGGTGTATAAAAGATAGCCTTCTAGCAATGAAACTTCAGAAGCTTCTCCCACCCTGATTGACGACAGATCTGTGAGGAACGCCTTTGAGGATTCTGTCGTGACAGTAGCTATACCTTCTTCTCTCTCTCTTTTTCTCTTTTCTGTCACCTTATCATCTATCGCGTTGCCTCTTTATGGGCACTTAATAAAGTTTCACTGTTTGATCAAAGCTAAACCCTCTCTCGGAATTTTGTTTTGTGATCTAAGGTCCTGCAAATGAATCATCACATGTCCAGCATAGCTGACTGGACCATGACAACCCCAAACTGAGGTCAGACTGACATGTTCTTACGGTGTCTTTTGCTTTACCCCATCTGTGGTTCACAAGACAGAGATGTGTAATTGCTTTGGAAAATGGGGCTGCTAAAAAAGATAATACGCATCTCTTCTTGACGAAGATATGAATCATTCTCATACGGGTTGTTTTGCACATTTTGATGGTATTTGCTACATTCTCAAGCATTGACAAAAATTTTTATTGGTGTGAATACTGAACTAAAAAATGTATAGGACCTTAAGAAGGTGATTTTTAAATGCATTGAGTTCCTACAAAATACGATTTTTTGAATGGCAAGCATAAGCAATCTATTCAGATTTACAAAGATTAAAACTCTACTAAATTCTACCAATTTAATCTGGCATACTGAATAAGTAAGCTTTTCTTGAAATATGGATTAGAAAAACAGAAAAATACAACATGTTTTTACATCAGCTAAGCTCTGCAATTATTGTGACTGTACTGTTCTACATTCTGGCAATGTTTAATAAACATTAAAATAAAAAAGGATTTATGTCACATAATAATAAAAAATAATAAATAATAAATAATAATAAATAATAAATAATAAATCCAAAGATAAGGAGTTGAAAGACATTATTGGTTGTGGGGATGGAAGTAACAGCAAAGCATTGTCATATCATTTCAAAGTTAAGAATGACTTGTCACAAACAGACCAAATTGAACATTTGATTTAAATGAAACAAGTCAGATGTCTCAAATACAAAATAGACCTTGGCACTCCACATGAAATACATTTTACAGAACTGATTGACTTTCCTTGGACAGCAGAATTTTTACATCTCCGAAAATCCTCTACAGCTGTCTTTTCAGTATTTAGACTTCAGTCAGAATCTCACTCCTGGTTCTAAAAAGAACATTTACATTTGATAGTTTATCATAAACATGTGTTTAGAAGCAGCAGATCTTGCATAAACACTCTAGCACAGAAATAATTGTGTCATCTAGACACAGAAAAGAGGTTCTTTTGAAAATAAGCAGAAGAGCGACTTGAAGTGGGACAAGATCTTCCATTTTATGTCAAATGGAATAATGTGCTTAAATTTAGTATGGATCTTGGTTTATATTACAGAACTCTTATAAAAGTAATTTTGGCAGCTGGAATGAATTGGGAATAAACTTTTTTTAATATGACTGAAAATCCAAGACATGAATGGATCTTTATTTCAAATTAATCTTTACACTGAATTGAGTTCTAAACACCAGCCCTCTGGGAAACTGACTCAAAGTCCAAAACTCAGAGTCATATAATATCCTGAGTTGGAAGATACAGACAAGAGTTATCTAAATCCAACTCCTAGTCCTGTACAGGACCCCACCAAGAATCACACCATATACTTCAAAAGCATTGTCCAAATTCTTCTTGAACTCTTTCAATTTTAGTTCCATGACCACTTTCCTGGGGAGCCTGTTCCAGCATCCAGTCACCCTCTGGGTGGAGAATCTTTCCCTTATATCCAACCTAAACCTCCCCTGACACAATTTTAGACCATTCCCTCAGGTCCTGTCACTGGTCACCGCAGAGAAGAGATCAGGGCTTAACCTTTCACTTCCCCTTGTGAGGAGTCTGCAGACCCTGATGAGGTCTTCTATCAGTCTCTTCTTCTTGAGGCTGAACAAACCAAGAGACCTCAGTCAATTCCCCTCTAGACCCTTCACCTTATTGTGCTCCTTTGGATGCTCTCAAATGGCTTTATATCCTTCTTATATTGCATTGCACAAAACTGCACACAGGATTCAAGGTGAGGTTGCACCAGTGCAGAATAGACTGGGATAATCGCCACCCTTCATCAACTATCACTGCAGAACTTACTCCACCCCAAGATGCCATTGGCTCTTGTGGCTGCCAGGGTGACACTCCAGCTGGATTAAAACACCCTAGCATCTAGTGAATTTCCTAAGCCACTACAATCATCTGTGAATGCTGATACCACTGAGCCGAGGAAAATAAATCACTAATGATGTGGAGGGTACATTTTATTTCAGCGCTGGGAGCACGGGGGTAACGCACCAAAGACATGCTCATCCAACAAAGGGAGAGGGGGTGTATTTATACATCTGGTTTGCCCACCCACTTCAAACTTTCCAGAACTCCCTTTAGCAAACCCACCTTTACAACAAGTGACACAACACCCAACCCCTTATAGGGAAAAAACATCCACCCAATAAAGAAACCCAGCCCCCTCCCAACTGTGAGACTAAACTTGCTCTCACCACATATCTTGAATTAAGCACATATAATAACAAATAACTAATTATCAAAACATTTTAGACCATCTAAGAAACATAAAGGTGCACAAGTCCATGGAACCTATTGAGATGCATCCATGGGTCCTGAGGGAAGTGGCATAGGAAGTGACTGTGCCATTATCAATCATGTTTTAGAAGTCATGTCAGCTCACTGAATTTCCCACTGACTGGAAAAGGGGAAGCATAACTCAAGAAGGACATGGATCTTTCGGAGCAAGTCAAGAGGAGGAACATGAAGATGATGAGAGGGCTGGAAAACCTCTCCTACGAAGACAGGCAAAGAGCTAGGGTTGTTAAGCCTGGAGAAAGGGAGGCTCTGGGGAGACTTTATAGCTGCTTTCCAGTGCCTAAAGAGGGATACAGGAGAGTTGCAGAGGGACATTTGACAAGGACATGTAGTGATAAGACAAAGGTGAATGGCTTTAAACTTAGAGGGAGTTAGTTTAGACCAGACATTAGGAAGAAATTCTTTACTGTGAGGGTGGTGAGACACAGGGACAGGTTGCCCAGAGAGGTTGTGTTTGCTCCATCCCTGTAATGCTCAAGGCCAGGCTGGATGGGGATCTCAGCAACATGATCTAGAGGAAGGTGTCCCTGCCCATGACAGGAGGGTTGGACACTAGAAGATCTTTCAGGCCCCTTCCAACTCAAACCATTCTACGATTCTATGAAATATAGAAAGAACCAAGGCAGGTTTCTTTCTCTTTAAAATATCATTTTACTAATTTAACCTATTAAGGTTAAACATCGTGTCAATAACTCTTTTCCTAAACTTTTTGTTCAGCAATTGTGGGGTTGGGGTTTTTTGTGTTTTACAAAAGAGATCTGAATATGAACAAATCTATTATATAAGGACTGGAAGGATGAAGGCCTATGGTTTTCATTATAGTCACAGAAGCAATATGGAAACTATGCCATGGTATGAAGGTAAAAGAATATTGGTTTTTACTGTTTAGTCTTAGGGTCTATACTAGATGGCTAAATATTTGAGAAAATTATATAATATTTTTTTTTAATATAGCCACTTTTTGAAAAATTGTATTCTTTTGAGTAAGTATCATCAACATTGAATAAATAATGGAACATGTTGATAAAGACATTTCACTGATTTCTGTCTACAAACATGCATGTTTGTACATCTGTACCTGTGGAAAGATGTATACAAAGTTAGAAAGAAAAAAACCTGTTTTTCTATCAGTAATTTTCTGTGCCAAAAATATTCTATTTTCCCTCAGTCACTGTTGCTGACATTTACTTTTGCATAAAAATGTTCTTTCTCTTTCCACTTTAACCTTATTATTTATTCTTCAGCAAAATCAAAACACTATGTTTATGACATGGTAATTTACTGCTTAGAAATAAGAGAACTGTCAAAACATCAATATGATGAATTCATTGCAGAATCACAGAGAAACATCATGTAGGTGTGTGAGGAAGAACAAAACCCTAATAATTAGCAGAGCAGGTAGAGAAAGCATTAAAACTTGTGAAAAGTTAATGGCTCTAAATTTTAAGGGATTTACTTGTAAAACATTCCCCACAGCATGAATGCAAGTCTGCTTTGAAAAACATTGCTGCTTTAGAGGACTCAAAAGTTGCTTATGGAGTTATGTACAGCCTGTATTTCAAATTTCCACAGGTCTGAGGAAACATCAGGTTTGAGAAATCAAGGTATCTTGATTGACTAGAAGCAGACCAGCTGTAAAGATGGACAACAGAAAAGGACATGGAGAAGCTGGTCAACAGCAACTGATCTTGAGCCAGCAGTGTGCCTAGGTGGTCAAGAAGGCCGGTAGCATCCTGGGTTATGAGAGGCAGCTGAGGGAGCTGGGAGTCTTTAGCCTAGAGAAACAGAGGTTGAGGTGAAATGTTATTGCTCCCTCCAACTACCTGAATGGAGGCTGTATCCAGGTGGGAATCTGTCTCTTCTCTCAAGTAACAAGTTGATAGGACAAGAGGAAATGACCTTAGGGGAGGTATCAATTTTATTTTAGGACTAATTTCTTTCTTGAAATGGTTTTCAGACATTGGAACAAGTTGCCCATCAAAGTGGTGTAGTCATCTTCCCTGGAAATATTTAAAAGACGTGTAGCTGTGGTATAGTGGTGGTCTTGACAGGACTAGGTTTACAGTTGGATTTGATCTTAACGGCCTTTTTCAACCTAAATGGTTCTATAATTTTTTGATTCTATCTCTTCAAAATATGAATACATAAAGTGTGATAAATGACAAGAAATATTATGTATATAAAAGTATACAATGAGTAATATATGACATACTACAGACTATATTAAAACATTCTCTTTAATTCCTCGTCATGAGTCATCAAACTTCATGGATCTTTTCCCTAAATGGCTTACACCATCTCATACACGATACTAACACAACCCATAGGAACTAAAGAAGTACAAGGATGTATACTTACAGTGCACAACTTCGTTCCTTTACCAGTCTGAACACATATGTAAGAATGAAACTGCTAAATATTACAGAGAGAGTTCTTTTCTTGGCAATAGCAGTATTTTCATCTCATCTGTTCACTTGATGACTTTAAATATTCAAAAATATTTACTTTTCACTCTCCTTACAGTTCTTTTAACATTAATGTCTAGTGTTGCAAAGATTCATGTATAAATCTGATTTCATACATAAGAATAATAATTACATGTTCAGATATTTTTGCAAATTCTGGACCTGATTGTTGAACAATCCAGTAAGAAATTAAAATCAATGCCACACAAACAGAATGAAAGGAACAACTAGAAGAATGATGACAAAAGATAGCATGAAATAAAAAGGAGGCACTAATACGTTTTATCTGTTTTCATTCTACACAAATCTCATCTTATGCTGCTTGTACTAAGCACATTTCAGCAAGCTTAAGTTGGGAAAAGAATCTCAAGTTCAGGTTACACAAGTAATTTCTGAACTGAGTAATTTATTCTGTTGACACTTCTTAAAACTGTCCCCAAGATTTTCAACAGAAATACAGAGTCTTGGTCTATCTAAGAATCAGGGGAATGTAAAATGTTGTACTTCTTGCTGGTTTGGGTTTTTTAAAAATTATTTTTCTTAGTTATTATCAAGTACAGATGTTGCCTAGAAATGCCCTCTATTTCTGTGTGTCACAGCTTTTCCAATTACAGGGCACATTCGGTGATTGAACAGCCTGTGAAGATGAGTGAGCTCCCAGCAGCAGCATAGATGCACCAGCAGATTTGACCCAGAAATCACCTCCTTTAAAAGTTCACAGGTTCACAGGTTATTCCAAGAGGGAAGGGACCCCCAGGATCATCAAGTCGAACTCACCACCAACTAGACCATGTCACTGAGCTCCTCATTGAGTCTTCCCTTAAACACCTGAAGGGATGGCGACTCCACCACCTCCCTGGGCAGTCCATTCCAATGCGCAATCACATCCCACAGCGGTAAACACAAACCTAGTTCCCTCACAGTCTAGCAGTCCACTCCGAGCTGGAGAGACCCACAGGATCATCCAGTCCTACACCCCCCAGCTAGACCATGTCACTAAGCTCCTCATCCAGTCTTCTCTTAAACACCTCCAGGGAGGGTGATTCCACCACCTCCCTGGGCAGTCCATTCTAATGTGCAATCACTCTCTCTGTGAAAAACCGCTTCCTAACATTATGTTTAAACCTCCCCTGGCATAGCTTGCGGCCGTGCCCTCTCGTTCTGGTGTCATCAGCCTGAAAGAAGAGGTCCACACCCATCTGGCGTCAACCTCCCCGCAGGTAGTTGTAAACAGCAATGAGGTCACCTCTGAGCCTCCGCTTCTTCAGGTTGAACAACCCCAGTTCCCGTAGTCGCTCCCCATAGGGCCTGCCCTCCAGTCCCTTCACCATCCTTGTAGACCTTCTCTGGACCCTTTCAAGCAGCTCAACATCCTTCTTAAACTGGGGAGCCCAGAACTGGACACTGTACTCAAGATGAGGTCTGACTAGCGCCGTGTACAGGGGAAGGACAACCTCCTTGGTCTGACTGAACACACTGTTCCTGATGCAGACCAGGATGCCATTGGCCTTCTTAGCCACCTGGATGCACAGTGTTGGCTCATATTGAGTTTCCTGTCGATCAGTACACCTA
>WEKX01008030.1:19818-38446 GCA_013390025.1 Pitta sordida
TGAGCTTTTGCCTCTCTGGTTTTTCTCCTGCACTGCTTAACAACTTCCTTAAACACACCCTGACTCACCTCCCCTTTTTTCCAAAGGCTGTACATCCTCTTTTTCTCCCCTAGTTCTTTCAGGAGCTCTTTGCTCATCCAGACCGGCCTTCTACCCTTCCGACTCATTTTTTGGCTCCTGCGCCTTCATGAGCTCAGTCTTAAAGTATATCCAGCCCTCCTGGACCCCTCTGCCATTAAGGGCTTTTTCCCATGGTACCCTCTCAATCAAATTCCTAAACAGTCCAAAGTCAGCCCTCCGAAAGTCGAGCATGGGGGTTTGATTTATGCCCCTTCTTGTCACATTGCCGATTGAAAACTCTATGATCTCATGATCACTGCATCCCAGTTTTCCTCCAACCACAATATCACTGACTAACCCTTCCTTATTTGTAAACAGTAGGTCAAGGACAGCCTCCCGCCGGTAGGCTCACTCACTTGTTAAATCAAGAAACAGTCTTCGACTACCTCTAAGAACCTTCTGGACTGTCTCCTCTCTGCTGTGTTAAGTTCCCAGCAGATATCAGGGATGATACGTAAATACAGAGGATTATTATAATGATTATATTTGTAAACTAGCAAAGGATCTTACTTGGAAAGGTCTAAGAGAGAGATTTTAAATTTTATCTAGAGGTGAAAATTAAAGGTTGTTTGTATTCAGAGAAAATCACGTTAAAACCTAGAGATATGTTACTCTGCAGCCATTACTTGTGATCTTTGCTTTTGTTAAATACTGACTAGAATGCAATGAGGAAATTTTATGAAAAGGAACTGCTCAGTGGTTACTAGTCACACAATTAAAGCAGTTGTCTGAAATTTTTCTGCATTACTAAAGCTCTAAAAATCATAAAACAACAGGGATCTGAAAGACATAGAGCTTAGTCTTTTCTTTCTCCTTCTTTCAATATAGGAGTATGTTCATTGTTAGGATAAGCTGACTGGAGCTGTTAAAATTTTCTTCGCTAATGATTCTATGGTTCAGGGACAAAATATACATGAATTTTAAAACAACTCAATTGAAAATTATGGCATCCTGGCCTGCATCAAGGATGGAGTGGCTAGTAGGTCAAGAGAGGTTATCCTTCCACAGTACTCGACACTGGTTAGACCAGTTTGTGTTTTTTTCCCTCTGGCAGCGAGGGTGTTAATAGCTTCTGCCTCGGCCTCCCTTGCTGCTATGGAAATCAAGGTTATACAGCACAAATAAGATGTCTCTGTGAATACCATATTTGGGAAGGGGGAAAAAACGCCTTAGTAACAGAAAGTAGATGGCCGGGTCAGGACATGTGTAAGAAGCTGAAAACTATGAAGGCCCCCCACCCAGGCCGACCAGAGAAGGGGTAGAAATGTTCTTCCAGGCGTCTTGCTGCTGCTCGTAGAATGGACCATAGTGAAAGCAGACTGTCTATCTGCAAACCTATGGAATCGAGAGAGAGAAACAGCGATGCAGAATCCACCTGAAGCCACGACTGAAGATGGAGAATCATGCTGCAAAAACTGTAGATGTTTTTTTTGAGCCCAGAAACACTTGACTGCCAGAGCTGAGAGCTCAGCAGAGATCCTTTTGGACAGATGTTTTGTGACAGAATTGAATTGTGGTAGAATCTGAACTATGTACCTTGAGATGGATTAATTATGAAGTAGCAAAGTAGCACTTAAAACACTCCATCCTGTGCTGTGACTCTCAGACAATAGAGAATGGAAGAACTGTCATCCCTGGGTCGAGATCTCACTTGGCAAAGGGTCATAAAAGACTTTTCCTCTCGTGAGAGAAAGAGAGAGAAAACTTTATGCAAGGGCAGAGAGATGGCTCCTACCCTGGATCTGGTCAGAAATACCAACTTGCCTGGCTTACCCCCTACCCCTGTTCCCCCTTTGTCTCCTGGTCAAAAAAGGGAATATGAGATCTGTTGTAAGAGAAGGAGGGGTGGGGGGAAAAAGTTGCCTTTAAAATGATGCTTCTTACATTAAGCTCTGATCTTGTTAGTTAATAAATAAATCCTTCATATTCTTCACTTCTTTGCCTTGCTTTTGTGTGTGACAAGTTTTATTTTTCGAGTTTTTATTTCCTCCAGGAGGGGTTGTGGGTGAATCTCTGGCATCCAGCCAGGGTCAAACCACAACAACCACACCTTGAGTATTGTATTCAGTTCTGGGCCCCTCAGTTCAAGAAAGATCTCGAGGTGCTGGAACGAGTTCAGAGAAGGGCAACTAGGATGGTAAAGGGGCTGGAAGATAAGCCCTATGAGGAGAGGCTGACGGAGATGGGTCTGTTTAGCCTAGAAAAGAGAAGGCTCAAGGGTGACCTTATCGCTGTCTATAACTATCTAAAAGGACGTTGTAGTCAGGTGGGGGCTGGTCTTTTCTCCTTGGTCTCTGGGGACAGGACGAGAGGTCATAATCTTAAACTTCAGCAGGGAAAGTTTTGATTGGATATTAGGAAAAGGTTTTTTACTGAAAGAGTGATCCGGATTTGGAATAGGTTGCCCGCAGAGGTGGTTGAGTTGCCAACCCTGGAGGTGTTTAAGGGTAGGCTGGATGAGGTGCTCAGTCATCTAGATGTAGGTATGATCTAGATGTAGATACTAGGTTAGTTGGGCTATAGGTTGGACTAGACGACCTTCAAGGTCCTTTCCAGCCTTATCTATACTGTGATACTGTGAAAACTCATGTACATTTTATGCAAATGAAAGTGATCCAGCTACTGCTTCATTGCGTGACAGTCTTTATATTGAAACAAGGGATTTTGAAATCACAGAATCGCAGAGTATTCTGAGTTGGAAGGGATTCACAAGGATCATTGAGTCCAAATGTTTAACAGCACCCTCGCAGGAATCGAACCCCAGTCTCCCATATGAGAGGCAGGGACATTCACCACTATATTAAAGATGATGAAATGGATAGATATGTTTGGCAGTACAGCCGGCCCTCTTCCACTTCGCACCCTCCATATTGCAGCTTCACATCTTAGCAACGTGATTTTTCAGTGATTAAGAAGACCCCCTTTCACAATTGCACGTGTACAATGTGGCACGCATGAATATTCAATTAGGCAGTCATGAATATGAAAATCAACCCACACAGCCGCTGCAGCTCTGCCCCTTCCCCCTTCCTGGCATGGCCGTGGCTCCACCGCTTCCCTCCCACCCTGGCACAACCGCCACGGCAACTGATACACAGCAACACAGTGTCAAAACAGCGCCGGGGGGCAGTGTGAGAGTGTGGGGCAAATTTGCATATTAATGAGCTGTCATTCTGCATGGACGGAGGGCTTCGCAGGACACGAACAAGACCATGGTACTGTGGTGTAGGAGACCTGACTGTAATTACTAGTGATTTTAACTCTCTGTAAATTCATATATATAGTGCAGAGTGCTGAAAAAATATGCTGCAGCTGCCAGCATTGCATGCCTGTGAAGAAATATCTACCCTATAACTCTAAACAACAATTGACAGGCGAAGACAAGGTTTCAGTAACGCAGCAGTTCAACTATTCATCTGAAAGTATAAATACTGCTTATGGATTATGTTAATAAAATTGCCTGTGTGATATAATGAGGAGGAAATTGCTCTCATCTAACCCAGAAAACTGGTTTTAGTCTTTCTCTTACATTCATTGTATGTATATCTTAAGAATGAGGCAGACAAAGCTGTAAGGGCAGCATTTATAAAGTCAAGGTCAAATCTCTCAGAGGTGCTCAGTGAGCCAAGAATTTTTAGTGATGTGTGGTTTTCTTAGTGGGTTTTGTACATGGAAGGATAATAACACATGGAAGGATAATAACATCAGAGTATTTCCTACTTTTCTTTCCTATTTGTTTGCATGTTATATTTGCTTCTGTTTTAGTCCATAGAGCACAAGTCAAAAAGTAGAAAGTCACTTAACCTAAGGAGATGCGCTTCCTATGTGACTGGAAACTGAAAAATACCCTCTGAAAGATGGATATGGGTTCCAACTTTTTCTGAATACAGGATTCTTCCTTTACAGTACATTAAACTCATTATTTAGAACTTGTGTTTTGAATGAACATGGTAGATTACAAAACAATTTATTCATATGCAACTATGCTCTGAAACACTAAGAAGAATGAAAAATAAAAAAAATGTTTGTGTCACTTGACAGATGAACATTACAATAGAGAGCAGAAATAACAACTTTTAATTTTAATGATTTTAATTTTAATGAGACATTCTTTTAAAAAATTAGCTGACAGGCAATAAAACTATCTATTCCTTTTGTGTCAGTCTTTGGTCATACTTTGGTCAGAGGTAGAATAGGATTTTTTCATTCTAATGTTCTTCACTCTTTTTGTGTCTTTCACCAAAATAAGTTTGCTTTCAAATGTTTTTATAAAGAATTATAAGACTCCAATTGTTTCCACAAATACTAGCCTTCTGTAGTCCTTTCTCTTTTCTGTAGCACTTGTACAAATAACACTACAAACCAGTAGAATTGGGCACACATCCTTTCTTTAGATTGATTTAAACCAAGTGTTGGTCCCATACATGTATACATTCAGAACATATTCACATCCATATTTTCTTCCACTAGCCTTTTTCCACTTGAGAGGCCTACATGTGCAGATAAGTAGCTATAAGAGAATATCAGACTTAGAGAACTGTTAAGGGCTTATTTTAGATGTTGTTCCTGTAGTTATTGTGATAAAATCTGCTTCCAGATTAAATGGAAAAAACATATTTCCCAACAGCAAAATAAATAGCTACACTCTTGGGCAAGGTCAGTCTTCCCTGAAAACCATTATGTGGAATAGAACACTACAAGATACCTTACATAAATTTGTCAAGATAAAAATGGTTCCTTGGAACACTCAGTGAATTTCTGTCATGAAATATATGGCAAAAGAATAGAAGAAACTAAGAAAAAATTATACATTTAAAGTGTAATTAGAGTGAAATTTGTATATATACAGGAGTCTGAAGCCTACCTAGTACTTTAGTTTCTGAAACAAATATGATCCCAGCTGAGCATAGAAGTCTCCATAGTTAAGGGAGACATGAACCTCAAAAAATGGAGACAGCTTTATCATAACAAGACTCTTCCACAAAATGTTTCTAAGGAGTGCTGGTTACAACAGTAGCAAACCTGCCAGCAGGAGTGCCAGCATGATCTTGCTGTATCTTTCTCTTGTGCTTATATGAAATTTTAATTTCACAGAATTTTTTAAAATATAAAAAATTAATTTCTGTTCCAACATCCTTCACAGTCACAAATAAATGGTGAGGATGTGGATTTTTTCTGGCCCACTTCTGAGGATTTGATTATTAATGTTCATATTCCTCCTATTCATTGCTGTAAACTGTGTTCTACCATAGCAATAAAATACAGGACTATGATATGTTTTTATTTTTTTTCACTTTAATCCAAGTAAAACCCATAAATTTACCTAAAATACAGAATGACATATTAGTTCAAGTTGAAGGGATCTCTGGAAGTTGTCTTGTCCAATGTCCCTGCTCCAGCAGGGCTACCTACCAGAGCTGCCCAGGGCCATGTCCAGGTGGCTTCTAAATATCTTCAAAACTGAAGACTCTACAACCTCCTAGGACAACTTGTACCAGTGTTCAGCCACCCCCACATTAAAGTAATGTTTCTTGATTTTCAGTTAGAATGTTCTGTGTTTCAGCTTGCTCCTATTGTTTTTTATTTAGTCTCTGGACAGCAATGGAAAGAGCCTGACTGCCTTCTTTTCATCTGCCCTGCAGGTATTTTTACACTATGATGCATTACACCTTTGAGCCTTCTTTACTGCAGGCTACAAGTTCTCAGTCTTTCCTTTTATGAAGCCCTTTGTGGTCGTTCATGGCTGGACTCTTTCCAGTATGTCCACATCTCTCTTTCTCTGAGCACAAATTGGACATCATACTCCAGGTGCAACCTCACTAATGCTAAATGGAGTGGAAGTATCATCCCTTTATCTTGCTGGCAACAGTTCTCCTAAAGCATCCTGGGACAGTTTTAGTCTTCCTTGCTACAAGGACAGGTTGCTGGTTCATGGTTAACTTGATGTCCACTAGAACCCCCAGAGCATTTTCTGGAAAGCTGATTATCAGCTAGTCCACCCTAGCATGTTGTGATGAATGGGGATGTTCTGCCCCTGGAACAGGACTTTGCAGTTCCCCTTGGATTGCCTGTGCCCTGCTAGGCTGTCTCTCTGGAAGATACTGTTATGGTTTAGGGGTTTTTTCTGCTGCTCTGGTAGCGAGGGGGTTAACAGCTCAGCTCTTGCCTGAGCTGTCCGTGCTGCCATGGCCTTCAAAGTTAGAGATAAAGGCAGGCGTCTCTGCAGAATAACATACTTGGGAGAGAAGAAAAAAAAGTTCAGTAGTAAGATGTAGCGTGCCAGCTCAGAACCTGCGTCGGGAGGCTGAGAGATTTGAAGGCCCCAGGCCCACGAGAGAAGGGGTAGAGATGTTCTTCCAGGCATCCCGCTGCTGCTTGTGAATTGGACTGACCATGGTGAAAACCTATGGACCAAAGAGAGAGAGAACCAGGACCGCAGAATCCGTCTAAGCATTAAGACTGAAGATGGAGAGGTAAAAACTGGACAACACTGCTGATGTGTTGGAGCCCAGAGACAGAAACTTGGAGCTAGCTGAGAGCTCCGCAGAAATCCCTGGACAGACTTTTTTTGGGCATTGTTATAGTATTTGTGTACTTTTGGGATGGGCTCATTATGAAGCAGATAAAAACCAGTACTTAAAAGCTGCAATCCTGGCTGTGACTTCTGGACAACAGAGAATTTTTCAGAAGAACTGTCGTCCTCAGGTCGAGATCTCACTTGGGAGGGGTCATGAAAGACCTTTCCCTCTTGTGAGAGAGAGAGAACTTTATGGAAGGGCAGAGAGATGGTTCCTACCCTGGATCTGATCAGAAATACCAACCTGCCTGGTTTACCCCTACCCTATGTTCCCCCTTTTTCTCCTGGTGGAAAAGGGAATATTACATCTATTGTAAGAGAAGGAGGAGTGGGGGGAGAAATGTTGCCTTCTAAATGATGCTTCCCTTGCAGTTCTGAGCTTGTTAGTTAGAAAATAAACCCTTTATGTTCTTTATTTATAGTTTTGCCTTGCTTCTTTTGCCTGTGACCAGTTTTATTTTATTTTCCAGTTCTATTTTCCAGTTGGTTTTTTTAGTTTTCTCCTTCAGGAGAAGTTGGGGTGGGTCTCTGGCATCCAGCCAGGGTCAAACCACGACAGATACCTATTCTCATACTACTCCTACAGAAATTAATTTTTAAATGCTATTATGAACAGATAATTGAGTTGGAAAAGCATTAAATTATATTTTTGTGGCAGCACCTATTATTAGAGTTTTGGAGTCGCCTGAACAGTGCACTGGCAATTGAGAATTCTTATGTACTTTGCTTAGCAGTGACATTTATTTCCTCAATGGCCTTGTTATCTCTCTGCTCAACTGTATAAGCATATGGTGTAAGAAAGTATTAATAGGCCTAAAATATTATTTCTATTTATAAGATGAAGGAGACTGTCAGGAATAAAATAGGTTTGGAGAGTTGCTGTAGAAATTATTCTGGTTAATGCACTAAACTGGGATGTAATCAGTCACGCTTTAGTTCCATCCTCTGTCATACATGTCCTATTACTATATGGAGAGTCGATTACTAATTGTTTCCTACTTTCTCTGGTATCAAAATGATAAAAAATAAAATTTCTTACTTTTTCTCCCTTGTTCAATAAATAAGAAACCAGAAAGGGGTACTTTACCTCTTTAAAATATCCTATGCTGGTTTACATTCTTCAGTTATTCACACTTTTGTTTTCTATTTATTAGCATGAAACTTCTTGGCTGCACTTACCATCTTGAAACCAATCAAGATTGAACAGGGATGCTTAAACTTGTATGCCTCCACAAAAAATGCCTTCTCTGTGGTTAGAGACTGCAGTATTTTCTCAAATCCATTGAAAATTCCTCCCATAAAGGATAAGCTGTATAACTTCACGTCCTGATTCTGCCAGTAATTCATTGTACGACTGTCTGGATCTGAAATTAAAAATTATTCACATATACATTCTGATAAAAATAGCTCAAACAGCAACCATAGTATTCAACATCATTAATTCCATTTTACAGTTATTTGACAGACCACATCTTCCTGTAGCAACTATTATCCTGCACAGAATTTATAATATAGATTAAGAGAATTTAAATGTATATTTATGAATTAAGTCAAGAACTTGTGATGTTGATAGGAGCCCTATATATGCTTACTTTTTTTTTATTAAGGAAACATGAGCTTACACTATTCTTGCAATGCATACATAGCTCAGTTAGTGATGTATTATTTCTTCCCTTTCTTAAAAATATTTCTGTTACTTTAGGATTTCTAAAATGAATTAGACATTTTCTTATGATCTCAAACATTGCCATGAATAGTGGAATAAAAATTAATGATAGTCCAAATATTAATAAAGATGGTGTGAAATAACCCCCAAATAAGTGAGTTTGTTCATTTTTATAATACTATATCCTTTTCAGACCACTGCTGAAAGCAACAGTCATGATCAGAGGTAACTTTGGGTCTTCTTTCTTTTTAATCAGAGAGACATGAATTTATACTTCCAGGCAAGATGTCAGGAAATAAGTCTTCTAGGTCAATGATTTAGTAGTCTTCTTATTCTCTATACAACATCAATGCCATCTGTCTCAAAATCTCATTCATTCTGATGGCCATAATGAGTATGAAACTTGGCCAGAAAACGGCATGATATTAAGTATCTTAAGCACCATGTCTGGTGATCTCCAAATGAAGGATCATTTTTAAACTTATTTTAGAACTTCCTGTGAGGAATATTTTTCTAAGAAACTTGAGCCTTTGCTTGAGTTACAAGAATTTGGGACTGGAGCACAAGTCCTATGAGGATCTGTTTAAACTGGGGAAGAGAAGACTCAGAGTAGACCTTATGGCCTTCTACAACTATGTGAAAGGAGGTTATAGTGAGGTAAGATTGGTCTCTTCTCACAGGCAATCAGCAGTAGGACAAGAGGTCACAATCTTAAGCTGTGCCAGGGGAGGTTTAAGTTAGACACTAAGAAGAAGTACTTTGCAGAGAGAGTGATTGGGCATTGGAATGGGCTGCCCTGGGAGAAGGTGGAGTCACCATCCCCAGAAATATTTAAGCAAGAGACTGGATGTGACGCTTAGTACACCATGGTCTAGTTGACAAGGTGGGCTTAGTCCAGAGGTTGGGTTCAATGATCTTAGAGGTCTTTTCCAACCTAGATGATTCTGTGAATATGAACTGAGCTGTCAAAACCCTTTTTCAAAATACAGAAGTTTTTCCTATTGTTGCCCTCGTGCCTCCTAAAATATAGGTTCAAAATCAAATAAGCATAATTTGATAACAGTAATAACATTGCCAAACTTTAACATCTCATTTTAGAGTCTCTGAATACATAAATAAATAAGTTGTCTCCTAACTCATATCTTCTGACTTACTCTTTGGAGGTGTATTGCTTTCTCTAAACGCTGTTGATGGAAGTCTACCAGAATTAGCTGGTAGGAATTTACATCTTATTATGGAACTGTTGTCTCGAAGAGCTACCTTTCAGCTTCTGGCACCAACAAAATAATTATGCACATCATATTGTAGCAACTATGTCAGAACCAATAATCTAGAAAACAGTTTTTACTTCAAATAAGGTTTTAAATGTGAGAAGAAAAGTCTATATAACTCACTGTTTATGTTTTTATCTTAATTAACTTCTCTGGTCACCTATAATAGAAAATATCATCACCCCTGTAAAGCACCAGACTAGCTCACTAGGTTACTTAAAGGGGCTTTGTTTAGTTTTTTATACCCTGAGGAGTGTAAGGGAAAAACTGGACAACATTTTTCAGGAGGTTAAACAATAAACTTTTACTGCTAAACTTTAGAAAATAAGGGAACTCAGCAAATTTTAAAGGCAGTATTCAATCACAATAAAGAACTTCACAAAACATTGACTTAGCAAAGACCAGCCCATCCAACCCTAAATTACTCAGATTTCAAGAAGAGGAAATCTGGAGAATAAAGAGAGAGAGAGAAATAAAATGAGAGACAGTGCAAAAATATAACTATCTCATTGATTCCTACATAGTCTTAATAGCTACAAGAAAATAAGCACATGACCATGCGGGTCTTTGTGCGATGATTTTTGTTTGCTCTGACCTCCTGTGACTGAGCCATGCTGGGGCCAGATTGAGGCTCCAGGAACAGCCTGTGTGTCATTACTTCTCCTGTGCCAGTGACCGACACTCACTCTGGGGCTGTCCCAGAGACTCTAGAGGGTGTGGTGTGGAGCACAGCACAATCCCACCTTGGCAGAACTTGATCTGCCCTCTCCCACACACACACACTTTAGTTATTTCAAACCAGTAATAATTTTTTTCTTCTCTCTAAACCACTTGCGAAAAATTCATTTTCAAATTGGTATTTTTCTTCTATCTGCCATGGCTTGGAATTACCAAAGTAATTCATTCTATTTCTAAGTCTTCAAAAAATATTTTCTTTGCCTCAGCCTGNCTATTCTATTAGCACTACTGTCTCCATTTCCCTTGCATACCTTTGCATTCTTTTATCGAATATTTGTTCTGTTCATTCTATAAAGTTTGAAAAAATTAAGACTTTAATAAAGTCTGTGGATCCCTTTGTGCTCTACACTTGCCCAGTGCTTTGAGTAAAAGTATTCTATATGTGAATAGCATAGCTGAATGCTATGAGAATAATAAAGCAAAAGCAACAATATGGTATATAAAAATAATTTTTCATTAAAAAATTGATTCCTCTGTACAAGAAATAAACATCTGATATAAGCAAAAAGAAAAGAGTCATACCTCAAGGTCTGTCTCAGCAAAAGCTTGGAAGGAATTTTTTTTTTTTCCACAATTAAAAATAAAGCTATTTTAGCAGTTTTCTATAAAAATGAGCTACTATACAAGTTGTCTTATAATCCTCAGTCAGAATAAAATTATTATTTTCTGATTTCTGGCAGAGCAATAGACAGACTTGCTGTACGTAAGTTACTCACAGTTACTGTGATGGAGATGTATAAAAGTGACTGTGTACACTGTGTATGTCCATTTTAAGTGTAAAGATATTTCCAGGATATATTAGAACTGTCACTTCATGCCAAGGAGGTATGAACATTCCTGGGATTTGAAAAGTTTCTGCAGTTGAATGAACTTCAGCAGATTAATACCAGCCTGAAGAACCAAATACTTGTAAATCCTAGGCAAGTTTCACAGAATCCTCAAGGTCTGTCCAGATAGCATTTCTGAAAAAAGAAACCTCAAAGTGCCATAGTTCCAGCCTAGAAGGACAGTTTTACATTCATAGAGAAGTTATCTCATTTCTACAGAGATTCTTTCAGTGGAAAGTGGAAGTTTCCATGTCCCAGGAACATGTTTTGTTCTTTTCCAAAGGATAATACTACATGATACAGTAGAAAAAAACCTTATCATAACAACACACATTACTGTATTTATTAGGCCCAGAGACAGAATTTGGGTTAGCATAGGAAAAGCAAGGGAAAAGATCTCAATATTTTTATGCAATTAAAAATTGTGTAAATAATTTTTACATTATTTTAGGATGAGAAAGAAAATTATTGAGTTTCTTGTTTTACCATCCTTTCATGTCCAGGTCACTACCAGTGTATTTGTTATTTCTGCTAAGGCATCACTCTTGCTACACTTGATTGACTTTGCATAAATAATTGTATACTAATTGGAACAGGGTCTTGACCCTCAGCCTCCCACAAGAAAAATAAATGTTCTAATTACTGTGAATCAAACTCTACCCAGGTTCACCAAATATGTAATTTAGAAAAAATGAAACATCTTCAAGTTTTGAGAATATGAAAGCATCTTTGGTTATCTAGAAATCCTGTGATAACTAATATAGAAGTAATGGAAACAGGTTCCACATTAACTTCATGATTTTATAAGGTCTTCTGAAACCAAAGAATAACTTCTTAAGTATCTTTATTACTTCAGTAGAATGTGTTACAATTATATCTAAACCACTATAACATTTGGAAAAACAACCTGCAATTTCAGTTGCCGTTTAAATTGTAATTTGCAAGAAAACTTATGCACTTTATGTAATATCTTAAAAATCAGGTAAATTACATCCAGTAGTTCAAGATACAAAATTTGAATTGGGATTTTTTTTCTAAATTTTACTGTCATTATGTCTAAGTTATATTATTTGAAGACATTTCTTTTTACTTCAATTTTTCATTAGGAAAATATATATATTTCTTTGCTGGAAATTTACTATCATAATATTTGGTGTCATATTGCAATATTTTACAATGGGCAGTCATGATAACACAGATATAAAATTAAAATTCATTATTAAAATATTCCCTTGTAAATGACACCTCCCAGAATTCTTGTCCCAGAATCCTGCACCTCAGAGCATGGCATATTGGCATGCTAATGTATGTAAACCTGAAAGACGGGTTTTTCAAACTTCCCACACACAGGGATGGAAGGAGAATTCGAGCCACGATGCCTGTTAGCATCATGATTTTAGAATGGTTTCAGTTGGAATGGAACCTCTGTGAGTGTTGTAGTTTGTGAATGCTAATGGACCACCACCACCTGCACCAGGCCACCTCCGGTTGCGGGCAGGGCGGCCTCGCTTCCCAGGCCATGCTGTCCGGGGTTTGTTGGAGTGGTGTGGTGCCTCCACCATGTCTGAACACATTTGAGTTGAGTTTAAAAGACACACACACCAAGAACCAGCAACCTTGACAAGTCACAGAATAAACATGGCTGGACGAGAAGCGTCAGTTCCCATGAGGTTTCTGTGCTCCAAAAAGGGGCACCAGGGCAAAATCCAATATTCAGTGGCCAGCAAGGGGCAAAAGGCATTTCCTTTGCTTTCCTGAGGTGCAACAGTGTGCGGGGTGGTCCCAGGAATGCACTCCCCCACCCCAGGGGCTGAGGGGGCAGGGCGATGTGCAAGGCTTAATTGCTTATTCATGAGCTCACTCTTTGGGATTCACAGAATTCGTGCTACCATTGCCATTGTGGACCTGCAATAAGCGGGGGCTGACTGTATAATTAAAAATATGTACTTGACCTTCAGGTTTGTAAATAGGAATAAATTGTTCATTTAGGTCTATACTTCTGCTCATCTGTGAGTTATACTTTAGGCAAAGAGACTGCAAATTGCTAGGCTGTTGCCAAGGAGATGGTGAGTCATCCTGCATTTCTAGAATCACTGAAAGGTGGTGTTGTTAAAAATGTTAGATACCGAACTTGTTCTGGGAGATCAAACTTGTTAGGTTGTTGTCTATTAATATTGCTAATTTCTCTCTCATTTTTGGTTTTCTTTTCTCTTGTCACTGACACTGGAGGCATGAAAAAATATTTTAATTTTTTTTCAATATAGAGGTGAATATGTTTCCAAAGACTTTTCCTTTCTCACCGTATCTCTTCTTCATCCTTCTCTTATTTTCTCTTGTTTTATTTTATAAAGTGGTAAAATGGGTCTTTTGTTGTTTATTAAGTGCTTTGCTCAGTTTAAGGTGTTGAAATTAATCTTGAAAATGCGATACTGAAACTAAACAAGTAGATTTGCTTTTGTTATAGTCCTGTCAAATGAGAGGAATACACACTTCTCTCTGTTCTTTCCCTTTATTATGCATTAATCAAAGTACATTTTCTGGAACCACCTGTAGTACAGGATGCTGTTGCTAGGCAAGAAAAGAAATGGACTACAGAGTATTCAGAAAAATATTCAGAGCATACAGAAATAATTAAACGTAAGATTTTTCTGCTTGGAAGTCTTTTCTGTTCTGCCTTCTTGTCCACTGTACCCTGACAGGTAAGTATCTCAAATGAGTAGGTTCAATATAGGGTAAATAGAGGCTTTATGCTTATTGCTGTTTGTCATGAAGATGCTGTCTGAATATGTGCTCTGATCATCAAAGCTCAAGAATTTCTAAAGCATTTCACAAAATTCTTAGAAGTTCTCAGAAGTGAGAGAAATGAAAATAAAAAAAATAGGACTGTATGAGTTACATTAAAAAAAATAAATCACTTTTTGACTGATTTTACCAGCAGTCATCCCAAAAAGATTCTGTGAAGTTGAAATTTGATAAAGTAATCTAAACTAAATTCTTACTGTATCCTGCAGATTTCATGATACAGTCATACCTTGCATATTTGTGCTTCTGGTTTTGTTTTTTCACATCCTTGATTTAAGGAAAATCAGTCAGGACTCAAGGTAATTGCATGCATGCTACAGAAAAGTTTATTTTTGGCCTAAGAGCCAAGGAAAGAGGGACAGCAGTGCCCACTGCCCTGCCAGGTGCCAAAAGAGGACCGCCTAGATTTGTCACCCATCTTTAACCCCTTGTCTCATGTATATGCAAATCACTCCATGAATATTCATTCCTTCAACATTATGTCATGGACATGAGCTTTGCCACGAGTCCTTCAAATAATTAGCTCCAATGTTGCTCATTCTTTTCCCCTTGTTGTGGCTAACACTCACTTTTGTTTACCTTCAGAGACTGCAGAACAGTGTTTTTCACCCTTAATATTCAACCTTAACTCTCAGGCCTTCTGAATGGTTTTAAAGTCCACTAATCCTTCTAAAAATCACTAGAAATTCACTAAATTCTCACTAATTCACAAAAATCCCTAAATCTCTATGCCCTTACCTAACTCACTAAATTTGTAATTTTCTGAATCTCCAAATCACCTGCCACCCCATGGGGTAGAAAAAGCCCATGCTTTGGGGCAGGACTGCTATGCCCCACAGGACAGGGAGCCTTGCCCAGGGATTGCTCAGAGTCCCTCCCTTATGTGTATTGTAAAATTTATATGGTGTCAACACATTGCGATGTCCTCTTGCCATGGGTCCTGCATCCTCAGATTGCGTCTCGACCATGGGTCATGTTGGTTCCACGGTCCCCATTCACCTCCTCCTGCTGCCCATGTCCCCTGTGCTGGAGCTGATCCTAGCTGTCTCCCTGGTACCACTTCCCCTTCCCCTCCCCTCTGCTCCCCCACCCTTCTGGCTCCTCGTTCTCCCTTCCTGCCGCGGTCACCTCCCTGGCGATTCCAAGGTGGCTGGAGGCAGGAACAGCAGGTGTAGGGGGCTGTGTTTGGTTGGGGTTTGTGCACCTTGGCAGGGACAGGACGGGGCAAGGAGTGCACGCATGAGTGTGTGTGTGTGTGTGGTTGTGTATGTCCTAGAGGCACTGTTTCCACAGGAACAGGCAGGGGTAGGTGGAGCAAGAGCCACCCCCTCTCCTTGCTTCACCCCTAGCCTCCCACTACAGACACACAGACACACAGACACACACAAAAAGCCTGTCCCTGACAAGGTGCATATTTCTTTCTGTCCCAGGCAGATGCAGCTATGAGTGCAGCTTTGTTCTGCCTGGAATAGGGGCTGTGCGGGCGACACAGACAAGCGTTTGATTTAAAAACTTTTCAGTCCATCCGTGCGAAAAACTTTTGAGAAAGACTTACCTTTCATCTCTTCGGACAGCGGCCAGCAGTAAGCTGCCCCTACCTCCTGGGCTAGGGTGCATTTATGATTAGTGATGGCCCCAGCCCCATGAGCACGGAACCCGCCACCGTCAGCCCCAGCAATTGTCAGGATGTCTTCTCTGCCACACACCATACCATGTCCCACGGAGGACTGGGCAGCGACTAGAGGCGGGACACAGATGGCACAGGACGAAAATCTCTGACACGCCGGCACAAAGCACTTGCAGGGTCCTGGAAGCAGGAGGGCTGTGGAATCTGTGTGGCTACTGTGTGAGACCATCCAGGCACAGGGCGGTCCAGTCGTAGAGACACTTTCATGGACCCAGCCCAGGAAGCCCACTCAGGCTAACTCCCACCATGGCGCAAGATGGTACGGCAGTGGTGGTGGCAAAAACTGGGAATTCCCACACTGGCTCCCACAGAGAACCCCATGGACTTCCCAAGGGAATTTGTGACACCAGAGGAGTCTCGAAGCCCAGCGAATTTCGAGGGTTCACTGAATATAACAAGGGAGTATGAGGAGATCTAAACTCTTCAGATTCACAGTGGTCTAGTTCCTATTCAAACAAATAAAAGATCATGGAATTTATTCACTTTAAATCAACAATGATATTTTAGGACCATCATCATAGAACTTCCCAGAGTAAACAATTTGGATGATGTCAGATAAATTGGTGCAAGGTGCAAGGTGGAAGGTGCAAGAAATCTATGAAGACACAAGAGGTTTGTTCTTTGAGGCCTGATGGTTTGAAAACATGAATCAAGTAAATGGAAATTTGTATAAAAGGACAGGTCACACCCCTAGTTAGAGTTTACAGGCTTCACTGTTTTTCTTTAAGAATTACTTTGAGTAATCAGTCTTCTTACTGTTCTGGAGTAGAAAAATGTAACATTCTGGCAGTAAGATATGAAGATAAAGATAATGTAAACATCTTTTGAAATACTGATGAAATCTTCAAAAAGACTGTGGAGCACTACAGGAACTTTTATATTACAGTCATGCCTCTGGATTCGTGGGTTTTGAGTTGTGTAGTGGTCCCGCATAACATTAAATCTGCAAGTACTAGTCAGACATTAATGTGGCAAATTATTGCCAGAGATATGGCAATCTGGAACACTGTGACATCCCATGCTCCTTACAGACAGTCTGGAGAGAGAGTTAAAGGTTTTTTCCTTTGAATTCCCACAGCTAGTACTGGAAAGAGTACTTTGCCTGAGGCTATTCAAATGCACATATGCAGGAATGCATCTTGGCTTGGCTGCTCCCCTCCCCTGCCTGTAGCCATGGAAACAGTAACAGAGACACACAGAGACACACAATGAGACGCACACTGTCTCATGGTGCTGAGGGATTATAAATGCCATATAACCTCCTCAACACTCATAAGGGAGCCATGTCTGCCTGTCCAGAGCAAGCAAGTGGTACTCACCCACCCCTCCGCTGCCCCTCCGCGAAGCAGAACAACCACGTCTGCATCAACCAACAATATTTCTGAATAATTAATTCATTTTTCATGAACAGGTGAAGCAGCAAATAATTATGCTCAAATAGTCGAAGTAAGACTGTATTCCCATACTTGGATGGACACGTGATTATAAAGGTTTAACAAGCTTCACCATAGAAATTAATGTCTTTGAATTGAGGAAATCATCAACACCAAAGTGTGACCTGAAATCTAGACAAAATGAAACCCTACAGTCCAATTTCCTTTGCAATTTCTTTCTTCAGATATATTTACATTTAAATTCTAAACAGAGGAGAAAATAAGGGATAAAATAAAAATGTAATTTCACAGGTTTCACAGGATTCACAGGTTGTTCTGAGTTGGAAGGGACCCACAAGATTATCTAGTCCAACTCCCAGACCCACAAGCGTGGAACCACGGGCACTATGCTCCATCCATCCAAGCCTCAAATCTGTGTCTATCCTTTTATTTTCTCAAGCTTCTGTATTTCAGAAATCAATATAATTATGTTGCTTCGAAAACCCTTTGGATTTTTCCTATCATGCTTTCAGCAATTTCATCCTCTGCTCTGAAAAACATGCACATTCTTAATTTGGTTCTTTTCTATGTCAGTATAGTGCATGCTAACACATTTTACATGGTATAATCCGCAGACACCCAGGGACCTGCATTAATTAAGCATACACAGGTGGAAGACTCATCCCCACCTGGCACCTCACGCCACACAGGGCCTTGCACTGTCTTCTACAGTGGCCCTCCCCATGCCACAGCCCCCGGCAAACCACAGAAACTGCGCGTCCTCCCCATGGAGCCAGCCCAGTCCTGCCCCAGAGGGACTGCCGGCACCACCCCTTGGCGGAGCAGAGGCACTGCATATGCGTCGGCCAGGGAACCTTGCAAATGCCTGAAACTGAACTTCAAGAAATTTTCCTTGCAAATCCATGGAGTCAAAATGGAGAGGTCGCAATGCAGTAGGGATAGACTGCAATAGAAAAAGAAAAGAATGGTAGTGGTGGTTGGGGACTCCCTTTTAAGGGGAACAGAGGGACCTGTGGGTAGACCAGACCCATCCCACAGGGAAGTCTGCTGCCTTCCAGGTGCCCAGGTACAGGATATCACCAGGAGGATACCTGAACTCATTAGTCCCACAGATTATTACCTCCTGTTGGTAGTACAACTGGTAGGGATGAGGCTACTGAGAGGGGAGTTAGCGTAATTAAAAGAGATTTTAGGGAACTAGGTGAACTTATCGACAGGGTAGGTATGCAGCTAGTTTTCTGTTCAATACCTGTAACAGCAGGGATGAACAGTAACATATACAGGAGAGTCCTTCCTATTTATAGGTGACTTAGGGGCTGGTGTCTATGAAAGAACTTTGATCATGGAGTAATCTTTACTGACCATTGTTAGACTCAGGTGAGATACATCTATCTAAAAAGGGTAAAAGGATATTAGCCTACAAGTTGGCAGGCCTCATTAAGAGGGCTTTAAACTAGGTTGGAAGGGAGAAGGGGTAGGATGTAAAGCCTGTCAGGGGGATATAGTGAGTGGTGAACCCACTCCAAAGAAGAATGTACCAACTCAA
>WEKX01008033.1:6161-27378 GCA_013390025.1 Pitta sordida
CAGGGAACATCTCAAATGGGGGCTGGGATCCCTCAGGGAACATCTCATAGGATCCCACAGGAAACATCTCCAAGAGAATTCAGTTTATATCCCGCTGTTGGGTACAAACCCCACTGCTGTCCCTCCCTCCCTCCCTCCCTCCCACCCCGAGGAGCGCCACAGTGCAAGTGAAAGCAGAAATTCTCACGTGATTCTGTGACCCCAGAGGTTGTGGCTTTAACTTGAAGACCTTTATCTCGCAGCACTTTCTTTATCAGAACCGACTTCCTGCAGCACCATTCATAAAACGGGGTAAAAACCTGCTTTTATAGTTTTCACAGCAGCTACAGAGCAAAGGCTGAGGCTCGGTGCAACATCCTCCCACTAAATACGCTCCTGTTTTCAGGCAAAGACCAAAAAAAAAAAAGGGCTGAAAATTGAATTTCAGAGTGGTTCCAGTGCTGTGTCTGTCCTGAGTCACTGCCACCTCTAACACCACATTTTCCTATTTTTGAAAGAGCTTCGTTTGGTTATGACAAATTAATTCATGTCATAGAAACATCAGGAAACTGTGAAACTGAGAGTAAAACTGCAGGTGCCCAGAGGGGAGAGAAACAGCCAGGGGGAGGTGTCGCCTGGGACAGCACAGACTGGCAGAAATGTGTGTCCTCAGTGGCCTCTTCAAATAATTCTTTATTGTGGCTTAAAGTAAAATCTGGGGTTTCCTCCCGAATCAGAAATTGCTCATTTTGACAAATCCAGATGCAGTTAATACTCTTTGGTTGTTGTTGGGGTTTTTTTTAAATCCTTGGGAAAAGCTTGGCTTGAATTCAGCCTCAGGGCAGGAGGGGGATGAGTTTCACTGCTGGAAAAATCAGCAGCTCAGAGGAAAAATGCTTCACTAAACCGAAATTAAATGGGAAAAATAAAACATGGAATGGTTTGGCTTGGAAAGGACCTCAAATCCCATCCAGTGCCACCCCTGCCAAGGGCAGGGACACCTCCCACTGTCCCAGGCTGCTCCAGCCTGGCCTTGGGCACTCCCAGGGATCCAGGGGCAGCCACAGCTTCTCTGGGAATTCCAGCCCAGCCAGGAATTCCTTCCCAATCTCCCATCCAACCCTGGGAAGCCATTCCCTGTGTCCTGTCTCTCCAGCCCTTGTCCCCAGTCCCTCTCCAGCTTTCCTGGAGCCCCTTNGTGAAACTGAGAGTAAAACTGCAGGTGCCCAGAGGGGAGAGAAACAGCCAGGGGGAGGTGTCGCCTGGGACAGCACAGAGTGGCAGAAATGTGTGTCCTCAGTGGCATCTTCAAATAATTCTTTATTGTGGCTTAAAGTAAAATCTGGGGTTTCCTCCCGAATCAGAAATTGCTCATTTTGACAAATCCAGATGCAGTTAATACTCTTTGGTTGTTGTTGGGGTTTTTTAAAATCCTTGGGAAAAGCTTGGCTTGAATTCAGCCTCAAGGCAAGAGGGGGATGAGTTTCACTGCTGGAAAAATCAGCAGCTCAGAGGAAAAATGCTTCACTAAACCGAAATTAAATGGGAAAAATAAAACATGGAATGGTTTGGCTTGGAAAGGACCTCAAATCCCATCCAGTGCCACCCCTGCCAAGGGCAGGGACACCTCCCACTGTCCCAGGCTGCTCCAGCCTGGCCTTGGGCACTCCCAGGGATCCAGGGGCAGCCACAGCTTCTCTGGGAATTCCAGCCCAGCCAGGAATTCCTTCCCAATCTCCCATCCAACCCTGGGAAGCCATTCCCTGTGTCCTGTCCCTCCAGCCCTTGTCCCCAGTCCCTCTCCAGCTTTCCCAGCTGACACAGTTTTTTTCCAGAAGACAGTAACAAATGTCCTTTTCTCCCAGCCCTTGAGCAAGGTGGAGGCAGGAGGAAGAATCCTGGGCTACACAGTGACCTTCGAAGCCCTGGACCATCAGAACCCCTCATCAGAATCCCACCAAACCACCCAAACCAGCTACTCCAGAGTCACACCCAGGGTGGGCTACAGGATCACAGTCACTGCCCACAACTCCCGGGGCAGGTCCCCCCCTGCATCCATCCTGACCAGCCTGGGCACCCAGGGTAAGGCTCCTGCTGGGCATAACCCCAGTGCTCTTGTGCCACACCACGGATCCCCTGTGCTCACCAACCTCAGGGATCTGCAGATCCAGTTTTGCCTGTGCTCTCCCTGGATCCTTCTCCTCTCCAGGGGAACATTCCCAGCTCTCCCAGCCTGGCTCCAGCCCTTGGAGCATCTCTGTGGCTCCTCTGGACTCTCTCCAGCAGCTCCACATCCTTCCTGAGGGCTCCAAGAAGGATGTTGGGATGTGCTGTGGAAGCAGCTCCTCAGGATTTGGGGATGGCACAGCCAAGAGACGAGACAAGAACGTGACTCTGTTCCTGACCTTGACCTGAACGACCTTTTCCTTCAATTAGGGTTTATTTTCCCTCCCTCACAGATTTGACACGACAATAAACCCCAAATATCAAACTTAATGTTCCACTCCAGGTTACCACGAGTTTGAGCTGACGGTGGTTTTTTGTTTGGTGGCTCTTTCTCCCCTCTCAGATCTGCCTCCTCCTCAGCAAGTCTCTGCCATGGCCCTGGGAAACAGCAGCATCCTCATCACCTGGAAACCCCCCAGGAGACCCCCCGTGCCCGTCAGTGGGTACGTGGTGGAGTGGGCAGAGGCACAGGGGAAGCCACACCTGGAGCCCCATCACACCTGGGCGAAGCTTCCCCCATCCAACCTGTCCACCGTGATTGCAGGTGAACCCCCAGCCAGAGCACCGGGTTACCTGGGAAATAATTTAAGGAAAAGTCAGGTTGGAGCTTGGCCTCCAAGGCCAGGCTGGAGCAGGTCGGGATAGTGGGAGGTGTGCCTGGACTGGATGGGCTTTAAGGTCCCTCCCAACCTTCTGTGATTCTGTAATTTTTACTGATTTACCGTAAGAAACGATGGCATTTAAAGCTTTGTGTATGAGAGGGAAAACAGCAGAGCTGAGCTTTGCAGCCCCTCTCAGCTGAGCTGACTGTCAGTACTTCACAACTAACTCTCCACTTTGAATTTCTCTGCCTAGAGCACATCAGAGATGACCTGTACCACCAGCTCCAGGTGTTTGCTCTCTATCAGGGCAGAGCTGGGCAGGCAGCAGCAGTGCAGGGACACTCCACAGCACAAGGTAACTCACAGTCAGGCTCTTCCACGTGTGTTTGAGCTGCCTCAAGCTCAGCTCTAAAAGCCAGTCCTGTGTCTTACCACCCCCTCAGCTCTGGAAATGCTTCTCCTGCCCCCTTCAGTTATTGAAGGTCTCTGTTGGGATCATCTGAATTACTCACAGTGTGGAACTATCAGATTTCTCCCTCCTTGCTCCTCTTCTTCTTCTTCCTTTTAATCTCCTCTTTTTTTCTTTCTCCTTATTCTTTTTCCCCTTCCTCTTATTCCCCTCCTCCTTTTTCCTCCTTGTTCTTTTTCCCCTTCCTCCTATTCTCCTCCTCCTCCTTTTCTCCACCTTCCTCCTCTTCTTTCTCTCCCCCATTGTTTCTCCTCTTCCCCTTCCACTTCTCCCTCTTCCACTTCTTCTTTTCCTCTTATTCTCCTTCTCCTTCCTCCTCTTCTTCTTTGCAATTTTCCTCTGCCTTTTCCTCATTATTATTTTCTCTTATTTTCTTCCCTCAGCTTATTCCTCCTCGTTTTTGTTGCTCTTCCTCCTCTTCCTTTTCTCCTTCCTCTTCTCCCTCCTTCTCTCCTTTTCTGACTCAATTCCAAATTCCAGCTGCAGTTTAAACACAGAGTGCAAGTGTAGTAAAAAAAAACCCCAAGTTTGTGTTTTATGAGTGCAGACACCAGTCAGGCCATACACTTGAATTCAGTATTAAATGTTTTAATGTTTTTTGGTGAAGCTGAATGAAGGGCTCTCTGCTTTTCAGAGACAGAGGACTGGGTGACTCTGGTGCTTCTCTGCAGCTTCTTCATCTTCTCAGCCTGTGTTTGTTCTGTGCCTCCAGCAAGGAAATTGTGAGTGGATCCATCCCTTCTGCTGCACTAAAATTGGGAGGGTTATTAGAAGGGGTTAAATCCCAGGCTGGTTTGGGTTGGAAGGGACTTTAAAGCTCATCTCATTCCTCCCCCTGCCCTGGGCAGGGACACCCTCCACTGTCCCAGGCTGCTCCAACCTGCCCTTGGACACTGCCAGGGATCCACAGCTGCTCTGGAAACTTGTGACATTGCATTGTAAACATTTTCCCAGTATCAGATTTAAATTGATCCTCTCTCAGTTTAACGCCATCCCCCCTGTCCTGTGGGATGGTGATGATCTCTCAGGACACCGAGGGTTGTTCAGAATTAAGGCTTCAAAGCACATGTATCGTAACAAAAACACTCCCTGAGATTCAAACGTGGCCACAGTCCATAAATATTGTGATTTTAACCCAGAGTTTGAGCTCTGCTTCCACCAAAACCAGCCTGAAGGGAATCCTCGGGGATGAACCCCCCCAAACCTGGGGGCTCTGCAGGTCCCTCCAAGGGCAGAGCCACCATCTCACCAAGCCCTGGGGTTAATCCCAGCCCGAGGGGCACAGGGCGGCTGCGGGTTTTAATTGCAATGCAGTTCAGGTTTTAATTGCAATCATCCCACCTGCAGCTTCCAGCGGCTCCTGCCCCTCAGAGCCATTCCCGACCCTGCCAACGCCGCGTGGGCCAAGAGCTTCACGGCTGCCAAGGTACATTAGGGGGGGTTCCATTCCAATCACACAACCTTCATTAAAAATACCCCACCAAAGCAACTGGAGCCGCGCGAGGCAATAATCCCCCGGAGCAGCAAATCCAGCAATCCCCGCGGGGGATAATCCCCGCCTCAGAGCGGGGGATGAGCCGGGCAAATTAAACGCTGGGATGTTTCGTTTCCCGCGGGATGAGCCGCTGTGGGGAGGGATGTCCCAGCACAGCCAGCCCCGAATGAATGCCGTGTCCCTCCCCAGGCAGAGCTGAGCTCCCCCTCCTGCCTCTTCCTGCCCAGCGCCGCCGCCTTCGAGGAGCCAGAAACGAGCCCGGTGGAGGAAACCTTGGTGCGGCCCGAGCCCCCGGGCCCTGGGCACAAGCTGCTGGTGGGCAGCGCTGGCAGCAGGGGACACGGGCACTGGCCACGGGACAGCTCGGGGCCGGAGCTGGGCGACGAGCAGCAGCTCCCGGAGCTGTACCAGAGGCTGGTGCTGGAGGCGATGGAGCATCCACAGCCTGTGCCCGGGGACATCACCAGCCCCGACCCCGACCCCGGCCCCAGGGACCTGTCCCTGCTCACAGACACCCCCAGGGACCCGTCTGGGCTCACGGACACCCCCAGGGACCTGTCCGGGCTCACAGACACCCCCAGGGACCCGCCTGGGCTCACGGACACCCCCAGGGACCTGTCCCTGCTCACGGACACCCCCAGGGATCACCCCGAGTACATCACCAACCCCACCCCCAGGGAGCTGGTGCCGGACACTCCCGGGGACCACCTCGAGCTCGAGTGCCACCCGCTTTCCATCTTCCCCACCACCTTTTGGACCCCCACCCTTTGCTGTGAAGGGAATCTCACCCTGGACAGAGTGAAACTCAGCTGCAGCTTCCTGCCGAGGTAGGAGGCTGGGAGGGGCCCCGCCTGATTATTTTGCACTTTGGGAAGCGTTTCAGCGCGTTCAGCACAGACACTTCAGTGCCCCGCACGTGGCACCTGTAGGTGACAAAAGCCCCGAGTCCCAAACCTTCCCGAGTCCCAGCTCTGCGATGGACACAGCAGCTCCTCACCCCCGGCGCTCAGGGGGGATGTCTCAGCCGGGGACACCACAAGTGGCGTCTGGGGAGGGTCATTCATTCCTCAGGCCCATGAATTCCTGGTCACCAGCGGCTCAGCCGGGCTGGGGCCACTCCCGGAGTCAGAGCTGTGCTGAGCATCGTCTCAACCCAGAAAAATCGAGGAATTCTGAGAGAGAAGGGCGGAAGGGCTCAGGATCCAGCCCCAGCGGGACAGGGGCTGCGGCTCTTCCTCCTCCAGTGGCCCCAAACCAGCGTTCCCAGTGACACCAGTCCCGTGGGTACAGCGGGGTGTGGATGGAGCTCCCTGGCTCAGCCCAGGGAGGAATTGCCCCTCGGGAGCAAGAGCAGCAGGCAGCACGTGTGCTCAGCCAAATGGGCTGTCGAGAGGAATTTAAATCATTTACTGAAGCATTCTAATTGCAGGCTCAAGGTGTGCTATGCAATTAATGACTTTGTTTACGAGCTGTGTGTATATAGAAATAAAACGTTGGAGATCTGAAATTGGTTCCCTGTTGTTTCCTGTGCTCAAGCTCCAGGGCTGTGCTGCAGCTTCACACAGATGGAGGTGCATTTAAAAAGGAAAATAAAGCTGAAATATTGCTGCTAAAGTAGCCCAGGTCTGAACTTACCTGGGGCATCCTCCTCCTCCCCAGCCTCGGGTGGTGACTCTCCATCCACTGGCAGCTCCAGGAGCTGCTGAGCAGTGACAGAAGTGCCGCTGGAGCCCTCCCGTTACCTCCATCCCAGAGTTGTTACCCCACCTGGCAGGGCTGGCACAGGGATGAAGCTGCACCATGAGGTTGGTACCCCAGCACTGGGGCTTTCCCCTCTGCCTGGTGTGTGAATACACAAAGGAAAGCCCAGGGCTGAGTTTGGGGGATCTCTGTTGGCCTGACCCCCATTTTCACTCCAGTTGGGGCTGTGTTACCTTCCACAGGAGGCCTTGTCCCTGCTCTCCACGTGGAACAGGAACCCTGCAGTTTGTGAGCACAGACCCCAACTCAACCTGCAGTAGAACCAGTCCCGTATTTATCTCCCTTCCCTCTGCCCAGTCAGGGGTGCAGCAGGACAGCAAAGCTCCCCCAGCTCTGGGTGCTGGGATGAGCCTGTGGTGAGGATCCAACGCTCCAGGAACGCTCCCACCTTTGGGCAGCGCTGATGGCCTTGGTCTGTCCATGACCAGTGCCAGCCCTGGGTCACACCAGTGAGCCAAGGGCATTCCTGCTCCCTGCCAGCATGGAATACCCATCCATGGAATACTCATCCATGGAATACCCATCCACAGCCACGTCCCCCAGGGGTCAGCCACACCTTGAGTCTCCATATTTATTGTCTTCCTTGGAAGCTGCAAACCAACATTTCCAAGTGGAAGGGACCTGTAAGGACTGAGTCCAACCCCCTGCTCCACACAGGAGCTGGGAGCAGTTTGGGCTGGAAGGATCCTTTAAAATCCATCTAATCCAAGCCCTTTCCATGGCCAGGGACACCTTCCCCCAGCCTCAGCCACACCAAGTGCAAGGTTTGTTTCTCAATTCCCTTCTTGGCTCCAGGGGCAGCTGCCCAGGTTTGGCCTCTGACCTGGCACAGGGAGTTGGATCCAGGACAACCAACTCCTGGGAACCACCTCGGCCAGAGGATTCCAGCTGGGCACCACAAACCTCACGTGGGCTGCACACAAATTAGAAAGGCGGATTAAATGCTACAAAAAAAGTGTTGTTTTTTTAAAGCACTATTTTGTCATTAATCTATTTCTGCATGTTCATCTTCTACTTCAAGATACACAGAACACCGGAGTCCATTTTCTCCTTGCTCTGAAAGTCTCCAGATATCCCAGCTCCCAAACCAGGAATTACTCCCATCTCAAGATATCCCAGTTCCATGAACAGGAATTCCCTTGATTTCAGGGTATCCCAGTTCCAAAACCAGGAATCCCCCCATTCTCAGGGTATCCTCTCGAACAAAAAGCAAAAGTAACTTAAAAACTCTTTTTTTTTTTTTGCCACCAAACCATCTTGTTCTGTCAAAGGGAGGAGGAGGGAATAAAAGTCAAAAGGGCGAGTGGAAGGTGGGAAACATCAATTTTAAAAACCTGGTTTTCATACCAGTTACTGCTGGATCCATCAATTATAAACCAAATATGCTTTGAACCTTGACTTTTAAAGGATCTGGTGCCACTTCTGGATAAAGATTTTGTGTAAAAAAACTACCCAAGAGAGATGAAAAAAACCGACTGTTTTTTCCCCTGTTTGAAATCAAACATTAAAACTAAAGCACTCCAGGAGTTAATTCCACACAGCACTAATTAACATCCCACATACTCCAAGGAAAAGCTGCTGGACAGGAATTAAGGAAATGGAAGTAAGTGTGTAATAATCAAAACCCAGTTTGGAGTTTGGGGTGGGGGGGGAAAAAAAATCTAAAATCCTGAATGAAAAAAAAGAAAATGAACACAAAAGAAGGGAAAGCTTTGAACTGGTACACACTGTTCACACCTATATTTCAAGTTTGGAAACGCATATTTTCAAGCAGCAATACAAAAAAGTATCCATGAAGAATGCATAATCTCTGAAAAAATTATGAAAACATCCCTGCTACCATTACATCTCTAAATACAAAACTGACTACCATATTGTTGCTTCTGTGTAGCGAGAGAAGTTCATTTTCAAAACAGATAAAATTCAGTCTTTTAGGTGTGAATGGTATGAATGACAGTCTCTCTTTTTTTTTGTTTGTTTTGTTTCTTTTTTTTAAATTTCTTAGTTGTTTTAGGATCCTTAAGCATGCAAGCCTCGGAGAGGAGGGCCCACCAGGGCAGGGTTGGCTTATGACATCCAGTTTAGGACAGAGCTGGGAAAGCCTCTGGGTCATCTACGTCAGGAGCAGAAGCACTTGACTGCAAGAGAAACACCAGAGTTATTAGAGGGTCATGGCACAGGCAGGGATCTGGGGCTGGAATCGCTGCAAAATCAGCTTTTTTAAAAATTATTTCCAGGAGTGGGAAAGTCTCCTGTGTTGTTTTTTTGGATGAGGGGGAAGTGGAGGGAAGCAGGTCGATTTACACAGGGTTGCAAGAGAAAATCCTTTTCAACTCTTAAAGGAATCCTGGGAGCAAATCCTTTTCAATTCTTAAAGGAATTCTGGGAGCAAATCCTTTTCAATTCTTAAAGGAATTCTGGGAGCAAGTATTTTCCAACTCTGAAAGGAATCCCAGAATCCTGGAATGGTTTGGGGGCTGGAAGGGACCTTAAAGTTCCAACCCTGGATCCTACTGGGACAGAGCCATCAATCCTCACTGAGGGACACCCACAAATCAAGTTTGCCAGGTTTCGTTTTCCTCAGTCACACCCCAAACGTTGATAAACAGCATTTCTGTGCCACCTTAGCCTTGAAAACACAGAAACGAGGCAAAAATCTCCTCAGGGCTCCCCAAAAAGTGTTTGTTACAAGGAAATGCAGAGTTCAAGTGGTTTAGGATGCTCTTCCCTTTGTCCATGAGGGACATGGATGGGAAGAGCAAACACAGTGGAATTTCCTGCCATGATATTAATTTATCAAGAATTAATATTTAAATCATCCCAATAAGAGCTGTACCAACACCTCTAGGCAAGACTAATCTGTAGAGTCTGCAGGCCACAAACTAGAATTAAAAAGTGACAGGAGTGGCTTCATTTAAGCTGCAGCCTCAGCATCTCCTGTTAAAACAGAAAGCCAGCCAAAAATAAAGAAGAAAAAGAGGGAATTTTGGTCGTTGCCCAGAGGGAACATGAGCCATTAGAGATCACCAACCTGGTTGGGCGTGTGGATCACATCAAACTCCTTAACCAACTGCAAGGAAAGAAAGGCAACAGAAAATCAGGGGCAGCAAGGCTTTGAACTGCTTTGTGAAAGCATCTTTAAAGAGTTTAGTGAAACCACCCAGAGCAAGACACAACAGTTTAATTTCAATCCCTTAAACAGGCAACTTTTTCAATTTTTTTTCCCCAATTTTTCTCCCACAGGAGACAAAAATGAGCCAATCTGTTGAGTGTGAAGTCACAGCACAGATTGAGCTTTTCTGATCAGTAACAGCTGGATCAGATGCCTTTAAGCCAAATAAGTGATCCACATTAAATCAAGTCTTCGCTGCAGCTATCCCACAGTCCCTCATATATCCTCTCCCCAGCCCCACTCAGCACTTTTCCAGGGAATTCTCCCAGGGTTTTTTCCCAGAGAAGGAAAAAAAATACTGCAGGTAAGAGGAAAAAACCCAGTGAACAACCTCAATTCCTCCAACTGGAGCTGTGAAACCAGCCTGTCACCCCCCACAGGTCACAGAGCACAGAACAAGTGTCCTGACTGTGACAACAACCACAGTGGCTCTGCTGTGGCACAAACTCCCTGGGACACACTCACAGCTGTCCCTCCTGGAAAGCCAATCTTTCCGGGTCAGACACAAACAGAGGGAGGGTTTTTTTTAACCCAGCCTACTCCCCACCCTCCCTTTTTTTTTGTGTTTAATTTTTGAGTGGTTTGTCCACCACTCAGACATCCCATAACCTGAAGTAAGAAAGGACACTCCAGTTGGGTTTTGAGCCTGTTTGCTATCACAGCATCTCTCCAAGGTCCCTGCAGGGAACCCCCCAGGTCTCACCTTGTCAGTCCTGCCCCCACGGCTGGCCCTGCCCCCACGGCCCCGGCCCCCTCGGCCCCCTCTGCCCCCGCGCCCGGGGCGGCCCAGGTCTCCAAAGTTGATCTCCAGCTGGGATGTGATGTCGTTGGCGGGCTTGCGGAAGTGATGATCCATCACAGAGTCCTCGGCGTGGGCCTGCAGGGAGGGATTAACCATCAGAGGGGACAACCAGCACAGAGACACTGTCCTGCGGCCGCGGCGGGGCCACCACAGTCTCCCCGGGGGCATCTGAGGGACTTGGGATTGCTCCGTGAAAATCAAGCCGTGCCACTTGTGAGATCGTGAGACTCCACACTGGGAATGCAGGAAGGGCTCGAGCAAACCAAGAGATTTGGTGTTTCCAAGATAATTCAGGAGTTCACAGAATCCCCGAGGCTGGAAAAGCCCTCCCAGCCCAGGGAGTCCAGGCTGTGCCACATCCCCACCTTGAGTGCCACATCCAGCCCCTCCCTGGGCACCAAACCTCCCTGGGCAGCCCCTGCCAAGGCCTCCCCACCCCTTCCAAGAAGAAATTCCATCAGGGGAATATGTTAAGGCTTATCCAAGCCCAAACTGACCATCACCAAGCCAGCACAGAACCTCATGTTCCAGCAATTCCCTCCTCTCCCTGTATCCTGAACAAGGTTCTGGGTTTATCAACCCATCCCATTCTTTTCCAACACTTGGTCACCCATTAGGGGATTTACATTTGGCTTAGTCCTGTGTAAGTATTTCACACCAGGGAGCTGCTGGGGAGAGCCAATCCCACCAATGCCACTGGAAAACAGGGCCCTCTGCCATGATGCTCTTACTGGTCTGTTCCCAGTGCACCCAGTGGAGCCCTTCCCAAGAGTTACACCCAGCTCCTTCCATCTTATCATCCAGCACCTCTGAGTATTTCAATTCCACATCCATCTCAACCAAGTGTTTTAAAAGCAGTTATTTTTCCTACCTTGTACAAGTCATTTTCCCCTGTTCAAGTCGGTTTTTGGCACATGGGATGACGCACAGAATGCAAGACTCTGCTGTCACAAGGCCCAAACCATCATCTCTTGGAATCATATCCCATTTTCTCTCCCTCTGAGCCCCCAGCTCCTGGCACAGCAATTCCCCCTTGGTTGGTTTCCCTACACAAGTGCAAGCTCAAGCCTCCTGACTCCAATTTACTTTTCTGCTGGAATTACACAACATTCTGACTTTCAAAGGCAACACACTGTGCAATTAAGCCCTGTACCCTTTAATTACCATTTGTGGAGGCTCCACAAGGCAGCCAAGGCACAGAGAGGTGTGGAGTGCAAGGTGCTCTCAGGGATTCTGTGAGTCACAAGCACCACATGGACAGAGGCACAAGGACCCTCCTCCTGCCCCAATCCCAGGATCCCTCTCCCTGCCCAGCTGGGCACTGGGCTCCCACAACAGGGAGGGCACTGCCATTCCATGGAATCATCTTGGAATGGGTTGGGAAGCACCTCGAAGCCCATCCAGTGCCACCCCTGTCAAGGGCAGGGACACCTGCCACTGTCCCAACCTGGCCTTGGACACTGCCAGGGATCCAGGGGCAGCCACAGCTTCTCTGGGAATTCCAGCCCAGCCCCTCCCCACCCTCCCAGCCAGGGATTCCTTCCCAATCTCCCATCTCTCCCTGTCCTCAGGCACTGGGAAGCCATTCCCTGTGTCCTGGCACTCCAGGCTCTTGGGAGTGTCTCTCCAATTCAATCAATCCCCCTTCCCTTGGAGATCTCTTTGCCAGCCCTGGGAAGTTCTCCTGGGCAGTCATTTCCCAGAGGAAAGTCCTTCCACACCTCAGCCTGACAAGGCACTGCCCAAACCTGAGCACACTTTGTAAAACAGCACAAAATCCCTCAGTGATGCTTTTGGCTCCTTTCTTACTACTTTATTTCTTATCTTTATTTTTAACTCTGCAGGGTACTGAGACTCTGTTTTTAACTACTGGTATCCATGTGACTCTTTCTTCTGAATCTATCAATTCAATTTGCACAATAATTCTGCGCATTTCCCTTTTGTTTAAAAACAAATCACTAGAGTTTACCTATTTTCACAACTCTAACCACTGAATCAACAAACAGCAAGTTCCATATGTGATTTGGTGATTTCTCTACTCGGGGTAACTAAAGGTTATTTAAAACCCCAAGGAAAGACCTGGAAAAAGGCTGAGGAGAAGTGCCATCACTTAGGGGACAACAGCCACGCTGAACCAACTGCTGATCCTGGATAACCTCTGGAAACATTTAATTTTTTGCTCTCCAAGGTCGTGTGTCCAGGCCAAAGCGACAAAAGGAACAAGAGGGAGAAAACAAAAGGAAGAAATGAGACTCAGCTCAGTAGAGGAGCAGCAGGTGAGAAGGTGACATGAAGGGCTGGACACAGATGGCACAGGGAGGAGATGGCAGCTGGGCAAAGAGCCACAGGGATCTGAGGATGTGGGGACCAGAGGAAGCTCAGAGGGACAGCAGGAAGGTTCCCCTGGCACACCCCACACACCCCGGCTCCCTCAGCTGGATGTTAACAGCAGTTCCTCCATTCCAGAGTCGCTCCTCACAGCCCTGAGAGGATGAAATGTTCTTTTCCAAAACATGTTTCTCAATCTCCTGCTGCAGCCTCCTCTAGGGAAGTGATGGGGCTGGGGAGAGGGTTTGAAGGCACAGCAGGAACTGGTGTTAGAGGGTCAGTTTTTCCAGGAGTCCTGGACCCAACTTCTGGAATAAATTGTAAGATGTCTCCACCATGTAACTCCTTCCTGGGTTTTTTTGTAGGCATTGGAGACTCAAGCCCTAAACCAGCTGAAGGGAAGGGAAAAAAGAGGATGATCCCTGTTTTCTGGCATAACCCAATCTCCTGGGAAGAGGCTCATCAGAGCAGGGTTGCCAATGCCCGTGGAACTCAGATTCAGACAGGACTGAGAGTTGATTTTATCCCAAGTATCACTTCCTAGTAACTGCAGAGCAAATGTGGGAGAGGCCTCACACAGGGAGGGTTTCACCTTCAGTGAAGAGCACAAGGAGGAGGAGAGCTCTGGATCCTCGTAATTCCTTCATCCCACAGACTCTAAGGCAATCTCCCAGCAGCCACAGGAAGGAGGGAGCTCGTCACAACACTCCCAATTTCTGAGAAACCAACTGGGACTCACCGTGGTTTACTGGAGTGATGAGAGCACAGAAGATTTGGGGTTGAAAAATCAGCATTTACCTATAAACCAAAGCCCTTCCAAAGACCATCTCTCTCCTTACCAATCACAGCAACCTAAATTTAATGACTCACAAGTAGGTCCAACAGAGAGGAAACAGCAGGTGATTGGTGAGTTTTCCAAATATTCCCCCTTCCAAACGTGCTCCCAGAGGAGCTGCAGCGAAGGCCTGTGTTAGAGAGCTGCTCTCCTGTAATCCTGAGAGAAAATCCCCCCATGGGATCAGGGAACAATGGGCAAGTGCGGTGGGGATTCACATCTGCTGGGCAGACAACAAAGCAGCCCAAAAGCATCTCAATTTAAAGGCACATTTGTTAATTCCTCACTCTCATGCTCAGGCAGCAAAGGGCTGGTGGCCCCTTATGTGACAGGGCTAAAAATATCCAACTTATTTATCTGAACATAAGTTCACCTCCCTAATAGAACCTGATATTTATTTAAAGGCAGGTATTCCATGGAAGGAAATCCATTATTTTAATCGGTTTGGATTTGTTTGGTCATTTTTTTCCTTTGTGTGTGAGGTTTTTTTGTTGTTCTTGGGTTTTGGTTTTTTTTGCTTGAAGTACTGATTCAGCTTCCAAATGGAAAATACAACATGGATCTTTCTACCCACTAAATTACTCATCTGACACTATCATACATGTTCACATGTTAGAAAAAAATCTATTTTCAGATGACTAAAAATCAAATAAACCTGATTTGGAGAGACTGGGGGAATTAAGGGACTCCAGGCTGAGTAAATCTTGGTAAAGTACATAAACCCTTAGTGCACAGCAAAAATAATTCAAAATTCCCTTTTCTCCACGAGCCGGAGAAAGCAGCACTTAATGAACATCTCCCTGAAGGAAAGCAGAGACAAGGAAACACTGAAGGAGCTGAGGCACCTCACACAGCAAGAAAAGGGTCTGATGGTGACCAAGACAAGCTCAAAGAGAACAGAAATGGAGTTTTCACGGCAAAACTGGAGAGTGGCTCCCCCCACGTGTATTATCCCACTGGCAAAGTGGGAAAAAGCAGGAACAAACATCAGGAGACCAAGCAGATTTTACACATTATCTAGTTACCTCAAAGGAATCAGGACCCTCCAGTGTACAAAGCTGCAGGAACTCATCCCTAAACGAGCCACTTCACATATTACAGAGTGTTAAAAACAAAGATGAACCCCCCCAGATTTAGGCAGCCCTGCATTACAAACCAGCCCTCAGCACTCCCCTCCCTGCCACAGCACAACTGACATTTTGCAAAGCCTGAAATGACCCAGAGGAGACATTTTAAAACAATCCTACAGCAATGTTGGGTATCCCTGAAGCACAAAAATACATTCCAGCTGGTTTCCCCCCCCCCCCAAAAAAAAATCTTGGCTATAAATTTCAGATGCAGAGTTTGGGTCCTGAGGTTCCCTGAGGCGTAACCAGCCTTCCCTCAATCTTACATCACCATAAATCTGTGTCCTGCTTCCAAGAGATGCCAAACAGCACCAATTTTCTCTTTTAAAAGGCAAGCTTCACTACCTTTCTCTTACAAAAGGCACCTGCCCAGGGCTTATCTCCAGTTTGTAGATTTTAAGCACTGCCCTAAAGGCCCAACTGGCCTCCTAAAACCAAGCCACAACGGCCACATTTCACTCGGCTAAAAGAACATCATTCCCACTTTTTTCATATAACATTTTCAGCACTCCCACTCCCCAGGCCTTCCCAGAGCAGCTCCCCCCATGGAGAATCCCTTTACCTCCTCGCTCTTTGACTTGTGCAGCACAAATCCCTTTTTCCACTGTCCATCGGCCCCCTCGTTGGGTTTGCGGATGTTGAACTCGACTTTCGCGCGGTCCTTGCTCTGAATGGCTTTCCACTCATCCAGGGTCATCTCCTTGGGGCCTTCCTCCTTCACCTCTTCCACCTCGTTCTCCCTGCAGGAAATCCAGGGGGATTATCAGGATTTATACTCTTACATTTAAAATCAGTCACTTCTTGGCACTAAATTATAAATTGAATTATAAGTTTGTCAAGTTAAGAGGTGTACATAAATAAACCTTCACTTCCACCATAGGAAAATTAATCCCCTTTAGCCCAAAAGTACCAAAAACCAAACCACCCCTGAGCAACTAAATGGTGACATCAAAACTGCCCCATGCCATCAATTCTATGCATTAAGAACAATTATATTTATAAATATTGAAGTTTAGTTTCTGCAGTGGACACGTCTGGAGCTTTCCATCCCCATTTTTTGAGGCACACCTCAAACATTCAGGTTTTCTCATTACTTTTGTGTACCAGATGACCTTAACCTTGGTTCTCAGCCTTGTTACCCTCTGTAACAGTGCCCAAGTGAGCAGGGAAGTGACAGTTAACTCTGAAAAATCCTGCACTCACAGAAGCTGGAAAATGAGATCCAACCTTTCCCCTGCAGCCAGTGACACTGTCTCAAAGCTGCTTTGGAAAACTAAGTTTAAAAGAGTTGCCTTCCCCTGGCATTTTGGCCCTTTAGCTCAGTGGTCTGGGCAGGGATGTTTTAGGATTAGGAGCTGTAAACTCAGAAATTATTATGAATGAACAAATCCCCAAAGTGACCCCAGAGGCTGCAGGACACCAAGGAACAGTTTTTGATGCCACACTGGACCATGCACTGGTGATGTGAATGTGGGAATAACTCAAGGCAAAGGCCTGGAGCGAGCAGAGGAGGTGGGACTCACTTGTTTTCAGAATCAGCAGGCGGGTGCTCCTCTCCCTCCGGCGTCTCCTCGGTCACAGCCGACTGATCCAACTCACTGCAATCACACAATGTTGGCAGTTTGGGCTTTTTTCACAACCTCATCCCTCTTTCAAGCCACACCAGATTAACAACCAGCATCTAGAGTGGATTTGCTGTTTCATTAAGGGCTGGTGCTTTGTATGCCTGTTAAATTCCACGCTTTTCACCCAACTGATGGTTTTCCCCCAGCACTTCCCTGAGCCCCTCCCGAAAGCCCCTCGCTGTCCTTCCCAACACAACATGGATTCGGGTATTAAAAATAAGGCTTCAATGTAATATTGGAATTTCTGTAGTATAAAACCTGATCAAGACTGAACAATTCTTCTACTAGAAAGAGAATTTAATTTTAACACAAGATCTCCCGCTGCAAACCTCCCCAAAATTCCGCTTTAACAGCGAAACCGTCTCTTACATCCCCCGAAACTGCTCATTTTTCAATTCTGCAGCAGCACAGCGAAATCCCCCCGCTCCAAGGCTCCAGGGCAGGTGGATGTGTGCTGTACAAGCCCTAGTTAGGAGCCATGTGAGCCCTGCCAGGCTACTCACGTGAGCTCGTCTTTGACGGTGCCCCAGTTGTGTGAGCCGCTGCCCCCGCGCTTGTCCTCGTGCTTCAGGCCGCTGAAATGTGAAACAGAACTACCCCAACTGAGTTAACATCACCGTGGCCAGGCACAGGCACTCCAGGAGCAACTCCCAGGTGGGGGTGAGGGTGGGGAGGAAGGGGCAGAGGGGGGAAGGGAGGAGACTTACGATCTATCGCTGCCGCTGTGTCTGTCGAATTCCCGTTTGCCGCGGGAGTCGAAGCCGTCCCCTCGGCCCATCCCGCGGCCACGGCCGCGCCCACGGCCAAGGCCACCACGGCCACGCATGGGTCGCTCCAGGATGGGCCTGCCATGGGACAGCCGAGAGTGAGTGAGGAGCCCCCCCTAAAACCCACTGCCTGGTTCGGATTGTCCTCTCGGAGGGTTTTGGTTTGTCATTGGGTCAGGGATCGAACGGGAGAAGAGGCTCATTGAAAGAATCCACATGTACTCCCCATCCCTGGAAATGTCCAAGGCCAGGCTGGAGCAAACTGGGATACTGGAAGGTTCTCTGACCATGGCAGGAGGTTGGAAGGCGGGGAGTTGGACTGGATGGTCCTGTGGGTAGTGCCATGGCTTAGACAATGGGTTGGTGTTGGGTTACAGGTTGGACTTGATAATCTCCAAGGTCTCTTCCAACCTGGCTGATACTGTGATACTGGGATCTTTAAGGTCCCTTCCAACCTCGGTCATTCTGTGATTCCATGGTTTTAGAATCTGGACTCAAACACCCAGGATTATTGTTTGTTTGCATCTTCTGGCATTAAACTCCAAGGTTTAGTGTCTGTATTGTGTTACATAACCAATTGACACCATAATTCCCATTTAACTCACATTCACCCAACTTACTTTTGGTGGGATTTTCGCTTCACCTACTAAACCTTTAACATTTGAACATGGCTGGAATTCTGGATCCCTCACTCTGCTCTAAGACGGCTTCACCACTTCCAGGTCTGCAGCCAAGGTGGAAACACCTCCATGGACAAACTCCTGCTGGCTTTAAGCCAGCTGCACAGAGTAAAGCCACAGCTGTGACAGCAAACAAATCTCACCCTGCAGGAAACAGCTACACTCGAGCTCCTTCCCTGATATCTCCCCACTAGAGATTTAGAGATACACACAGTGAATATCTTGAGTTAAACCTAGAGTTCAATAGGTGCAACTGAAGTTACGTGGACCTCTTGAGCTTAAAACTCGGGTCAGGTTTGGAAAGAAAACTCATGGAAAAGTGTCAGAGTCTGCGTGACATCTCTTCTTGTGCCTCAACTGAATGTTGATGCCACCAGCTGTTTTAACTGGGCAGCACAAGGCAGGACAGAACTTACTTATCGACAGAGAACTCTCCCCCTTCTCCCTTGTCCTCCGGAGGTTTCTCGAAGCGCCGCTCCCGGGGAGGCCGTCGCTCCGGTCTCCGCTCGATGGGTTTGCCCTCGCCCTGCTGCTGCTGTTGCTGCTGCTGGTCAGGCCTCCTGCCAATCCTCCTTATCCCTGGAACATCAGGGGAAACACATCAGCGGAGTGTGGAGCTGCTCGGGCGCAGATACCGACCCCCAGTGCCCAAAAACCACCCACAGTTCAGAGTTCTGGTTGTGGATAACCTGGGCAACTCCACCCCCGTTAAAAAAGTCGCTGCAGAGCATCTTCCCAGTCCCATTTTTACCCAGGATTTCAATCCAATTGGGTTTGGCTGAAAACATCATCAGTAACCCGTGCTGAAATGACAGGGATCAAGGGAAGAAGATTTCATTACCCTTCTTTTTTGGCTCTGAAAGGTGCTTTTCAGGTAAAACAAGTGGGTTTTATGTTGGTGAACACCCAAACCAAGTGAACATCACCTTGCTGGGCCCTGAGACAATCATCCCTGGGTCACCCTAAAGGCTGGCCCTGAGGATCCTGGGGGTCTTTTCCAACCTAAACCTGGGATTCTGCTCCTGGAAAGGCACCGGCCAGTGACTAACTGGTGTTTCCATCCACACAGATCCTCCCAGACCAACACACATTCCCTGAAAACGATTCTCTTCCTTGTGCCCCGCTTAAAATAGCTCCAGGATCCTGTGCCACGGAGCTGCCCAGTGTCCTTCCTCCCTCCCCAGGCCTCCTGAAAGGGTTTTATTTTAAATAAAAGCCTCCTGTGGGCATTCTCTTCTTTACTCAGCCATCTGAAGGATCCACCACAGTTTTCTTTTCCACGCATGTGAAAGGCCTTGTTTACCCTTCTTTACAAAGATCTGCACAAACACATTGCTGCTTTTGTTATTCCATTTTCTTGCCAAAGCACCAGAACGATGAACCGGCTTTTTAAATTAAAAGCTGATTTTAATTTCTTTTTTTTTTTTAAATAACTAAGGTCCTGCTTAACAAGCAACGTCAACTTTGGGTGGGGCTACACAAAAGTTGCAGTTGCGACGATATCCAAGCCAACACACCCAGATGAACAACGTCTCCCTCACCTCACAAGCTGCACTTAACGCCAAGTTCGCATGACACGCACAGTTTGCTAAGTGTTCCCCGAGGAAAGAAGGGGTTAAACTCGCCAGCCCGCACTTGGGAAAGGGCTCTGCGAGGAGGGGAAGCAGGGAGAGGAGCAGGCTGGTGGCACACACGAGGTATGCTGCAGAACTGGAATGGAACAGCCAAGGCTTTTGAATTTCCCCTTCGACGCCCTGTGCTCAGCAAAACGCGGCTGCTGCTGAAGCCTGACCCAAAAGACGAGTTATTTCTCGGCATCGCCACGCTTTGAACTGCTAATTCACAGGCAAATCACTCGCAGCTGCCGTGGAGCAGGGGACGAGTTTTAAATATATTCGCTCAGGAAACAAACCTTGGCGCTCAACACCTTTATAACGCCACACGCAAAAATAGACACTTTCAAACTGGAAAGTGACTTTGTTTACAAGGCTGGCCACTGCTACGAGAGCGGCCTCGGCTTTCTCTGTTTCACTCCCATGACAAGCCACGAAAATACTTATTTTCACAGCGTTCTTGAAAACAAGACGTGAAAAGCGGGAGGTAAACACGGCCCGCCAGCCCTGCCCAAACCCCTCCGTGTCCTCCGTGCTCCACGGGCGGCACCAGAGCAGAATCCTGCACCTGACCAGCACCTCCAGACGCCTCGGGACAAACCACTGCATGGAGAACACCCTCGAGTGTTCAAGGCATCCATGAGCAAAGAGCACTGGAACACAGCTCCTACATTTTATCTTCCCACAAGGCGCTTTCACTCAACAACATCCAGAACACCCAGATCCTAAAACAAATAGCGTATTAAAAAATATTTCTTTCTCCAAAAAAAAAAAAAAAAGGCATAAACCGAAGCGGAGAATCATTCCGCAGCAGCATCAAGATGCTTCCATGGAGCAGCGAGATCCGCGAGCAGCTCGGCTAAACTGCAGCGAACGTGTTATTCCCTCACTCCCACGTCACCTGCTGTCCCCGCACTTGGCTGCGTTTCCAGGAGGGATTTGCGGGCGAGCTCTGAAGTTTGGGCGCGGTACGGCACGGCACGGCACGGCCCGGCCGCCATGTGCCCATGCGGGGCCCCGGCCTGCAAACGGCCCTGCCCACAGCCCGGCCCTGCCACACGTTTTACACCCGGGTGGCCTTCCAGAAAAGTTTCCCGCCCGGGGTGTCCGAGGGGTTTACACAAACACGGCCGAGAACCCAGACGAGGCGTTAATTAAGCGTGTGAACACACGCAGGTGATTGGTACCAACGGTGTTCCGCGGGAAAATGGCTCCAAGTGGGGTCTGGAAAGCTCAGGGACCCGCCAGGTCTCCTGTCAAACCCACACGAGCGGGGTTCAGGCTGGACGGGGCTTGGAATAACCTGGGAGAGCAGGGGAAGGTGTCCCTGCCCAGGGCACGGGGGTGGAATGAAACCCACACCATCCCCAGGTTCCACGTGCCACAACGCTTCAGGCGGGACATCGGGAAGGAATTCCCGGCTGGCAGGGTGGGCAGGCGCTAGCACAGGGTGCCCAGAGAAGCCCCTGGATCCCTGGGGGTGTCCAAGCCCAGCCTGGAGCAGCCTGGGCACAGCGAGAGCCGTCCCTGCCCACGGCACTGGATGGTGCCAACCCTACCCCCTCCCCGCGCTGCCGGGATTCCCGCTCTGTCCCCGCTCTGTCCCCGCTCTGTCCCCCCGGGCCAGCCCCGCTGCCCCCACCCGTGTGGCGATGCCGGGCGGGCTCCGCCATGCGCGGCCACACGTGGGGCCCGGCCCAGCACAAAGGGGGCCCGGGCCGCCCAGCTCTCCCCCC
>WEKX01008033.1:27430-40728 GCA_013390025.1 Pitta sordida
TCGACCCCCGCGCCTCGCGCCTGAATGGTCCCTCCCAGCCGCCCTCACAAAACCCACCCGTTTTAAATACATTTTAAATACATTTTAAATACGTTTTGAAACAATAAAAGTTGTTTTCCAGCCCTTGGCTGATAAACGTATCGATATAAATGACTGCATGTTTCATGTATACAGTCCTATTAATACCTAGCCCCGCATACGTTTTGTACGTATATAGTATTAATATCTCCTTACACGCAAACGGGTTTATATCCAGAGATTAAGAGATAATTAAACGCAAGATTCAACACGTCCTTCAAAACACGATTTCCAAGGATTTTTTTAACTGCGTTGAGGCGTTCCTATAAATTAATATCTGTATCTATTAGTATTAGTAGCCAAACAGGTTTACATCCAGGGATTAAAACATTAAAACAGGCACGGGTTCAACACAACCTTCAAAACGTGGTTTCCTACGCTCACATTTTATGTCTTTAAGCTGCAATAAAATTCAAGTTGTAGCAAAATTTCCCGCTTTCATGGCATTTCTACTCGCCTAATTACGCAACTAGCAGGCACTATCAAGTTGAGGCGATAATATATATTAATGTGAATTGATATACACATCATAACATTTATTTTTATATATCTATCAGTATCTAATTATAGCCAAACGGGTGGATATCCAGGGATTAAAACGTATTAAACAGGCTTCACAACACCATTTGAATGCTCACAGTTTATATCTCTGAGCCGTCAGAACACTTTGGCCCCTGTTAATAAAATTCACTTTGTGCTCAGCAGGGATAATACGTATTTGCCTCCTGCGCTGGGAGAAGCTTGGAATAATTGCTTTAAAAATTAATTTAATTACATTTGTTCGGTTTCTCGTAAATTCAAGACTTTTTGGGAAGGTCTCATGAGGAAACTCCTGCGGTGGGTCTGAGAGGGACTGGAGCAGCTCACCCCCCCTTCTTGGGACATTAGTAATCACCATAAATTACATCCCGAGAGTTCAAAACATTGTTTTCTCAAAGCCTCTTTGCTTTTGAGGATGAATCAAACGCCACCGAGCAACACTTAATTAAAACTCTGGGTGTTTGCACGGCAGGTATTTCCAGGAAAAGCCTTGCCGGGCTGTCGCACGCTCCGAGGCCGCGTTGCGTCACGTTGGATGAACAAAATCCCAACGTTTCCCGCTGGATCCCTGACGTGCTCCTCGCCAGATGGCACCGGCAGCTTTACGGGAGGGGATTTGCTCATGGAAATGGACTTTCCAACCGCACGCCTGCGAGGCTTGGGGTTTGCCACTCCCGAGGGAGGCCACAGCATCTCCCTTTCGTGGCTTTTGGAAGGATTCTGAGTGTTCAGCTCCCCTGAGCTCATGTATGCTCAGTATTCCAAAATTTTCCAAGTACGCACATGGCGTAATTAGGATTTGGGTGACACCTTGAATTAAACACAAGCAAGACACAGTGACAGGACACGGGGGAATGGCTTCCCAGTGCCAGAGGGCAGGGAGAGATGGGAGATTGGGAAGGGATTCCTGATTGTGAGGGTGGTGAGGTGCTGGAACAGAACTCCCAGAGAAGCTGTGGCTGCCCCTGGATCCCTGGGAGTGTCCAAGGCCAGGTTGGAGCAGCCTGGGACAGTGGCAGGTGTCCCTGCCCATGGCAAGGCTGTGGGAAGAGCTGAGCTTTAAGGTCCCTCCCGACCCAAACCATGCTGTGATTCTATGATTAAAAAAAGATTCAAATACGTACATAGAATAGAATCTATATACTGTATAACTCTATATAATACATGGAGTTGTGCATTCAGTGTGGCAGCAAGCAGGGACTGGAGCCTGCAGGAAGCTCCAGCTCCTGTCCAGAGTGTCACACTCCATTCCTGCACATCGGTGTTTGCAATAGAGAGCCCCAAAAATCAGCCACACGGTCCAAAAGCACAAATGACAGCATTATCCTCTGAATATAACTCACAGTTTTCAGGCACTTCTGGCCACAAGACAACATTTCCATCCCTAACATTAAAAAGGGGGGTTAAAATACATATTTAAAATAATGGGGAGCCTTTACACTGAGGGGGAATCCCACACAAGTGTTGTACTTACTCTGGCCACAAGAAGCACCAGGACAGTCAGGATAGGAGAAATTATTTGGGTTTAAGCCTAATTTGAAAAGCAGTTTGTTAATTGGCATGTTGATAACTTTTCCTCACTGGACAGGGATCCTTGCAGGAGTCCCAACCCACACTGGACCAGGACACAGGTCACACAGTGATGGCCAAGGATGGATGGCAAGGTCTGGGGCTGTGCTGCTCCCCCAAAATTTCCTTCCAGAGAAACATTCACGTGTGGTCACCAATACCTGATCAACCCTGAAGATCTGGAACTGCAGACAACCATTGCTCAGGAATTAAATAGCCAAGGACTATCTACTCAGTGCTTCTGCTCCTAATCAGGGACACACTTTTACATTACAGCTTCCAAATCCCCCAAACCCCACACACGGCTCTCAGGGCAGCCATCTCCTTAGCCCTGCTGCTGATTGCCCTCATTAGGCACCAGCAGACACTGGGGGAGTAATTAAAAAACACACATAACTCTTCCAGGAGCTGCCACCGAAAGCTGGGCTGGCTGCTGTCCTTTCCCACTGGGGTAAAACCAGCCTTTCCACGGGGCAAAGGAGCAGGTTGCTGTGCTATTTGTGGCTGGGGCACGCAGGGATCCTTGGCCAAAGCTGGCCTATAGATAACCTGCCTCAGGAGCTGCTCCCGAGCTGCCCAAAACAGGCCCGAGGAGCTTTGGGACACGTTCCACCTCTCTGCTATTCCCAAGCTCTGCCAGCAGCTGTCAGCTGCCTGCTTAACACCGGGAATAGGAAATACAGCGAGTTCAGGGCGCAGGGAAAAGTATTAATTTGGGTCTTTGCTCCATTCCCAAAACGTGGTTTTCCTGATTTTTAGCTTTGTAAATCTGTTTTAGGGGTTCTCTCCAGACGTGTAGGATTTTGCTGGCAGAATGGATACTACATGGACAAGGAGGGATTTTTTTCTGAGATGGATTTTTTCCCAGGTTGGGCTCAATGCCTTTTCCAGCCTTAACGATTCTGTGATTCTAAGCTGTAGGAAATACAGGGATTTCTTGTACAGAAGACATTTGCTTCCAAATAAAGCTGAGTACGGCCACAACTCCTGAGTCAGAAAAATTTTGGGGTGCATCAGAGAAATCTAGCAACTTCTTGTTCCGTTTGCATCCACGCATAGATCCCTCATGAGGAGAACTTCCAGAATTAACCATTGCACAGGGGGACAGCAGGAATGACCAGGAGCAGCCAGAGCTCGTGAGGAGACACACAATCAGCTTTATCCTCCCACATATTCTGCTCATTTCAGCACAGCACTAGATTTTTTTTTTTTGATATGCCAGGAACCCCAGCAGTTTCATTATGAGGAGGGCAGCAAACATGTGAATAACAACTGGATTTCTGCTGTGAGTACGTGCAGTGAAAATAACGCATTACCCTCCCTCAGTACTGCTCTGTGCTTTAAAATGTGCACAGACAAGTGAAGCAAATCATGCAGACACAGAACTTGGCTTGTAAGTTAAGCCAGACTAATTGAGCTCTGCCTGAACTTTCTTCCCCTGAATCCTAAAAAACCTGCTGAGCAAGTGTTCCTCCTGACAGCAGTAAAGGTAAAGAGGGATTTTCGGTTTGGAAAACCAGCACTGGAGATGTACAAATAAGGAGATGGACTACACCGACCACGAGGGATGGAATCAGAGAATCACAGAATGGCTTGGGTTGAAAGGGACCTTAAAACTCCTCTCGTTCCACCCCTCTGCCATGGGCAGGGACACCTCCCACTATCGCAGGTGGCTCCAGCCTGGCCTTGGACACTTCCAGGGATGGGTGTGCAGGAGCCTGCTGAACATCAAACAGTTCCTTTGGGAGCTGCCCTGCAGGAGAGAGGGCTGCCTTCCTAATCTGTGAAGATGGAGAAGAGAAGAAAAAAAACAACATATTTCCCTTTCCCAGAAGGCTCAGCAGAGCTCAGGGACACTGGGATCTGGTGCTGGGGGACTGAAGCTCTGTCCCAGCACCCACTGCTGCTCCTGCCTGAGCCCCTCTGGCTGCCTCCTCCAGCACCCACACCAGGCTTATTACTGGGGGAAATTAGGGATGAAAAACCAGATGATGTCTCCATGAAACAGCCAGCAGCCATGTGCAGCGGGCTGAGAACACCGGGACGTGCCTGGGTGAAACCCGCTGGGCTGGCTGGTAACTCTGAGCAGCAAACTGCTCCTCCCAGCTAAAGCTGCCTCCTCTTCCCACGGGCAGGTTCCTATATGGGCTGCCACCAGAGTGCCAGGCTTCAGCTGGAGCAGGGCCTGTCTGCCTGGAAAAAGGCAAAGATGCCGTGGTTTTCCCCCTGCGCCGCTTTATTTCAGGCTGGGTTTGTGCCACAGCCCTGTGTGTGGCAGGAAAGGGAACACGTTAAACCACGATTGCAGCTAAGCACTGGGCAGTCCCTGGTAGTGTTGGGTGTTAGATGTGTTCCCTCCTCTCCTTCTCCACTGCTCAGCCTCCTGCTCCAACCACGGGCTTTGGTGCTCAGGGAATCAGGTCCCCATGAGAGGGATTTGGGGATGGCAGTGATGACAGGGAATCCCTGGCACAGCAGCCCCAGCACCTGTGAGAGCCATCTTTGCAGCAAGATGACTCACTGCCCCAAATGCAGAACAACCAGACAGCCCAAATGTGGACCTGCACTGTCCACAGGGCACTGAAAACCCCTGGGGTACAAGTGTTATGTGCCCCTCGCTGCCACTGCCACCAAGACTGTCCAGAGGAGCCTCATCCAGTCACAGTCCCGCTGGAGGAGCAGTGCTGGGGATGGAGCTGTGCTGCCTCCCAGCCCTGCCAGCCCCAAGCTCAGCTCGTTTTCTCCGTGCCCCAAACCAGCCCATCCAGTTTGTGCACCCAGCTCCGACTTGGCCGGGCTGCAGGGTGTGGAGAGCAGCCAAGGGAGCGCTGGGCCGGGCTGCTGAGCCGGCAGCTACTCTGGGACACGCGGGATGAGCTGCGGAGTCACCTGGCATCGCCTCTGTGGAATGGAATGCCCACCTTCATCATCCTCAGCCTGCCTGCTCACACTCATCATCCTCAGCCTGCCCCTCCAGCTGCTGACCAAAATAAAAAGAACATTTTTGGTTTATGGAGCAGGGAGCACGGGGCAGGGCAGGAAAATAGGTTTGTTTTGGGGCACGGCCAAGGCAGGGCTGGATTTGGGAAGACACGGTTTCCCACCTGGCAGCAGGAGGGAGATGTGTGAGCCGGCAGCTTGGCCGAGCTCCCTGGTGGCACTGGGATAACCTGTCCTGGAGCTTGGGATGGGCCTTCCCAGGGTGCACAGGAACCCTGAGCATGTCCCACCACCAGGACTCCTGGGCTGACAAGGGAATGCAGCGATCCAGAAAAGGGAAATTTCTACCGTATCACAGCGTTAGTGAAAATACTTTTTGCTTCATCTTTAGATACAATGATAAAGATATATGAAACTGTATATATAATATATGCATATCTAAATATAGATATAAGATACAGGTATGTTTTATAACTATCTGGTGCACTCCTGGGTATGCTGAGGCTGCTACAAACGCCAGCTCCCAGGAACTCACCAGCTTTGTGGGATGGAAATGGCTTGCTACCCTAAACCCAGCTGTTCCACGTCTGTCCCTCAGCTCTCCCTCTGCCACCAGAGTCCAACAGGGATCAGTGTAACCCATCCAGGACCTTTGTCCTGCTGCCCCTGTGCCCGTTTGCCAGTTCCCGCCTGAGGGACCTGTTCCCAACGTGACCCAACATTTGGGTTTTTCTTGTCCCTGCAGATGTATTTGAAACAAACCCAACCCGAGCCAAGCCCTCTGAGCCAGGGAGCACCCAGCCATGGCTGTTTGCACATGGGGCAGGGCCTGATTCTGCTGCCTGTTTGGGTTCTGGGAGGAGCAGGAGCCCTGCAGGGTCCCTGGGAAAGGGGGGATGTCCTCAGGGGAGTGCAGCACACGGGGCCACCCTGTCACTTGCTCTCCTCAGCCCTCAGCTGAAGCTTTTATTTGCTCTGCTGCGCTTGATTTGAACAAGCTCAGGGAGAATCCAGGATGTCCGTGGGATCCTGGGCAGAGCAGGATGTCCAGGAGCAGCAGCTCCGTGCAGAAACCTCGCGTGTTACGGCGCACGGATGACACCACCTCAGCCACCAGAGTGATGTCAGGCCTGGGCAATCAGCCATTGCTGCTGATGCTGCCAGTCACTCGGGAGGCACGTACTGCCAGGAGGGGAGCGGGGCACACGCAGTCCCAGAGGACCTTGGCTCAGCCCTCCTGGGGTCCCGGGTGCCCTCGGGCCACACGTGCTTGGCTGGAGCTGCTGCTGGCAGCAGGCTGGCCCCGGCGAGGGCAGGCAGGAAAAGGCACATCAAACACTCCGAAAACAGGTCACAGAACTGCCCCTGCTGCGGCTGAGCAAGGCACCTACTCATTAGGGTGATTAGAGGCACCCAGCTCCCTGCTAACAAGCGAGCCTGACCTGCAGGTCTCAAACAAGCCCTGAGGCTGTTGTTGCACGTTCAGCTCCGCTGGTGGTGGCTTGGGAGGTGTTCCCATTGCTCCAGCCCGTCCCAGTCCCCTGCCCTCCAAAGGGGACCCCGGTGGCACTGGGACCCCAAGCCCCGTAGTCACAGTGCACCCAGGGCAGGCTCGCTGTGTGTCCTCGGGGTGCAGAGGGAGCTCCCGCAGCTGAGCTACAGCCGGGAACACTGAGGTGCCAAGACCACCCTTCCCATGGACGGGGAGGGGCTGGACATCAGCCAGGGCCACTGGTGAGGCCACAGTGGGTGACAGAGCACCCAGGGTCTGGCTCTCCATCGCTCACGGGCCTCAAGGCATCGGCATCAAAAGGGCCAAAGGAGGATGTGCAACAGCTCGGGATGTGCTTGTGAGAGATCCCGAGTGCCCTCAGCTCCTGCCCAGGCACTGACCCTTTGCCTGGCCACCCATCCCACCTGGCTCCTAGGGTGCAGGCCCTCACCAGCACATCAGACAAAGGAAAGGTGCTCAGCCCGCAGCACAGGACCTGCAGTAAGACCCCCAATCCCTCCCCACACCACAAGCTTAACCCAGACTGCTCCATCAGGTGCCTTGTATCTTGGACTGTCCCCTGGGGTCCCCACGGCTGCTGGGTGAGATAAGGTGACAAAGGAGCAGGGAGCTGCAGGCTGACGGCTCCGATAGGGAACCGCGGGAAACACACGGTCCCCAGGGTGGTGACATTGTGGATATCCCATCCTGTTCACGGTCAAGGCCATGGAATCACGGAATCACGGAGTGGTTTGGGCTGGAAGAGATCCAAAGGATCATCTTGCTCCTACTAATCCTAATTTTCATTAGAAAATTATGCATATTCTAAGAAATAATATTTTAAAAACAAAAATAAATCACCCTGGTTACAAGTTCCTGTGGAAGGATTGGCCTGACAAGTGCTGCTCCAGACACCTCCCCAGGAAGCGAGGGCAGGTCCTGATCACCCTGTGGCAGATGGGAAGCAGAGTCAGCCCCATCCCTGGTGACATGGCCATGTTTTGGGATGCTGGGACCCCCCGCTCCTGCCCCACAGGACATTGCTGCTCCATGAGGCCACTCAGGAAGCAGCTCCTTGCAGGTGCCCCAGAGCATGTGCTGCTGCATTTTTCTACTGGTTTCATCCCCTCTAATTCCTCCTAAAGAGCTTCTGGGCTGGGGGGCAGAAGCCTCACATTCCCCCAGGGCTGCAGCCATTCCCTGTGCCCGGGGAGAGGTTTGGTGGGGAGATGCCACTCCCCCCTCCTGGCAAGGGGTGGTTTCTCGCTCTTTTTTCCTCTGGTTTTGCAGCCCAGGTTGTACCCTGGGATGTTGGTGGCTCCCAGGCTGCAGCCCCCAATCCCACTGCTCCCACCAGACTGGCCCTGGGTCCATGGGCACCCACCTGGGGTCACTGTGCTCATTCCCCCCGAAAGGCAGCTCAGCCCCTGCTGTCAGCCCCAGCACAGGGTGCCCAGAGAAGCTGTGGCTGCCCCTGGATCCCTGGCAGTGTCCAAGGGCAGGTTGGAGCAGCCTGGGACGGTGGAAGGTGTCCCTGCCCATGGCAGGGGTGGGATGGGATGATCTCTACGGTTCTTTCCAACCAAAACTATGCCAGGGCCATGACTAAAGGCTGGAATGATCCGTCGCTATATGTTGCACCTTGGATCTTATTTTCCTTACTGTAAAACGACGATGTTTTAAAAAATCCGCGTTGTCGCTGCCGCGCACACGGAGCCCCCGGTGCTGCTCCCGCCGCGGCCGCCAGAGGGCGACGGAGCGACGGCGGCGTCATCCCGACCTGGGATGGGCCAAATCCTGTCCCGGAATAGACCAAATCCTGTCCCGGGATAGACCAAATTCCGACCCGGGATGGGCCAAACCTTGTCTAACCTGGCCTTGGACACTTCCAGGGATCCAGGGCATGCCCATCCTCCCAGCCAGGAATTCCTGCCCAATCTCCCATCTAACCCTGGGAAGCCATTCCCTGTGTCCTGTCCCTCCAGCCCTTGTCCCCAGTCCCTCTCCAGCTCTCCTGGAGCCCCTTTAGGCTCTGGAAGGGGCTCCAAGCTCTCCCTGGATCCTTCTCCTCTCCAGGGGAACATTCCCAGCTCTCCCAGCCTGGCTCCAGAGCAGAGGGGCTCCAGCCCTTGGAGCATCTCTGTGGCCTCCTCTGAACCTGCTCCAGCAGCTCCACATCCTTCTGACATTAGTGATCCCAGAGCTGGAAGCAGCATTGCAGTTGGGCTCTTATTATATATATATACATTTTATATTTTACATTGCTATTTATATTTTTAAACGTGCTTTCAAACAAACACCGTGGTTCCATTATCTCTACTGCAACAATTACCACTGGCTGATGAAGGCCATTCCTTGTGGAGAGGGTGCTCAGTCACATGAGTGCCACTCGTGTGCTGGTTTATGGCTCCACGCTGACATTCAATGGGACAAAGTTTGGTTTGATTTTCACCGCAGCTCTGTCTGTCCTGATCCCAGACTTTGCCCGGTGGGATGGTTCCCACCAGCACCTGGGGCTGCCACGTGTGCCCGGGGCTGTGCACAGGCTGGGAAAAACGCCTGGAGAGGAGGGATTTAGGGAAGAATCCAGGGCTGGGGGTGGCAGTGGGAAGGGGCAGGCAAAGGGAATGGCTGGCAGGGACACCTTCCACTGTCCCAGGCTGCTCCAACCTGCCCTTGGACACTTCTAGGAATCCAGGGGCAGCCACAGCTGCTCTGGGCACCCTGTGCCAGGGCCTGCCCACCCTAATTTCTCCCTAATCTTTAATCTCCCCTCCTTCATTTTAAAGCCATTAAAGCCCTCCCAGGCTCCCACCCATGTCCCCTGTCTGAGGGGTTCCTGCTGCTGCCCCCCAAAAGGGCACAGCTAGTGACACCCAGCTCCCTCTCAGCCATGTTCCAGCAGCTCCGAGGACAGCAGGAATGTGCTGAGTGCTGGAAAACCGGGTGGGACAAACACATCCCAGATCCCCTGGCCCCTCAGCCCCCTGCCCTCCCACCTCTGGGAGAGGTAACTCCCAGGTCAGGAGTCCGCAGGAGCCCTGCAAAGCACCCTGGGCTGGGCTGCTCCCTGCACAAGGAAAATGTCTCTGCCAGGGAAGTCCCATCCCTGCCTCGTGCTGCTATGAATTGTCCCCGAGCTGTGACCCGAGGCTCGGAAAGCCGCTGGCACAGTGCCCGCCTCCGGAGCACAGACTTCCCGGGTGCCCCGGGTGCTCCCAGGTCTGCCCACAGCCAAACCCTGAGCGCCAGCAGGGATGGCTCCAGCTGAACCCCGCTTTTATTTCCCTTGGAGAGGGAGAAACTCCACAGAAAACAGGGGGAAGTGTCTTTTTTGCCCTTGTTTAGCTGCCGGTGCTGGCAAAGACAAGGTGCTCTGTGCCCATCCAGGGGCTCACACTGGTGGTGCTGGGCAAATCCCGGATCCCAGGGCAATCCCAGGCTCTTCCCTTCTCCACAGGGAGGCAAGGCCCAAGTTTGCCCGGGGTTCTGCTCCTGCAGGGCTCTGGGGCGGGATGCCCCGTCCTGGGAAGGTGGATCCAGCAGGCAGCTGGGGCACTGGGGTCGGCCCAGTGACGCGGGACTGGTGCCACTGGGAAAACACAGCGGCTGTCGGAGCAGAGGCCGCCCCTGGAATGTGCAAGCTGGCGTTTGCTTTGCAGAGGCGCTCGCTGCCCTCGTTATCCCGCAGATCCAGAGGGGAGCGGGAAGGCTCGGGCGGAACTGGGGATGCGCTGGGGACGGGCCGAGTGTCCCCCCAAAGGGACGGAGCGGGACCTTCCCGGGGCAGCGGGGTGGCCAAAGGTCCCCCTGGGAACCAAGGGGCACCCAGACACAGGGACAGCCAAGGGCAGAGGGACCAAAGGCCCCGGCACTGCTCCGTGGGGCTGGGGGTCCGGGACGGGGCTTGGCCAGCTGCTCCTGCGGGGACAAGGCTTTGTCACCTCGCACTGACACTCTTTGATGGTTGGCTTCATTGCCAAACACTTAAATGAAACCACTCGGTGCTCTTACGTGCAGGAAGCACCTCTCCGGCTGGTCCTCCCACAGCGGCAGCTCCCGCCGGGGCATCTCCCACATGCCCGTGTGTTCACCCACTGCTCGCCCAGCTGCTCCAGACACAGGTATCCAAACCCCACGGCCCCAGGGAACATCTGGGGCAAGGATCTGGCAGTGCGGGGGGAAGAGCCGAGCCCCCCCGGCTGAGCCCGTCTGTGTGAGGAGCGATGGGACGGCAGCCACAGCCTGGGGAATTATGAAAGTCAGGATTAAAGGGCAGGGGGGGAGCAAAACGCCGCGGACGCTTTTTGGCAGGCGATGAAAGGGAGGTTTAGCAGCAGCTGCCAGCCGGGAGCTGATGGAGAGACAACTGCGGGTCCTGCTCCATCCCGGGCTCCCCGGGCCGGCAGCACCGGCACATCCCCGGCACATCCCCCCCGTCCATGCTCAGAGCTCAGGGACCCTCCCGAGCATCCCTCTGCTCCTCCGGGCACGGCGGGGACGCGAATGTGCCCCCGGCCGGGAATCCTGCCGGGAAAGCGCTGCTGTACAGCTCTGCCTGGCGGGGCCGGGAGCTGCCGCCGCCCAGCGCAGAGAAAAGAGGCTTCAGCTGCTTCCCAGCTGCCTCCCAGACGGATTTAGCTCTGGGGCCGGCACAGATGGGGCTGCGGGGACCGACCTCCTGCGAGCCGCAGCCGGAGCCCTCTCGGCGGAGCCGGGGCCTGCAGTTGCTAATAGAGATAGAGCAAATTAAGCGAACTTAATTCGGAGAGGCACCACACAATGCTCCCACCTGTTTTGCTGCTCTCCGGCCATCTGCCGCCCCTCCACCTGATGCAAAAAGGGCTTTTTTCCCCCCTTTCTCCCGACGCCGGGGGCTCCATTAAATGGTGTCGTGTCTCATCAGGCTGCAGTGGCAGCGAGAGCTGGGCTGGGGCCAGGGGGCACATCCAAACTCCGGGGAGGTTTCCTGGAGCTGCATAAGTCACCATGTTCCACTATGAAAACCAGTTTCATATGCCCCATCCCTGGAAGTGTCCAACGTCAGTTTGGACAGAGCTTGGAGCAACCTGGGATAATGGAAGGTGTCCGTGCCCATGGCAGGGGGTGGAACAAAAGGTCCCTCCCAACCCCAAACCATTCCAGGAGTCCTTGGTTCTGTGGTATCTTGTTTTCCAAATGGCAATGAAGTGATTCTGCAAGCGGCTCACGGAAGGTGATTCTGCATCACTCTCACCATCGCTCAGAGCTCTGCTTCTGCAAACTGCCCTGGAAACTGGCTCCTGCTGTTGGGGAGCTGCAGGAAAACACCACCACAGGCAGAGCTGCCAAAATCCCTGTGAGGGCCCTCCAAGGGTCCCGAGTGCAGCCCTGCTCCTCTGGAGCCTGTGGGACCCAGCCAGACCACGGCCTGGGTTGGGAAAGAGTTTTGGCACTGGCCACAGGAGGATGGAGGTTTTTAGGTGCAACAGCTGAGAAAGCTTTGACACAGCATCTGTCAGCAGAGATCCTCCCCGGAGGTCTGCCGGGCTGAGATGGGCCATATGGTGCAGAGGCAGCTTCCCAGAGGAACAGCAAATTCTTGGAAACCTGCAAGGGGGCTGGTGAGGCTGAGATCACACAATCCCAGAATGGTTTGGGTTGGGAGGGACCTCAAAGCCCATCCAGTGCCACCCCCGCCATGGGCAGGGACACCTGCCACTGTCCCAGGCTGCAAAGTCCTGGTGATGGCACCGTGCTGAGGGATCCCTGGAGCACATTCCTGGTGAGAACCTCAGCGAGGCATTGTTTGCCAGTGCCACAGCCTGTAGTGGTGCCTCCCAACGCCGTATGCAGAGCATGGAAGGTTGGTGAGGTTGTGTCCTGGGTGTTCTGGCATTCCCCGGAGGGCAAATGGGAAGAGAGCAATCCCTGTGGAGGCGGGGGAAACACACAACTGCATCCATCGAGGGGGGATTCTGCTCCTCAGGTGAGACTCCACCTGCAGAGCTGCTCCAGCCCTGGGAACAGCTGCAGAGGGACATGGAGCTGCTGGAGAGAGTCCAGATGAGGCCAAGGATTGCTGCGAGGGCTGGAGCCCCTCTGCTCTGGGAGAGCTGGGAATGTTCCCCTGGAGAGGAGAAGGATCCAGGGAGAGCTTGGAGCCCCTTCCAGAGCCTAAAGGGGCTCCAGGAGAGCTGGAGAGGGACTGGGGACAAGGGCTGGAGGGACAGGACACAGGGAATGGCTTCCCAGGGTTAGATGGGAGATTGGGCAGGAATTCCTGGCTGGGAGGGTGGGCAGGCCCTGGCACAGGGTGCCCAGAGAAGCTGTGGCTGCCCCTGGATCCCCGGGAGTGTCCAAGGGCAGGTTGGAGCAGCCTGGGACAGTGGCAGGTGTCCGTGCCCTGGGTGCTCCCCAAGTCCCTCCCATCCCACTCCACCATTCCCAGTTTCCCGGTTCCCGGGTCACCTCTCGGCAACGGGGGGAGGGGCGTGGTCTCATTTGCATGAGCCAATGGGAGCCTGGTATGCAAATGAGGGCGGGGCGGGGGCCGNCGGGCCCCGAGCCGCCCGCAGACCTGCACTGCGTGCTCGTCACGGTGAGCGCCCCCGCACCCGGGCACGGCACCCGGGCATCGCCGGGGGGGCAGCGAGGGGCCATCGGGACATCCCAGCCGCCCCTCCGACCCCGGGACTCG
>WEKX01008033.1:42875-60572 GCA_013390025.1 Pitta sordida
TGTCCCCAGCCCTGGCACCAGGGGGTCACTGTCCCCAGCCCTGGCACTGGAGGGTCACCGTCCCCAGCCCTGGCACCAAGGATCACTGTCCCCAGCCCTGGCACTGGAGGGGGGTCACTGTCCCCAGCCCTGGTACCGGGGGGTCACTGTCCCCAACCCTGGCACTGGGGGGGTCACCGTCCCCATCCCCAGCAGGAGCAGTGCCAGCTCAGCTCTGCTGCTCCTGGATGCTCCAGCCCATCCCAGTCCATGCCCAGCACAGCCCAGGTGGGTGCCATCCTGGCCCTGGGGCACTGCAGGAGCAGCATCACCACATTTGCTGATTTTCCACCCCCGTCCCCAGCCCATCCTCACCCCCCAAACTGGCCAAGCCCCGGGGGTGGCCCTGGGGCACCTGGCCCAGCACATACAGACACCCAAGCCGCTCCTTTATTGCCCCATAATCAGCCAGGGGGAGAGGGGCACCCCCCTGGCACCACCCAGACCCCTCCCAGCACCTTTGGGCGCACTGGGCTCGTCGCTCCTTTCTAAAATTCAAACAGATTCCGTAGTTCCCCCAGATTTTACAATTCCTGGTTTTTCCTGCTCACAACCAACAGATTTCACCTGTCCCTGTGCACTTCAAACGCAGGGAGTTCACCAAACCTCTCCAGAGGGAATCCTGCAGCTGCAGCCAGATGTGCCCCACAGCTGGAGCCCCGTTTTCAACGGCCACTAGAAAAATATTCCAATTTTAAAGCTAATTTGCAGGAAAGCACAGGGTAAGCAGCACAATTCCCTGATTCTGGAGCTCTTTATCAAAGAGGTTTGTTAAACAGAGATGTAATTCCTCTCTCTGCATCAATAGTGGGTCTATAATTTCACACAGAAATGATAAATACGCAGAGTAAATGACGAGTGGTTAATAAAGGCTGTAAATATCCCCAGAGAAATGCACTTGTGGCACATCACAACTTCAGCTGGATGCACAAAAGCACGTTTGCAGCCAGCTGAAGTCAGTATTATTATTATTAAACCCCTCCAAATTTGCTGTTAATAGGCAGTATTTGCATAAATATAAAGTTTGTGTAGATATATCTACACACACAGAGGCAGACAGAGAAAGAGTTTTTATTATGTGTATATATATAAAATATAGACTCGATGGAAAGGCCCTCCAATTAGAAATGCAGAACCACGAGCTGGATGGAATTTGGCAATTCTCCCCCCGCCCCCCCACTTTAAAAATGACTTAAAAATAAAAAAGAGTGAAATTCTGACTCCCTGCACAGAACACAGGTGGGAGCAGCAGCAAGGGCAGCATCCCTGCCCTGCCAGGGCACTGCCAGCCTCCCGTTCTTGGGCCAGGTTTGATAGCCCCCCAGGGATTTTTAATTCAACGCAGAGCAGCACAACCCAAGCTGAAAATTCTACTTTTTCACCTCTTTAACAAAAAAATAAAAAATTAAAAAAAGCAGGAAAAGCAATTTGTGGGTCTCTGCTCCTGAACTCACCCACTTCAGAGCCCTGGGAGGAGAGGCTGGTGTGGGGAAGGCTGTGGCCCAGCAGCTGCTACAATCATTCTGCAAGGGACTTTGGGGTTTTTTTGCTAGAAAATGCACTTTAAACGTGTCTGTGCATGAACAGGTGCCGCCAGCACAGCCACAACTCCCCCCCCCCAAAAAAAATTCATCTTGGAAGGAAATGCGAAGCCAGTGATGTCCCATCAGGTGTCCCCAGCTCTGCCTCTGCTCCAGCAGCAAAGCTCAGGCAACTTTGGTCTCCTTTGACTTGGCAAATGCCCCCAGGACCCCCCAGTGCAGAGACCCCCCGCCCCCGGGCTCCAGCCAACACCCTCGGCCAGGAAAAACAGGGATTGGCTTCCTAAGACAGACAGGGCTGAGAAGGAACGTTCTGGAAAGCTTTAAGGGATCGTTTCTACACGTGGCACAAGCGGCTGCTCGGAGCTGGGGAGCGCCCAGGACCCCGGGGAGGGAGGGGAGGAGCTGCCCCTTCTCCTACAACAAAATGCAGGTTTTCTTGTCCTTGAAAGGGTTCTCGGAGGCAGGAATTCCCATGAGCAAAGGGTCCTTCTTGGCGTGCTCCTCACAGTACAGCATCAGGTCTGCAGAGGCCTTGGACACCTGCAGGGCACAGGGGGGCAGGGGATGGGACATGGTGACGTTCTGTCCGCTGGCTTTGTCCTCACGGAGGGGGAAAGGACAGACCCCGGTGCTCTTTGGGGTTGTGACCCCAGGAAAAGGTCAGAAAAAGTGAAATAAATATTCTCGGAAATATTCAGAAATAAATATTGAGAAATAAATATCCAGAAAAATAGGAAATATTTCATATTTCCAGATATGAAATATGCAGAAAAACTGAAATAAATATTCCCAGAAAAACTGGGAATAAACAGGAGGGGAGGGGGGGCCAAAATAAACAGGGGGTTGTACTGAGGGGTTTCTCCTTTATCCTGCAGTGACAGGGAAGGAAAAGTGGGACTGGCTCCCCTCAGCCAGGAGTCAGGGGGATGTTGGGCCACAAGAACTGGATTTGTTTGGGTTTGATGAGCTGAAATGTTGGTGTCAGGCTTTGGGACAGGGCACACACAGCCTGGTACCTCCTCACCCCACAGCTGGCAGGGGAGGAAGAAGGCAAGAAAGGAGGGGTGAAGGGGGGGCTCTCACCTTTATCCTCTCTATTGAGGCTTCTATCCTGAGCTGCTGCACAGTCCTGCGGGCCTGGGCGATGTTGTTGGTCGTGGTGGCTGTTTTGCCAGACATTTTCAGCGCAGCAGGGAAGTTCTGTTGGGGAAGGCAGCGGGTTATTTTTCCCAGAGCACCTTGAAGCTGCTTTTACACAGAGGCATCCACCACACGCTGCAAAAAGTGCTTTTTTAAAAAATTATTATTACACAGAACAGGACAAGGCAGCTGAAAAAAACAGCTCTGGAAGTAAAACACCCTCCAAAAATAAAAAAACCAATCCTGCACAGGGTGATCCCAGCATCCCTGGATGCTCCTCACTCCTTGCAAGCCACCCAACCACCGCTGCAAGGGAACCATGCCCAGGATGTCCCCCTGCAGCCCATTCCCAAGGATACCCAACAGGAATCACAGCAGCCAAGAGCCCAGGGCTAAACTGGCCCAGTCCTGAGTGTCCCAGGCCAGGCTGGAGCAGCCTGGGACAGTGGGAGGTGTCCCTGCCCATGGCAGGGGTGGCACTGGATGGGCCTTGAGATCCCTCCCAACCTAAACCAGCTTGGGATTCCAAGCTCCTGTGACCTTTCCAGGCGCTGCCCACAGCGTTTCCTGAGGCTTCAGGTTTCTGGGCCTGCCCAGTCAGCTGGGAACAGCCTCATCCTGCTCCCCCTGCCCATCCCGAGGGGACATTCCTTGGAAAAGCACCTGGCAGAGGAATCACCAAGTGACAGGAAACGCCACCTGCTCAGGGACAGGAAGGAGGGACATTTACACCCCCTAAGAACTGATTTCCTCAAGCCAATACTGAGGACACACTCCTGCAGATCCGTGTGGATCCGTGGATGCTCCAACTCCAACGCTCCCCAAGGTCCTGCTGTGCTCCCAGGAGATCCCTCACGGAGTGATTCCCACAGGACTCACCACCCAGGGGAGGGAATTCAGGCAAAATATAAAAATCCAACAGGATTTTCCCTCTGGGAAGCAGCATTCCCACTGTGGCACAGGCTCAGCCCGAGACACAGCACTCCTGGAGTCACAGAATTCCAACCTCAAAGCTCATCCCATTCCATGGGCAGGGACACCTGCCACTGTCCCAGAGATCCCAACCTGCCCCGGGACACTCGCAGGGATCCAGGGGCAGCCACAGCTTCCCTGGGAATTCCAGCCCAGCCAGGAATTCCTGCCCAATCTCCCATCTAACCCTGGGAAGCCATTCCCTGTGTCCTGTCCCTCCAGCCCTTGTCCCCAGTCCCTCTCCAGCTCTCCTGGAGCCCCTTTCGATGAAAAATGAGAATTCCAGGCAGGAGCCTCCAGCAGCTGCTGCTTCCACTGGGAACAACCTGGGCCAGCTCCAAAAGGAGCATTTCTGGAGCAACAAGGAGCCCTTTCACAGGGACACAAAGGCACAGATCCAGCACAGACTGAGCCCAAACTCCCAGCTCAGCCTCTGCACTTTTCACTCGCTGTGTTCAAAATCTACGGTGTGAAACAACCCAAAGCCATTGGTTTTTAGGGTTAGGGTTTGTAACACAACCCTGAGATGACAGTTCAGGATTTGTTGTTTCCTGTAATTTTAGTCCTTTAAAAAAATCAAAAGCCAAATAAACAAACAAACATAAGTTTTAAGAAATTATTGCAAAATTAAAAGAGCATTTTTCTCCTGTTTCACTGGGGCAAGACCAGTGTTCCCTCCCTCAGCCCCAAAGCTCTTTCTGCAGCTGGAGAGGTTTTGATTCCATGGATCCCTCCCCACCCTACATGGATGACCTCCTTAGGAAAGTTGCAGTGCTCATTTTCCCAGCTGGTTAATTTTGTTAATAAATTAAATGTTCAAAAAAACAAGACAGAGATAGAGCAAACCCAAACCATAACATTTGAAAATGAACTGGCTGCAGTTTCCCCATCTCCAAACAAACACCAAGCCTTAATACTCCTCCTAAGATCACTAAATCTCTGGTACAGAATGATTTACAAACAACTAGGTCAGCTCCCAAGAACACTGGAGTTCCTGGCAACGGATCCGAGGAGCTGGGAGCTGGGGTCACTGGTGTGGAATTCCAGACTGGGTTGGGTTGGGAGGGACATTAAAGCCCATCCAGTGCCACCCCTGCCATGGGCAGGGACACCTGCCACTGTCCCAGGCTGCTCCAACCTGGCCTTGGACACTCCCAGGGATCCAGGGGCAGCCACAGCTTCTCTGGGAATTCCATCCCACCCCCTGCCCACCCTCCCAGCCAGGAATTCCTTCCTAATTTATCCACGGAAAACTCATGCCAGGGTTTGTTCCTCTGGAAGAGGACGATGCTCACCAGCTGCACTTTGCCAGGGAAAGGGGAGAAACACCTGAAATTCCCCCTGGAATTCCTGCAGGCCACACACCTACACTTTTTCCTTCCTTGACACACCTGGGATCAGTCGGAGCTGTCCCTCCTCCCCAGAAATCCCCTGTTTTTCCAGGCCTTGCCCTGGTGCCGTGGCCTTCAGGTAACGAGGTTACCCTGCAGCAGGTCCCCAGATCCACCCCAGCTGGGGGCACAAAACTTTGAATTGCAATGGGATCATTAAACTTTGAGTTCCAATGGGATCATTAAACCCCAATCTTTCTTTTTGTTATTTTTTTTTTTACTCCTTTAGATCCAGGATTTACAAAGCACCTGCTGAGTGAAAGGTAATTAAACCCCCACTGCCAAGGCAGGGTTGGGAATCTCTCTGCCTGGCCAACAGCTCCCAGTTTGCTCCAGTTATGTAAATCCAGCTCATACTGGAGCACCAAAGGCTCTAAAGGGTAAAAAGGTCTCGTGTTACTGTTTCTTTGGAAATAAAACAGCTTTTAAGGTGAATAACTGGAGAGAACTGGACAAAACAAACTGACAACTCCAGCACCTCCCAGTGTAACACCTCGCTGGATCCTGGTTTTCCAGGGTGACAGCAGGGATCTAAAGCTACAGCTCATCTGCAAATGCAGGTTTCCAAGGCCACACAATTCCTGCTGGGGAGGACTCGGGGCCATGAGGTGGAAATGCCTCTGCGCTGGGCAGGCCCCAAATCCAGGCAGGACACGGCAGGAAAAGGGGGACACAAGGTGTTCCACAGCCAAGGGGGACACCAGTCCCTCCTCACCCTGGCTTTGGGGGCCTTCCCCAGGGCACAGGGAGTCACCACCGCTGCTGGAATTGCTGCTGGGAGCTGCTCCAGCTCGGGAATGTCTGCTGGATACCCCAGGAACCAGCACCACCACGGGAATCCTTCTGCTTTCCTTAAAAACACAGGATTAGGGGGGGGGAAAGAAGGAATAAAGCAGCTGTGCTGCTGCTCCCAGCTCATTCCCTGCCCCAGTGGGCACAGCTGCTGCTCCACTCCCCACGCTGGGATGTGTTTGCTCCCCCAGGAGCAGCTCAGAGGTGCCAGCTGGCATTTGTGCCCCAGCCCCTCCTCACATGGCACTGCTGCAGCTCCTGGGGAGGGCTCCAGCCATCCCACAACAAACCCTGCAGGTTCACAAGTGAAACTCTTCCCAGCCCTGCCCCTGCCCTGGTCTCTGCTGGGAGGATTTTCAGCTGGTTTGTGCATCCCCACCACTAATAAAGGCTTTGCTTGTTGCTTCCCAGCCCTGCCTGCAAAGGCCACCCCGTCCTCCCTGGCACCCTGCAAACGATTTGGGAATAACACACCGTGGAACCCCAAAGCAGCTGCCTCCTCTCCCCTCACACTCCCCTGGGCTCTCAGGAGCTTTGAAGTCGGCAGTTCTGCCTCTGCAAACGCAGATGTTCGTCGGGCAGGGAGGTGGTGGGGATGAGGAAGGGGGAAGAGCAGCAGGACGAGGCCCCAGATCCTCATGGAGCCAGGGAAGAAGAGCCCTGCTGGGCTCTGGAGGGGTGGCATGGGGAGGGGGTGATGGCAGAGCCCCCCTGCAGCAGCTGGGATGGCACAGGAGGTGGGGCAGGTTTCCGTGGGCTCCTGCACGTGCTGCTTTCCCAGGAGCTCCGGCGGGAGGGGGAAGGCTGGAGGCTGGCTGGGACTTGACTGCTGGAGGTTGGATTCCCTACAGGGCACTGGGGAGCTGGTTTGTTACGACTTGCAGAACCCAAAAGCTCTGCCAGCCCCAGCCAAGAGGCCGCTGCTGGTATTAAAGCTGGGTGCAGAAATAAACAACTTGTGCGAGGGCACAGCCAGGAACAGCAACGGGTGAAACCAAAATAATCCGGAATTGTGACCCTTCCTGGTGTGGATTTTGGAATGTTTAGGTCCCCAGTGGAACAACCTCAGTGTGCTGGTACTGCCTCCAACCCACACGAGCTGCAGAGTGATTGGAGTTCAGTGAGACCTCCCAGATCCTGCCCACCCTGGAATGCAGCAGCATCTGGCACCAGGAAGCACAGGGAGGGTGGCAGAGGCACAGGGACGGCAGCAGGAGCTGGGACAAAGGAGCATCCAGGGGATGCCTGTGCCCACCCAAACCCAAACTGCCCACGGGGGTGCTGCTGCCCACCCAGCGTTACCCAAGGAGGTGCCTCGGCCTGGCAGGAGAGGGGGCAGCCCCAAGGATTCTGCAAAGAATTTGGGAAGGCTGGAAGTGTCCTGAGCGTGGAAAAGGAGGGGGAGGGTCTTTTGCAAAGAATTTGGGAAGGCTGGGACTGTCCCAAGTGTGGAACAGGAGGGGCAGGGTTGGCGTGGGGGAGCACAGGGTGAGCAGCCCAGTCCTGCACACAAATCCCCCCTGGCAGCTCCTCGGGGAATGTTCCCTATCACATCCTCGCCTGCCAAGCTGCCAGATGTGCTCCCAAAGCTCTCCACGCAGCTCTTGCAGAAGCAGGAGCCACTGTCCCAGTTGCAGCCCTAATAATTAGAGGGCCCAGGCAGGAGCCAGGCACGTTCCACTCCCCTCCTGCTCCAACCGGTTGCTCTGCCCGGAGAAGGACGAAGCCCTTCCAGCAGAACAGCCCCTTCCCGGCTCTGCCGGGCCCGGAGCCTGCGCGGGGCGATGCCAACCCCGAAATCCCTGCTCTGGAAATGCAGCCCGCCTCGTTTTTCCAGCGGGGGGAGCAGCCCAAGGAAAGGCCGGGGCCGGCTGGGCTCCTGCTGCCCCATCCGTGCGCGGGGCCCTGCTGACACCCAGTGGAAACAGCGACACGGGAATGTGCTCCTGGGAATGCCAAATCCAGCCTGGAGTCCTGCCCTCTGCAGGAAAACCGAACCCAGAGGTAAAGGGAAGGAGGGGTTAGAGATGCTTTGGGGTCATTCCTCTTTTTAGGATGCCACATCCCTGGAAATGTCCCAGGGCAGGAACAACCTGGGGTAGAGGAAGGTGCCCCTGCCCCTGGCAGGGGTGGGATGAGATGGGATTTAAGGTCCCTCCCAACGCCAAGCATTGTGTGAGTCCATGATCCTTGTACCCCACCCGACAGACATACACCAGGTGATGGGATACACCAGAGATTCCCGGCAGGAGAAGGGCCTGGAGCCACACCAGGACAGACTCTGCTTCCATCCATCCTCCTCCTGGAGGAGGGGCAGGAGCCAGGCCTGGGTGGGCACTGGCAGCTCTGGGCACACACATACCGCTGGGTAGACAGACAATAAAAGCCCCTCAAAGCACAGAAAACCCATTTCTGACTTTTCCTCCCATTCCTCTCTTCACTGGAGAATACTGAGAAATTTTACAGGTGAGTTATTTTTTAATTATAAATAATACTGCCAGTGTCTTAATTAGCCTTTCTAAACCGGATTAAACTCCCCAATAACGAGAAATGAAAGGAAACAGGCCCCTCCCAAGCTGTTCAATCGGATTTGGTGGTGTGGGTGTTTAATTAAGGCTGTGCTCCCTCAGAGCCTCCATCTCACAAGTTATTCCAGCACCATCCTGCTGATCCAACCTGGGCTACAGCTCCAGCTGACTTCCAAAGTCAGCCCCCACGACGGGATTCTGTCAAACCCAAGGTACACCTGCTTTCACTTCCCTCTGCGTCTTTTCTGGATTCAGGAAAGCCATGAAAAGTGACTTCTGCATCAATTCCTTTGAAAAAAAAAAAACACTGGAGCATTATTATTTNACCCATTTCTGACTTTTCCTCCCATTCCTCTCTTCACTGGAGAATACTGACAAATTTTACAGGTGAGATATTTTTTAATTATAAATAATACTGCCAGTGTTTTAATTAGCCGTTCTAAACTGGATTAAACTCCCCAATAACGAGAAATGAAAGGAAACAGGCCCCTCCCAAGCTGTTCAATCGGATTTGGTGGTGTGGGTGTTTAATTAAGGCTGTGCTCCCTCAGAGCCTCCATCTCACAAGTTATTCCAGCACCATCCTGCTGATCCAACCTGGGCTACAGCTCCAGCTGACTTCCAAAGTCAGCCCCCACGACGGGATTCTGTCAAACCCAAGGTACACCTGCTTTCACTTCCCTCTGCGTCTTTTCTGGATTCAGGAAAGCCATGAAAAGTGACTTCTGCATCAATTCCTTTGAAAAGAAACACTGGAGCATTATTATTTTCCACACAATCGCTGGGAAAGACAAGGAGCTGCAGGGCAGTTCCTCCACAGAAAGCCCCTGGTTTTCCTCCCAGGGCATTTCCCAGCTCAATCCCACCAGGAAATGCAGGCAGGCTCCAAAGAGAGACGTTTGCAAAGAGATTTTTAGCTGTTTCTAGGAGCAGGAGGGGTCTGGGATTAAAGCTCCAGCCTGGGAGTCACGGGATGATTTGGCCTGAGGTTCTGTGACCTTCAGCAAATTCCTCGAGTCTGCCAGAGATAAAAATGAGGACACGGAGTGGGAGATGCTCCGGGAAGAGCTCCACCGACTGGGAGGATGAGAAGGATTTCACGGGTTTCCTGGCTCCAGGAATTTATCAAAGCATCTCTTTAAGGATGGGGTGAAGATGGGAAGAATTTGTGTGAGATGGTAAAAAAAAAAAATTAAACGTGTGAGACACTAAGAGAGGATTGATGGAGATTTTCACGCTGCCCCTTCCTAACTGGGGAAATAAACAAGGGAAAAGTGAATTTCCACGGGAGAAGCAGATGTTTCTGAGCCTTAAATCAATGAGTCAAAAACCCAAGGTGACTGCTGTGAGCAACCAACACCGAGCCAGGGCCATCCCTGTGGCCTCTCCTCCAGGAAGCTGCCAAGTGGTTCTTATTTATTATGTTCTGGAATAAAATTAAATGGCTGGGGTTTGGGACTTGTTGTGCTGCTTTATATTTTGCATGAAAGGAAGGAACAAGAGTGGACTGGAAACTCACCTACATAGGCAGACTCGCTCCCTGTCCAGCTTGCTTTGATTTTATCGGTGTAATGATCCTGAAACAGAGTAAAATAAAAGTTATAAGCTTCAGAATGCAAGAAAGCCAAAGCTCGGGGGGGGGGGGGGGTTGGCACTTGTGCTTTAATTCTAGTCACCAAAACTACAGGATTTGGAAAATCTCCCTCAGACCTTCCTTAGGGCCACTTTCCCCATCCCCCTTCCCAAGGTTTGGGCCATGAGGGCGGGGGGGGGTCAATTCCCTTTGGAAGGGAACAAACTTCCCCAGGTTTGGGTCCTGCTGGCACAGCCCAGATCCCCCAGATCCCACCCAGGCCTGGGGCAGGCCAGGGCTGCAGGCACCTCCTGCAAAAGCCACTGCCTTAAAAACGAGTTCAACTGCTTGGGCAGAACCCAGAGCAGGTTTAGTTCAGCCCCAGTGTGGAGCACAGGTAGAACTTGTGGCTGTCCCTGCAGCCCTGGGAGTGCCCAAAGCCGGGCTGGAGCAGCCTGGGACAGTGGGAGCTGTCCCTGCCCATGGTCCCTTCCAACCCAACCCATTCCAGAATCACTCTGTCCCTGGAGAATTCTGCACTGCTGTATCCCAGAAGCTCCGCTTAAATCCCTGGAGAAACAAATGTGACAGCCCACATTCCCTGTGGAGGCCTTTACACACCCAGAACCTCCCCCTGGAATTAAATCAGTCCTAAAAGGTGCAANACTCTGTCCCTGGAGAATTCTCCAGTGCTGTATCCCAGAAGCTGGGCTTAAAGCAAATGTGACAGCCCACATTCCCTGTGGAGGCTCCAAGGTGTCCCTGGATCCTTCCCTTTCCCAGACTGAACATCCCCAGCTCTCCCAGCCTGTGAAGGTGACAGGAATTGTGTGAGAGCCGGAGCAGGGACTGTCCTCACAAGTAAAATCATCTTCACACTCATCTCACTCTCCTGGCTGTGAGGGCAGGTTATAAACCCAGTGATTAATAATCCAACACGGGCTGGCAGTTGCTGTGTGCCCATTTGCCCATTTGCACCCTCAGTGCCCCTGCACAGCCCCCACACTGTGGATCATGGACTGGAGGCTCCTGGCAGTCACTGGGCTGGCAGAGGAGATACCTTGGCACGGATGCCACCCTGGGCAGGGCACGGCAGGATCCGGGATTGCCACGGACACTCTCAGGATGGAAACCAGGCATCAGATGCCAAGGGCTGGCAGAGCTCTGGCCCCGAGCCCTGGCACTGCTCCACACCCCAATCACACCTTGGAGCAGCCCCAGCACTCCAGCTCCCTCATTCCCAGAGTTACCCAGGGATTGTCCTCAGGGGTGGCAGGAGCAGGGGCAGTGCCCTCCTTGCCATCACACACCTCTTCCCGGGATCAGGATTTGGAGGTGTTGTTAAATTAAAATCCTTGTGTGTGTGTGAGGAATATAAATTGTGCTCAAAGAGAGAGTGCCTTGCCACAGCCAGTCCTTGTCCCTGTGCCAGGCTTGTCCTGGCCACGTCCAGCAAGGAAATAAAAGTGAATGCCACACGTCACCTCCCTCCCAGACGTGGGACTGCTGCACAAAACAGTTCAATGGGAAAAGAAAAACCTCTCACGGAAAAGCTGCTGCTTTGCCTGACCTGTGCGAGGTCACTCACCCTGAAAACTGTTCAGGAAAAACGAGGGAAATTTTAATATTGACCTGTGCATCCTGGGGGAGATCAAAACACAGAACAAGCCCAGGGGCTGGTTTGGGCTGGGGGGGACCTTCAGTCCTACCCCAGGGCTCAATTCCTTGCCCTTCACTGCAATATGGCAGCACAGAAATCAGCACAAAGGCCTCTGGGACCTGCTTGACTTTATTTTAACAAACAGAAAGGAAACTTTTCTTCTGGAAATACTCTGGTTAATCATCAGGATGATTAATGACACGGAAAAGTGCCTCTTTTTCTTCTCTGAACTGGCGAGAGATTCACAGATCCATCAAATATCTCAGTCCCCGAGCAAAGCGAGGCCCAAAGACTCAACAACGAGGACAGAAATCCAAACATATCCAGCGAGGGACAGAACTCCTACACCAGGGTCAGTTGGAAGTGAAAGCTGAAATGTTTAAACAACCAGAATGTTCAGCTGCTCCTGCTGCACGAGGCCTGTATTTCCCCTGCCTGTGATACCCACTGGTCCCTCAGAACATCCCACAACGTCCCTGATGTTTTCCCTGCCAGAGCCCAGAGCATCCAGACAAAAACTGGGAGGGAGCATTTTGCTCTCCTCAGCTTAAAACTTTCTGGCTTTGTGCTCTGAGGAGCTTTGGCACCATCAGATTTGCCCCATGAATGGCTGTGGATGCTGCAGGACAGTTCGGATCACACACACATCCCAAACTGTGGCCCTGCACAGAAAACTTGGAAAGACACGGGAGACAGGCTGGGAAGAAAAATGATGTGAGCAAAGTAGGAGCAAGTCNCCTGGGAGTGCCCAAAGCCGGGCTGGAGCAGCCTGGGACAGTGGGAGCTGTCCCTGCCCATGGTCCCTTCCAACCCAACCCATTCCAGAATCACTCTGTCCCTGGAGAATTCTGCACTGCTGTATCCCAGAAGCTCCGCTTAAATCCCTGGAGAAACAAATGTGACAGCCCACATTCCCTGTGGAGGCCTTTACACACCCAGAACCTCCCCCTGGAATTAAATCAGTCCTAAAAGGTGCAAGTTCAGTGGTGCAAGGCTGGCAAATCCAGAGGGCACCATATGTAACACCCTTCCTGGAATTTTAGTGGAAAAAAAGGATAATTTTGAACTAAAGCAATGCAGTTACAACTCAGGGAGGGCAGCAATTCTATAGGAGTCCTGGCCATGAAGGGCAGTGGAACTGGGCACTGCCAGGAACAGAAACCAGTGACCCGGGAGACCTGAGAGACCCCAAATTCCTTCCCAATCTCCCATCTAACCCTGGGAAGCCATTCCCTGTGTCCTGTCCCTCCAGCCCTTGTCCCCAGTCCCTCTCCAGCTCTCCTGGAGCCCCTTTAGGCTCTGGAAGAGGCTCCAAGGTCTCCCTGGATCCTTCTCTTTCCCAGACTGAACATCCCCAGCTCTCCCAGCCTGTGAAGGTGACAGGAATTGTGTGAGAGCCGGAGCAGGGACTGTCCTCACAAGTAAAATCATCTTCACACTCATCTCACTCTCCTGGCTGTGAGGGCAGGTTATAAACCCAGTGATTAATAATCCAACACGGGCTGGCAGTTGCTGTGTGCCCATTTGCCCATTTGCACCCTCAGTGCCCCTGCACAGCCCCCACACTGTGGATCATGGACTGGAGGCTCCTGGCAGTCACTGGGCTGGCAGAGGAGATACCTTGGCACGGATGCCACCCTGGGCAGGGCACGGCAGGATCCGGGATTGCCACGGACACTCTCAGGATGGAAACCAGGCATCAGATGCCAAGGGCTGGCAGAGCTCTGGCCCCGAGCCCTGGCACTGCTCCACACCCCAATCACACCTTGGAGCAGCCCCAGCACTCCAGCTCCCTCATTCCCAGAGTTACCCCGGGATTGTCCTCAGGGGTGGCAGGAGCAGGGGCAGTGCCCTCCTTGCCATCACACACCTCTTCCCGGGATCAGGATTTGGAGGTGTTGTTAAATTAAAATCCTTGTGTGTGTGTGAGGAATATAAATTGTGCTCAAAGAGAGAGTGCCTTGCCACAGCCAGTCCTTGTCCCTGTGCCAGGCTTGTCCTGGCCACGTCCAGCAAGGAAATAAAAGTGAATGCCACACGTCACCTCCCTCCCAGACGTGGGACTGCTGCACAAAACAGTTCAATGGGAAAAGAAAAACCTCTCACGGAAAAGCTGCTGCTTTGCCTGACCTGTGCGAGGTCACTCACCCTGAAAACTGTTCAGGAAAAACGAGGGAAATTTTAATATTGACCTGTGCATCCTGGGGGAGATCAAAACACAGAACAAGCCCAGGGGCTGGTTTGGGCTGGGGGGGACCTTCAGTCCTACCCCAGGGCTCAATTCCTTGCCCTTCACTGCAATATGGCAGCACAGAAATCAGCACAAAGGCCTCTGGGACCTGCTTGACTTTATTTTAACAAACAGAAAGGAAACTTTTCTTCTGGAAATACTCTGGTTAATCATCAGGATGATTAATGACACGGAAAAGTGCCTCTTTTTCTTCTCTGAACTGGCGAGAGATTCACAGATCCATCAAATATCTCAGTCCCCGAGCAAAGCGAGGCCCAAAGACTCAACAACGAGGACAGAAATCCAAACATATCCAGCGAGGGACAGAACTCCTACACCAGGGTCAGTTGGAAGTGAAAGCTGAAATGTTTAAACAACCAGAATGTTCAGCTGCTCCTGCTGCACGAGGCCTGTATTTCCCCTGCCTGTGATACCCACTGGTCCCTCAGAACATCCCACAACGTCCCTGATGTTTTCCCTGCCAGAGCCCAGAGCATCCAGACAAAAACTGGGAGGGAGCATTTTGCTCTCCTCAGCTTAAAACTTTCTGGCTTTGTGCTCTGAGGAGCTTTGGCACCATCAGATTTGCCCCATGAATGGCTGTGGATGCTGCAGGACAGTTCGGATCACACACACATCCCAAACTGTGGCCCTGCACAGAAAACTTGGAAAGACACGGGAGACAGGCTGGGAAGAAAAATGATGTGAGCAAAGTAGGAGCAAGTCTGGTTCCTGCTGGGGCTGAGGGGAATGTTTAAACAAGGAGCTGATCCCAGAGGCCACATCCCGCCAGCGTCAGCGGCTGCAGGACAAATAATCCTCACAACACACTTTCTTCCCTTTCCCTCCTCCCTCTGGAGCTCCATCACATGCCAAGATGCTGATACGGACACAGGAAGCTGAATATAAACACATTGCCTGTTTTACCAAATATTCCAAGAAACACAACTAAAAATACACAGCTGCTGGTGTCCATGAACATCCCAGAGCACTGAGCCGCCCACGGGAAAGGAGCTGGGGTCAGTGGGGTGGAATTCCAGGCTGGTTTGGGTTGGGAGGGACCCCAAAGCCCATCCAGTGCCACCCCTGCCATGGGCAGGGACACCTCCCACTGTCCCAGGCTGCTCCAACCTGGCCTGGGACACTCCCAGGGATCCAGGGGCAGCCACAGCTTCTCTGGGCACCCTGTGCCAGGGCCTGCCCACCCTCCCAGCCAGGAATTCCTTCCCAATCTCCCATCTCTCTCTGCCCTCCGGCAGTGGGAAGCCATTCCCTGTGTCCTGTCTCTCCTGAGCCCTGGATGTAGTCTCTGTGTTACCCAGGTAACCCCACTGCTCCCCCCACCTTCCTGCATCTCCCTGCCTCCCTAAAATCCCCTGGAGAATCCCACATAACGCACTCACCACCTCTCAGCACCTCTGCTCTTCCTCCTCATCAATCCTTGCAAAACACAGAGTGAAAACCTTTTGCTCCTCTCACCATTATTTGCTCGTCTCCCTCCCCTCCAAACTCCCCCACGGGTTATTCCTGGGAGCAGACTGGATGTGTTTCCCAAGGAGTTCCCAATGCCAGCCTCAGGAGGAACACTGAGCTTTGGCAAATTGCAAAATTCAGCCACGAGCTGCCCAACTCCAGCAGTGATGAATGCACAGCAAACCCCAAACTTCTGCAGCTTGGAACTTCCCAGGGAACAGCGAATCCACAGCCCCTTCCAGGCTCTGGGGGGACATCCCAGCTGATGGAAGCAGCTCCCACCTCTGCACGAGGGAACTTCTGGGCAGCCTCCACCCATTCTCAGGGTTTGTGCAAGCCCAGAGGAAGTTGCAGCACCACAATCCTCCCTGGAATACTGCTCCAAACCATGGCCAAGGCTGCACTGGGGCTCCCCGGGCTGACTGGACACCCCCTGGAAAGCATTCCCTCTGTTCCCTCTGGATCTCTGCTCTGGCAGAGGGGACAGAGGGGAAATGGGAGGATTTATGGGGCTGTATCAGGGATTTCTGGAGCGGTTTGGATTTGTTTCTGCAGCAGAGCCTCGTCAGAGGGTGATGGCCTGGGGGTTGGGAAGGAAGAGCATTCCCACTCCACGGAGCTGCTGTGTTCCTGCACAGCATTCCATCAAACTTTGCAGGGATGGTGGAGCCACATAAGAAGGAAAAGGAGGGAGAGGGGGCAGGGAGAGATGGGAGACTGGGAAGGGATTCCTGGCTGGGAGGGTGAGGAGGGGCTGGGCTGGAATTCCCAGAGAAGCTGTGGCTGCCCCTGGATCCCTGGGAGTGTCCCAGGCCAGGCTGGGATCTCTGGGACAGTGGAAGGTGTCCCTCCCAACCCAAACCAGTCTGGGATTCCATGATTCATCCCAGGCCTTGCTACAGGGAGCTCCTTGTGAATCTGACTCAAATATTCCGAGTCTTTTGAGGAACAGAGCCTACAACAAAACCAGGAACTTTCAGTACTCAGAAGTTATTATACAGGCAAAGAGACATTCTATTTAAAATAAAAGAAATATCGAAACCTACAGCACAACTCAATATTTGGATTTAACTGCAGCAAGAGACGAGAGATGCTGGAAGTGGTTCTGGTGCCTGGGAAGCTCAGAAGCTCCTCCAGGATAACAGGAGAGCTTTGTTTTGCAAGGAAAAGTCATCCCTCAGCCGGGTGATTAGGAAAGGAGCTCGCCCTGAGCACCAGCCCCAATCCACGGCTCTCCCTGGAGTGCATTCCTTGATTAAAGATTCCCCTAAATGCTGCAATCCATCCCACAGCGGGATTGGGAAGTCATTAACTCCACACTAATCCCTCAATCTCATTTAGTGGCGCTGGAGAAGCACAAAATCCTCGCCCTTTACTCACAGAAACGTGTTTCTCACCCAATTTACAACCCGAGAGAAACACAAACAAGGAACGCGTCCGTGACCTCTAAGCCAATAAAAACACGGGATAATCTGCTGGAAAATCACAGTGGAAGTGCCACACTGACCCAATTAAATCACAGCTCGAGGAATACCCTGAGCTGGGGCACAGCAGGGTCATCAATTCCAGCTCCAGGACACCCCGAAATCCCACCGTGTCCCGGAGAGGAGCATCCCGAGGTGCTGGGACCATTCCCTGGGGATCCTGTCCCAGCGCCCAACCACCCTAAAATCCGACCCGAACCCTTCCAGCCGCTGCTGGGGGCTCCTCCTGCCCAACATCACAGGGCTACAACCACAATATCCACCCCAAAAAACGGCACAAAAATTAAGCTTGGATTAAAGCATATTGCCATTTCAAAGTTGCTCAAGGATTAAAAGTTCCCCAAACTGGACTCGCCGAACCTCCCAGCAATTCCCCGATCCTAAATCAACTCCTTCCTGCGGCAGGGCGTGGAATCCCAGGATCAACACGAAACCTTCCCGGACTAATGACGCTTCCCACTAATTAACCTCCTTCCCACACTCAGCCCACGGTGGGGAAACTCCCGGCAGAGCCGCTCGGCGATTCCAAGGAACGCCGAAACCGGGAAAAATCCCAAGGATTTAACTGGAACTCGGCATCCAGCAGGGTGGGATGGAGGGAAGGAGCCGGGAAAAAGGAGGCAGGAAGGCCGTGGGGCGCTTTCTCCCGGGGTAAAACCCCTTTATTTTAATACGATTTCCCCCTAATTAAATAGATTATTTCCCCCCCGCCCCCATCCCATAATTAAGGAGATTTTCCTTTATCCAGGAATCCCGGGACTCACCCACCGGCGCTCCCGGTGTCTCCACGGGCGACCGGAAGCCACGCCCACCGTGGCGAGACCACGCCCACCGCCCCGCCCACCCCCGCGAGGCCACGCCCCGCCCCGTA
>WEKX01008033.1:60754-95963 GCA_013390025.1 Pitta sordida
ACACTGGGGGTACTGGGGCTCCTGTCCCATCCCAGCCAGTTTGTCATGGGGGGCACACTGGGGGTACTGGGGCTCCTGTCCCATCCCAGCCAGTTTGTCATAGGGGGTACACTGGGGGAACTGGGACATGCACTGGCCCCAGTGGGAGCACGGGGACATGCACTGGGCACACTGGAAGAACACATCAGGCACACCAGAGTGTCGACTGGGAACACTGGGTGGGCCCACTGGTTTGAACTTTGGATTTTGTCTATTAAACATTTATTTTCCTTTTCAGCAGGGGCTGGACTCGGACTCAGCACGAGGAGGTCTCTTGGTTTTCCTTCCTTTCTCTCCATCCCAGTCACTCACCTTTGTCTGAAGGCAGGACCAAGTTCTTCGGTGATTCAAGGACCAGTTTTCCTTTCTCCTCCAAACACAAATATATATATAAATGTTAATTATTATTAATAGCAGCCCAGATCAGAGCACTCAGAGATTGGGAAGGAATTCCTGGCTGGGAGGGTGGGCAGGCCCTGGCACAGGGTGTCCAGAGAAGCTGTGGCTGCCCCTGGATCCCTGGCAGTGTCCAAGGGCAGGTTGGAGCAGCCTGGGACAGTGGCAGGTGTCCCTGCTTTGAGGTCCCTCCCAACCCCAACCACTCTGGGATTCTCTGATTCAATTAGAAACCCATTTTTTGTTAATTAATTCATTAATATTGCTCCCTCCCTCCTCCTCCAGCACAGGGTGTGGACTCTGAAGTCGAGGCACTGGCAGGACTCAGAGCGGTACCCAGGGTGTCCTCCTGCCCACCACCCTCATTATCTCCGTGAGCCCTCATTATCTCCCGCCTAATGAGGTTTGGAGTTCAGCCACCTGTACACCAGCACCTCGGGAGGTTTTGCAGCCGCTCTGCTCTCAGGGTGCACTTTGGCCAGAGAAAGTAAAGGCACATTTTTTCCACCTGTTTGACACTGCTCCGCCACAGATGCAGCTCATCCCTTCCCAGGAAAGCTGGAGACAACATCCTGAAGCTCTGCAGCCTCTCCAGCCTGGCATCACCAGGGTGCTGCCCAAGGCAGGGCCGGGGAAGGGGGGGGGTCACTGCATCAGCTTCCCCACATGGATCATGCAGACCTCTGGTGCTGGAGGAAATAATCCACACCCCTCCCAGCCCCAGAGAAAATAATCCACATCCCTCCCAGCCCCAGAGAAAATAATCCACATCCCTCCCAGCCCCAGAGAAAATAATCCACATCCCTCCCAGCCCCAGAGAAAATAATCCACATCCCTCCCAGCCCCAACGACCCTGGCAGGAGCCAGGCAGAGTAGAAAAACTCTGGTTTTTAGCTTCTTCCCCTCCCCTGGAGGGAATCCTCAAAATTGTGCCACGTCCCCCCTGAAAACCCAGTGATTTTTCCCCAGGATTGGAGCAGAAGAGGAATTTTGACTTGGTTGTCCCAGGATCTTTGCTGAGTTCGCACTTCACTAGAAATGCACAGAAAAATGGTCCTGGAAATAGGTGGGAGCAGATGAGGATCCCAGCCAGGTGCTGGGAAGGAGGTGGTTGTCCTGCCTTTGAGGAAGGGGGTGCTCCCAGCAATCCTGGGATGAGCTGCAGATTCCCGAGTGACAGTCCCAGAAAGGGACTTTGCAAACACTCCAGACACGTGTGCACAGCCAGCAGCCAGGGAAGGATTTCTCTGGAGCAGAGGAGTAATCAGATTCCACACAGGAGATCCGGAGGCCCGGGTGACCTAGCAATGCCATTTGCAGGGCAGCCCCCCCTCGCTGCTCCTGAGCCCTGGACAAGAGCAGCTCCTGCTCTCCCACTGCCCCCCCTGCTTCAGTAACAGCTGGAATTCCCTCCCTCCTCTCTCACTGGAGAAGGAACAGGAGCCCAGGCTCCCCTGGCTTTCCTTCCTCTGCCTGCCCCCCCACATCCCACCCCCAGGACCCCAAGGGCCGTGCTAAGGATCTTTTGAGCAATGGTGAATGTCACAACAATTATGAAACAAATATCCTTTTGTTCTGCAGGATTTATGTCATTGACAGGCACCAACCACACTTTAGTGTCCTTTTTTGGGGTGTAAAGATTCATTTTTCACCTAAAAAAACCCACCCTAATGAATCAATGTCTGGAATTATATCTGTGGGAATGAGTAATTTCACAGAGTCAACAGAAATATTTCTCATTTTTGCGCCATATTCCAGCTAATCTTGCCAGATAAACACGATCCCAGCCTGCTGCAGCCCCGCCAGCTGGTACAGCCTCCGAGAGCAGAAACAGCTGAAACAATCTGAGCACAAACATCCCCTCAGTTATTAATTTTCTTCCCTTCTGTGGGTTTTACGTGGTCGAAACGACACGTCACAAGTGCCCAGGGCCAGAGCTGTGTCCTGCAGCTGAGCTCTGCTGCTCCTCGGAGGGATAACTCAGTTGTTCCCTCAGCTCCGTGTCAATCCCAGCGGGGCTGTGTGGATCTGGGATCTGCTCCATCCCTCGGGATGCTCCCAGCAGACAGGAGGATGTGGGCAGCGGGATGTGGGCAGCCAGCACTGGCTGGAGAAGCTTTTCCATCGCTCCCATCCCAGATGGGAGACCTTGGGCTTGCTCCAAGGACTTCATGTGGTGGGTGGATTTTTTCCCCTCCAAGGAGGGATTTTCACTGCCTTGGGTTGAGCTGCTCATCCGTCGCCCACAGGCAGCCTGAGGTGGATAATGGGATGCAGGGCTTGGAAGAAAATGTGTAGGAACAAAGGAAAACCGTAAAGTGGGAGAGAAGGCTTTGTATCTCCACCTTCAGGTATTTTTAGTCTGAAAGGCACAAATGCATCACTGAGATATGAAAAGGATCTAAAAAGGGATGTTCCTGCTGCTCCCCTGCCTCACTTGGATGCTCACCCTGCGGCAGGGGGGGAGCAGGAGAGGGACAGCCCTGGGACACCCTGCTCAGGGACTGGGGAAACCATGTCTCTCCAAGCTGGGGGAGACATCCCAGGCTCAGCTGGAGAGATCCAGGGGCTCAGCACGGGTGAGATAATAATGTATTGTTATCAGTAAAGCTATCAGTCATTAAAAATGGATCCAGTAACTTCCAGTAATAGACTGTTTCCCACTGGGAACACACACACACACACACACACACACACTTTGATCTGTGTTTACTCACAGTAGCAATGAAGTGACCTCTGTCTACAGCTGCTCTTAGAGGTCCCAAGTGCTTAATTCTCCTGGAACAGTTTGGACTGGGAGGAAGCTCATCTTGTTCCATCCCCTGCCATGGGCAGGGACACCTCCCACTGTCCCAGGCTGCTCCTACCTGGCCTTGGACACTCCCAGGGATCCAGGGGCACCCACAGCTGCTCTGGGCACCCTGTGCCAGTGTTTTACCACCCTGAGTAAAAAACTCACACAGAACAAAACCAACTGAGCCACAGCAGGGCCGGCACTGGGATCTTCCCCTCCTTCCTCCTCTCCTTTTGCATTATTAGATGTGTTCCCATCTAACATGATTTTATACATCACCGTTTCTCCCCAAAGGGGGAGGAAAGGAACCACTGGGGGCTGGCAGGGCTGGCCTGGCATGCAGCAGCATCATTAACCAGGAGGCTGCTACACAGGTTCTGAGCCTCTTTAACATTTTCATTAACTCTTAGAAGCTTTTGATGTCCCTAATTTATGCCACAGACACTGCACATTAATTAAAACAGCCTCTTACCCTTCCAGAGTGTGCCGGGTACCTTGTGGCTACAGACCCTGCACACAAAGCAATATTGCTGATTATTCCAAGTGTTTGTTCCATTAATCACGTGCCTGCTTTGCTCTGGGAAGAGGAATTGGGATACAGCAATATTCTGTCTGCTTGTTTTTGAAACACATGTGTGGGTGGACACTCCAGCACTGCTCACATTTTTCTCTCGCAAGAGGAGTTGCTTGTGATTCTCCTCCTCAGTGTTTTCTCTTGACACTGATTTTCTTGGTTGGACTCAGGAAGGAAGATGCCCCAGACCAGTCAACGAGTGCTGCATGCAACTAGGACGTATTAACTGAGAAATATTTGAGTTCTAGGACCCCAGCTTGGTGGAGACACTGAAAGAGGGTTAAAGTACTGCTGGAAACATGCAGTGGACACGAGGAGGGATTTCTCCCTGGAAAGGGCTGCCCAGGGAGGTTTGGAGTCCCCACCCCTGGAGGTGTCCAAGGATGTGGCACTCGGTGCTCTGGGCTGGGGGAAAAGGTTGGACTTGATGGTCTTGGAGGGCTTGTCCAGCCTCAAGGATTCTGGGATTCTGTAAATGCAGCAAGAGACTTGGACGTGCCTCAGCCATCACCATCCACCACGTGGCACAGGGGATTTCTACAGCCTGTTCACCTCGTGATCCTGAAAAGACACTCTGGAGGCATTAACAGCATCTCAACAAGTTGTGTCAGCATCTTCCACAGCTTGTCTCTCCCCACATCTGAGCTCATGAAGAACCCAGCAGAAATCCAAGGGCTGCAATGCAAGGCCAACCCAGCTCCATCAGACAGAACTGCTGCTTTGCTGCTGGCAAAGGATTTCACATCAAGGTCTTTCTGCAGAAGATCTATTTAAAAAAATAAACCAAAAGGTCTGTTCACCTTTTAAAACTGCACTTATCCAAACAAGGCGGGAGCGTTTCCTTCCAGCATATATTCCTCACACCAGCAGAGCCAGCACCCTGACAGCATCCATTTCAACAAAATTAATTTCCCTTTTTGTAAGAACAATAGATTACACACCCACACAAACCCCAGATTGGTTCTGTTTATATGGAAATGCACAGTGATATATTTATTAACACTTTTAATTTGCAACTGAGCTGGAACACCCAAGACATGGATTATTTACAGAGCAGGAGAGGCAGCCACAGCAGGTGTCACTTGGTCCCCACCTGGTCCAGGTTCCTAATCTGGGACACGCCCAGGATATCCAGCCCAGCACCTCCATCACCACACAGGCCTGGGGGACCTCCCCTCACGGCCACCAAAGGCAGCTTCAAATCACGGAATGGTTCAGGTTGGAAGAGCCCTCACTCCCAGCCTATCAAGTGCAACCACCCCCAGCACTGCCCAGGCCACCCTGACCCATGTCCCCAAGAGCCACATCCGCAGGGCTTGGAAATCCCTCCAGGGGTGGAAATCCACCCCTGCCATGGGCACCCTGCTTTCATTTCCATGAAGGAATTTCCCCAGTATCCCACCTGAGCCTCCCCTGGCCCAGCCTGAGGCCGTTCCCTCTCCTCCTGTCCCTTGTTCCCTGGGAGCAGAGCCCGACCTCCCCCAGGGAATGGAGAGAATTCCAGGTGCCCCCTGAGCCTCCTTTTCCCCAGGCTGAGGCCCCCCAGCTCCCTCAGGTGCAGGTGGCACTGAGGCTGCTTTGTTCCTGTGAGTTGTTCCTGTTCCCTCGCAGATCCCAGCCCTGGGAGATCTCCCCAGCCGGCACAGGGAACACTCTGGCAGCGCTAATGACACATTCCAGAACATCCCGGCTCTGTGAGTAATTGCAGAGCCTTTGCACAGGCATCTCCATGAAGGCAGTGGGAGTTGTAGAGACATTATTATTAGGTCTCCTGACATTTTAAAAAGGTTTAGACAGAAAATGTCTTGGAGGGGTTTCGAAGGCTGCACTGGAACTGAAATAGTCTTTGTAATAACAACAAAACGACCCACAAGGAGCTCAGCCCACGAGCACAACTTTGCCAGCTCAAATCCTGCAGAAGGAGCTTGTGGGGTCCCTTCTCCAATAAGGAAAACCAGGAGCAGAGCCTTTGTGCTGATTCTGGCAAGTGAGCATAACCTTCTGTCAGCTCCAAACCCTCCTGCAGAACTTCCTTGGGTTCCTGGAATCACAGTGAGCAAGTTTTTCTTGCTGAATCAAACGGTGTGAGGGCTCCAGCTGGAACTGGGACAATCTTTCCTGGCACACATGGAGCCAGCTGACCCCATGTGTGTGGGGACAGCCTGGGGAGACTGGAAAAGCAGCTCAGGGCAGACACATCCTCAACAGTAAACCCACCTCACTAGAAAAGCGCTGTAAGAAAGTCAGGACTCTGTTGCCGTGTTAAAAATCAAGCGTTTTACAGTCTCCTGCTTGGGCTAATACACACCCCAAATTGGGCTAATACACACCCAAAGCAGGGCTAACAACACACCCAAAGCAGGGCTAACAACACACCCAAAATGGGGTTAAATACACACCCAAAATAGGCTTAAATACGCACCCCAAATAGGGCTAATAACACCCCCCAAACTGGGCTAATGCACATCCAAAGTAGGGCTAACACACACTCAAAGCAGGAGGCAGAATCATGGAATTTAGGTTGGAAAAGCTCTCTCAGACCATTGAGCCCAATCACCATGGAGTCCCCAGGAGTCCACACACCTTTTAAATCCCTCCTAAATAAAGAGAGGGGGAAAAATAAACATCTAAGAATTGCAGGAAAACTGGAAAAATTGCAGCTTTGGTCTGTCAGTCAAAAATTGAAGCACCCATAAATCTGAAGAGTCACATAAATACTCAGTTTTAGTGCAAATGCCTCACTTTGTTAGAGTTGCTCAACATACTCCTGAAAACAATTTTTGAGGTCTACACATTATAGATGATTTCCTCCGAGCTAAGAGGCTGGAGATGTTTAAAATCTGGCTTGTACTCACAGGAACACAGACGTTTGTTCTGACAGGCATTTTTCTCTCCTGGAAAACTTCTGGCATTAAAAACTTCTAGTCACAGGTAATTGTTAACATGGAACATTTATTGGTTTAAAAAAATAAACATGCAGAAAGCCTCCTCTTTAAAACCAACACTTAAAATAATCCAGTGGAGGGGGGGGGAGGGTTAGAGAAAATCAACAGGTATGGATTGCTCCCAAACCTCTGGCAGGAATGTGGGAGTCCACGCTCCGTGAGTCCAGCCAAAGGCAATCACATAACAGAGCACTTGCCTTGCAGTTTATCTTTCTTTTTCTGCTGCTTGGACTTCTTCCCGTCCACCTGGAGGCTGACAGTTCTCCTCTGCTCCAGGTTCAGGAGCTCCTGGAAGAGCTCCTGCACGTTGTAGTTCATCTTGGCCGAGGTCTCCATGAAGGCACACTTCCACTTGCCGGCCAGCGCCTGCCCCTCGCTGGCGTCCAGCTCCCTCTGCGCCTCGTCGCTTTTGTTCCCCACCAACATGATGGGGATTTTCTGGATGTCCCCTTTGATCTGGCAGATCTGCTCGAAGATGGGGTGCAGGTCCTCCATGGACTGCCTGCTGGTGACGGAGTACACCAAGATGAAGGCGTGCCCTTTGGAGATGGAGAGCCTCTGCATGGCCGGGAACTGGTGGCTGCCCGTGGTGTCGGTGATCTGCAGGGTGCAGATGCTCTTGTCGCAGCTGATCACCTGCCGGTACGTGTCCTCGATGGTGGGCACATAGGTCTCCCGGAAAGTCCCCCGCACAAAACGCAGGACCAGGGAGCTTTTGCCGACGCCGGCTGCTCCGAACACCACCACCCTGTAATCATTGCTCTGCTCGGGCATCTTCTCTGCGCGGCGCGGCGATGCCGAGGGAGCTGCCCCAGGAAAACAGCCGAGTTCCTCCAAGTTTACACAGCCCTGTGCAGAGGAGGGCTGGGGAGAGGGAGGGGGGAGAAGGAGGAGAGAGGGAGGGAGGGGGAAAAGCGGGCGAGAAAAATTCATCGGTCACACCATCCCGGCAATTTCACGGTACGTTATTGAAACCGGCGATCAATAAATCATTCCCTTCCCATCCTTTCTTCCTGGAAATAAACCGCTATCCCCAGCCCAGCCATGCGGCCCATGCAAGCGAAAATTCACCTGTAGCCATCAGCTCCAGCGAAACGGGACTGAAATCCCTGCCGGCCCCCGGGAAGGCAGATTCCAGCCCCGGGGATCGGTATCTCAATCCCGGGAAGGCAGATTCCAGCCCCGGGGATCGGTATCTCAATCCCGGGATGGCAGATTCCAGCCCCGGGGATCGGTATCTCAATCCCGGGAAGGCAGATTCCAGCCGCAGGGAATCGGTATCCCAGCCCCGGGAAGGCAGATTCCCGCCCCGGGGATCGGTATCCCTGCCCCGGGATGGCAGATCCCAGCCCCGGGAAGGCAGATTCCAGCCGCAGGGAATTGGTATCTCAATCCCGGGAAGGCAGATTCCAGACCCGGGGATCGGTATCCCAGCCCCGGGAAGGCAGATTCCAGCCCGGGGAGGGAGGGGAGTCTCCGTGCTTCCATAAATCCAGCCCTCCCCGCCCATAAAAATAGATAAATAACCAGAGCCACCTGAATTAAAGCCGCTGGAGCCGAGTTCTGCTGCTCCACCCCCCTCACAAAGGCGGCTCTCCCCCTCCCTCAGAGCCCGGGGCGCTGACAGGCTCTGCGGGCTCTCGCCCACCCTGAGCATCTCCCAGGTTAAATTTAGGGATTGTTTTGTTTTAAAAACCCACTAAATTCAGGTCAGCTTCCCACCCCCGCTGCCATTAAGGGGGGCAGCGATGCCCTGAGGGGCTCCTCAGCCTCCCCCGGGGAAGCCCCGGGGCCGTGGCCGCCAAGGTCCGCTCCGTGCGGGTCCCTTCCAGCTCGGCATATTCTGCGATCCCAGGGCTTGGGCTGTCTCCCTCGCACTGACGGATAAAATAGAATTGCTGTGTGTCACAATCACGAGTCGCGTTTCTCCTCGTTTATTAGGAATTCCCCCGTCTCTCCACACGCCCTCCCTGCGGGCAGAGCGGAGCACGCACAACCCGACAGGAGGCGGTGGCCGCGGGCTGAGAGCCGCCCTCGGCTCCTCCTCGCCCTGCTCCACCCCAGCCGTCGCCATGGGCTGGGCTCTCCTTCCCGGCTCCTTCCCGGCCGCGGAGTCACGCCATGGGCTCGGCTCTCCCCTCACGGNCTCGGCTCGCCCCCCTCAGGGCCCCGTCCCCTCCTCAGGCGCCGCCCGCCCTCACGCCCCAAAATGGCCGCCGGGTGTTGTGGAAGGCGCTCAAAAATTAACTCATTTCACGAATCGTTTATGGTCGGGGTCCTGCAAAGCGTTCAACAGGCAAAAGTATCTTAAGGAAGATTCAACAGCGGCCAACAAGCTCAAAGTCGTGTCCATGTGTTAGAAAAACAGATTAGTGTCGGTAGAATTGTTGAGGTTTAGGGCTCAACGTGTTTCAGTGATCTCAGACCCAAGGGGAGGTTAAGAAACTTCGGGAAGAAGTATTTATTTCACTGGTAGTGGACACAAAGAATGCAGAATTTATGGACCACAAGAGCATTTGGCAGAACGCTCAAGATAAGGAAGAAATTAATAAAGCCAACTGAGTAATTGTACTGAAATCAGCTCTGACTGGGAAAAAGGTGATTCCAGCAGGGACAGATTGAAACCACCAACCAAATAAACCCACCAACCTAAAATGTATAAATAATAAAAAGTTTTGATAGTTAGCGTGCTTGGTTTGTGGAACACCACTCTGAAACAAATAATCAATGTCTCTCTCTCGTGTGTCATTATTGGCCTGTTTCGGGCTGCATAATGAATCCAATTTTTGCAGAGAACATTATTATTCCTGCTTGTGTTCCTGTCTCTGAGTTAAGGAATTGCTGTCTTTAGTCAAAGCACTTGTGGGGGGAAACACATCTCTGTCCTTCTCCAAGCTCATCCTTCCAAACCCATCTGTGGTTTTCCTGCCTTATTTCTCCCATCCTTGCTGCATCATTGGCGTTGTGATATTCTCCCAACTATTTAAAATCCACTTCCATCAGCCTTGTAATGCCTGCCTCCTGTCCCAGACCAGCAAAAATTGTCTCTTTAGGCCTGTTTTATCCTGCTGTGGATTTATTTTTGTGTCTAACACAAAAAACCCAGATGATTTCTTTCAAGGAGTCTTGATGCTGATGTGAGACCCTGTCAAGTCCTGTCATCGGTCACTGAATTAGTCACTTGTGGCAGGGTTCATAAACTGCAAGTCATTCAATTTGCCTGATCCCTCAATTAACGGGGATTCTCAGAGCTGATTTACAAACCATCATTTCTGGTGTTTATGGGGTATTTGTAAAACATAATTTCTGGTGTTTATGGGGTATTTATTGGCCACAATGAAATGCTAACTAGAAACAAGTAGCTAATTCACTTTCTGTTTGCTCAAAGGCAGTTATCCTATTTTCAGATATTTTCCAAACCTTCCAATACCTCTAAGGGGTATTTGTTGGATAAGTGAAAAGCCAAGAGGCTCCTGCGTTCAGGGAAGGAAGGATTCGTGACTCTCCTCCTGTCAGAAGAGTAGGAAAGAAGCTCTGAGCCAATGTAGCAGAGGTAATGGGCACTGGGATCCAAGCCCAGCTCCCCCAGTGCCTCCCACAAGAGACCCCAGTCACAGGCTCCTAAGGAAACGCAGAGTTGTGTGGATTCTTTCCAACGGGGCTGTTTCCAAGGATCACTGAGTTCAGCTCCCGGCCCTGCAGAGAACAGGCCAATACGAAAAACAAACTGTTCCAGCCAAGGACCTTTCTCTGACCTCCAGAAGTGCGGTCCCACCGAAGTCTCCCACAGTCTATTTTTTCCCTCTGCTCACGTTGGCTGCTCAGCCGCCCCTTAAAGCTCCTCCCGGTTGGTTTTCCCGTTCCTACCGGTCCCCACCGTGTCCCTGCACAGCGACACGGGCACACGGGGGACAGCTCGGACCCCAAGCAGGGCTCGCAGAACCGTGGGAGCTTCCACACAGGAGCCCCTTTGCCCCCTTTCAGAGGCGCGGGGTGGAGGGATGGAGGGATGGAGGTCCTGGCGGCAGCAGGTGGCAGCAGAGCCCTGTCACCAGGGCAGGACCCGGCGCAGGGGCTCCGCACTCACCGCATCTCCACTCCTTGGCACCTCTGCCATGGACGAGGTCCCCAAGTGTCCCCTCTGCTCCGTCTGGGGGCAGCCCGAGCTCCCGGCCGTGGCAGGAGGCTGGAGCGGGAATGGAGCTCCGGACTCTGTCAGAGCCCCTCTCAGGGCTCGTTTGATCTCCCTCCTGCACGGGGACTTGAGGCTCTCCACGCTGAACTTGGTCTGTTTTCCATCACATTTTCCAATACTGCTTGAGTGCAAGTCAGAGAAGCATGGAATCGTTTAGGTTGGAAAAGCCTTTAAAACCATTGAGTCTCACCACCCCCAGCACTGCTAAAATCACCCCTGACCCGTGTCCCCAAGTGCCACATCCACAGGGCTTCTAAATCCTTTCAGGGATGGGGATCCAGCCCTGTCCTGGGCAGCTGTGCCAGGGCTGGACAACCCTTTCCGTGAAGAAATTATCCCAAAAATCCAACCTAAGCCTCCCTGGCACAACTTGAGGTTGTTTCCTGTTGTTCTGCCCCTTGTACCTGGGAAAAGAGAACACCACCCTTTTTTAAATGTCTTCCTGTCTGTAATCCAGGGAAAACACAACATGGGAGCGGCACCATCAACTACAGCAGCAGGTGGAGGTTGGTGCCCAAACCAACATCACAGTGGGGTGATGCCAACACACAAAGGTCACAGCACAGCTGCCACAGCTCCACGGGTGGAGAGCAGGGACAGGCAGGTCCAGAGCCTGAAGGAAACCCAACACTTGGAGGTGTCCACCCCGGAGAAGAGAAGTCAGAGCACCTGCCAAGTGCTCCAGGAGAGCTGGGGGGGACTTGGGACAAAGGCCTGGAGTGACAGGACAAGGGGAACAGGTTCACACCAACAGGGGGAAGGATTAGATTAGGGAGAAATTCCAACAACAAATCCACAATATTGTATATTTTATTTAAATTAACAAAACTACATGTTGCTTGAAGCATTCTGTAAAAACTGAACTCAACCTAAACATAACCAGGATACATTTTAATAAGACCCAGGTACTATTTCCGAGCCGTGTGAGCAGGGCTTAGGAATGAAGACGTAAAAAACCCACCCGCGCACACGCGCCCCGGGAACACGCAGTTAGTGTTTGACACAACGTTTGGTTTTAAAGCTGTGGCTCCCCCTTCCTGAGGAGCCTTTAAGAAAACACAACACTACAGACTAAGCTGGAAAAGAAACCACGGACACACCTATGAGAACAACATAAATATCACGTAAGAACCCAAGGGAAAAGGGATGTGGAAGTCGCAAAGTTGAGCCGGGAACGGTACCTTGGTGTGCGTTAATTCACTTTGCAATGGAATAACCACTGACCCTGCGGGGATGCTCCAGGGGCAAGGGCAGCAAACACAACTAAAGGAATTGCTTCCTTTAAAGAAAATCCTACAGTAGGTCTGATCAACACAAAGGGAGCAGCCCTTGAGCAGAGGGGTCTGCCTGGTGTGTCACATCCTGACCCGAGGAGACCCAGGGGATGGTGCACAATGTGGGGTGCCCAGCAACCTGAGGGATGCAAGATGATATTTTGATGGGTTTTTTCAGGGTGCTGAGCGTTAGTATGGGAATAAAGGAATAAGTTTGGGATGGGAATCGTGACGGTTCCTGGGCTGCCAGCCTGGCAGCAGCCTCCACCTGATCAGTTCCCGCTCCCCTTGCGCTGCCAAGGCCTCCCAGCACAGGGCTGGGCGAGCTCAGAGCCTGTGTTTGCTCTGCAAAAGCCAAGATCCACATGAGCGTTGTGACCTGTAGATTCTTTCAAGTCAGATAATCCCGGGAAGAATCCAGCTCTGCCATGCATGCTCCAGCCTGGCAGTGCTGGGAGCAGCACGACTGCCCAGCTCACAGGGATGCACCATAACAAAGAGGAAGATGTAGGAAGCCACAAAAACCCCGGGAAGCCAAAGCTGGCTGTGGGATCAGCATCTCCACAACTCGTGTCAGGAGCGCTCCATTCTCCCGCAGCCCAGCTCAGCACCCAGGCTGGACATTCCCTGCGTTCAACAAACACATGTAAAACCTACTGAGAAAGCACGTTGCTGCTTCTGCTAAAACCTTACTACGAGCCTGCTGCCCTCCCAGCGGTGCTGCACTCAGGGACAGAGGGTGGCTGCAGGGCTGGGCAAGTGGCTGTACGGTTACAGACGGAATGAAATGTTCTCACAAGGCTTCAGTCCCCTCCCTGCACACAGGGGAGAGCTGGGTGTGTGCTGCTGAGTGAGTTCCCTGCAGCACCTTCACGCAGCAGCACACGCAGCCCACAGCAGCCCTGCCCCGTCCCGATGTCCCAGACGCGCCACTTTGCAACCCTGAAGCCTTTCCAGCAGGTTTTTACGTGCTCGAGTGGAACACAATATACACATCCCTCCCCCCAGGAATAACTACACCATAGTAAAGAGTTACAAGTGTTCTGCTCGGTGTCACTGCTCTGAGAACACACCAGGGCCGGGGCGCTCGAGGAGCGAATTTTTGCCTCCTGCCAGAGGGACTTGGGTGTCCTCTGTCCCAGCCCGGGCCGGGTCCCCGCTGAGGCACCTCCGGGTCACTCCTGAGCCTCCTTCCGAGCCAGCTTGTAAACCTCCGTGGGGCCGTCCACGTGGGTGATGGTGGTGGTGAGCTGCAGCTCCTCCCCACTGTTCACCCCCAGGTCACCTGAGAAACAAAGTCCTGCCGTTAGTGGGGGGCTCACAGGAAAAGATTTGACAATCAGAAATCAAAAAATCCCGTTTATTCCCTCCACACTTTCAGGAGCTGCCTGAGCTATGGACCAGGCAACATCCCTGTAAGTGATTTTATTCACAGTTATTTAAAAAGAAGCACAACAAAGATATTGAGGGGCTGGAGCGTGGCCAGGGAAGGGAACAGAGCTGGGCAGGGGCTGAGGGAGCTGGGGGGGCTCAGCCTGGAGAAAAGGAGGCTCAGGGGGCACCTGGAATTCTCTCCATTCCCTGGAGGGGGGGTTGGGCTCTGCTGCCAGGGAACAAGGGACAGGAGGAGAGGGAACAGCCTCAGGCTGTGCCAGGGCAGGTTTAGTTGGATCTCAGCAAAGATTCCTTCCTGGAAAGGTCTGTCCATTCCTGGCACAGCTGCCCAGGGCAGGGGTGGATCCCCATCCCTGAGGGATTTCCAAGCCCTGTGGATGTGGCTCTTGGGGACATGGGACATGGGTGGCCTTGGCAGTGCTGGGGATGGGTGGACTCTATGGTCTGAGAGGGCTTTTCCAACCTAAACAATTCCCTGAGTTTGTCAGCAAAAGATGGTTTCTGGGCTACTGAGGACCCCTGGTAAGAGCATCCAACAGAGCCGTCACCACTTGCCCAGACTTCAAACAATCCCAGAATGGTTGGGGTTGGAAAGGACCTCAAATGTCCTCTAGTTCCAAGCCCCTGCCAGGGACAGGGATGCCACACACTGGATCAGGGATTATCTTTTCTCCATTTGAGCCACACAGTTACACCTGGGCACCGCTAACAGGCACAAAAACCACCTCCAAGCTTCCAACTCCGACCTGTCTAACCCACCTGGCTTGGGAAACCAAACCATCATTTCCACGTTTCAAGGCGCTGAACGTGGGCCAAAAATAAGTGGCCAGAAGGGCTTCCCCCCCCACTTCCCCCGAGAGCTGAGGGAGAGGATTCACCGTTGGACTGGTCTTCGCCGTAGTTCTTGTGGGACGGCGCGTACAGGAACATGAGGGCGAAGACGTAGAGGTTCCACATGCCGTAGATGCCCGTGAAGAAGGCGCTGTTCACCTGGATCGTGATGTCCCCCCACTTCCAGTGGCCTTCTGTCACCTGCCGGGACAAAGAGCAAATCCTATGAACTCAGACTAAATCAGTGAGAGCAACATCAGTTCGACAGGATGGAGGAAATGGAGTGGAACGGGTTCAGTGAGGCAGAAGCCAGGCTGGGATTCTCCTCCTCGGCCTCAATCCACAGGGAAAAAATGGCCCTGACAAAATGATTCCATCAGGATTTCGTGAGCTTTGACGTCTCATTTAACGTGAGCAAAGGCTCTGTTCTGGATACACCCGCTGGAACCACGTGCTCAGCACACAAAGGGCAGCACCTGGGGACAACCAGTGGCATCCCAAAACATCCCACTGCTAAAAACAGACCTTTTATAGCAGGAAAAGCGGCGTGGATAATGTGAGAGCTGATGCTCTGCAGTGTGAGGGCTGACAGCACCAGCCTGAGACATGCTGGGGTCTGCCAGCATCCGTGAAAACACCACCAAGGTTAATCTCACTTGAGGATACACAGACTGTTCTGGCTGAAATGCTGCTTTCTGTTCAAGAAAGACAGAAGGGGGAAGATGAAAGCCAAACTGGCTTAAAAACAGAGTCCTGGAGATGCTCCAAGGGCTGGAGCCCCTCTGCTCTGGAGCCAGGCTGGGAGAGCTGGGAATGTTCACCTGGAGTGGAGAAGGATCAGGGAGACCTTGGAGAACATTCCAGAGCCTAAAGGGGCTCCAGGAGAGCTGGAGAGGGACTGGGGACAAGGGCTGGAAAGACAGGACACAGTGCCAGAGGGCAGGGAGAGATGGGAGATTGGGAAGGAATTTGTGGCTGGGATAGAATTCCCAGAGAAGCTGTGGCTGCCCCTGGATCCCTGGGAGTGTCCAAGGCCAGGCTGGAGCAGCCTGGGACGGTGGCAGGTGTCCCTGCCCATGGCAGGGGGTGGGATGGGATGGGATGAGCTTTAAGGTTTTTTCCATCCCAAACCAGTCTGGGATTCCATGATTTCAGCAGCAACAGAAGCTCATTCAGAGACAGTGTCAGGATAAACAGGTACAGCAACTGCTGGGAACAGCCAGCCCAGGAAGGTTGGATTCTGTCCCATGCCCCTGGGCACACAAAGCCCCTGGACTGTTTCAGTGTGAACAGGGCACAGGTTCCTGTCGCCGAGTTCTCAGCAGGGCCCAAACCGCGTTGGCCGATACCTGCACAGCACAGCCCCAGCACTGCCCCAGAGCCACCACAGAAACTTCATGGCAGAGCCTCAGAGCAATGCGAACAACTCCTCAGCCATCACACCTGCTTTTAACCCGCCGTCTGGGCTGCGCAGCAAGCGAGGGAAGGGAATTCCAGGGAAGGCCAAGCGCCATCGCTCACCTGGCTGACGATGAAGAAGATGACGGTCATGGCTGCACAGGCCAGAGTGATGAGCATCAGGAACTTGAACCTAAAAATCAGCCCCTGTCCAGAGACAAATGTCACTGGTCACATTAACAGAATCCACAAAACCCATTTTTGGTTTCGGGATAGACAAGACATGAGTATAAAAAATAAAAAAAAAAAATTTAAAATGGGTCCAACCCACGAAACCCCAAACCAAAACAACCTCCACCCACTCGTGTGCTGCGCTCAGCACAGCCCGAAGCCTCTGCTCCCCACACGTCTGCACTGCTCCGGATGCTCCGGGCGGGCTGGGGTGTCTGGACAGCGCCGCCTTTCCATGACATTTGCTCTGGTGACTGATGGACCAGGCGTTAATTGCCCGGTGGGAGCCGGGTTCCTTTCCTCAAACAAACACCTGGCCAGTCGGTGTCTCAGCGTGGACACCGGCTCCCTCCACACTCATCCTCACNTTTCCTTTCCTCAAACAAACACGTGGCGTGAGCACCGGCTCCCTCCACACTCATCCTCACCCCCAGCCTGCCTGGCAGGGCCCTCAGCCATTCCAGCCTCAGCCTTGGCTGTCACAGAAGGGAGATCCCTAGACAACCTCGGGCTCAGATCCATCCCACTGATCCCCATCCCTGCTGTCACTGCTTTTGCATTCCCACTTACAAATTCTTTGGGGTTCGTGTGAGTGTGTTGGGTGTTTTGAACCTGGAATTCAGGTGGAAATGTCAGTGTCTGTGTAATTACTGTGCCACACCACAACAACAAATGACTATTAATGCACCCCGGGTCCATCCTCAGCAGGTGTTGGGATGTTGAGTATGGCAGCAGCAGACCACTCAGTATCTGCTTCAAACTCTCTCAAATTGTTTTCTGATTTTTTAATGTGCTTTCCCAATGGGTGATAACGACTTGTTTAAATCAGAAGTGACCATGGTTTAACAGAACAACTTTGGGGATATATATTTACACCCTCATGCTTAAGCATTGAGGGTGAGCTCCTTGGGCTTGGCAGCAGGTAAAGAGAGGTAGGACAGAACTAAAATGGGGATAATGACCTGAACATTGTGTTTTGATCCTTGTTTCACTTGTCTGGGAAATGACAACCCCAACATTCTGGATTGACACTGGGGAAACCCAAGTGGTCTCAGAACACTTTCCATTAAACACAAAAAATAAAGAGGATGAGAAATGGAGAGATTCTGGGTAGAGGAGTGTCAGCACAGACTGAGGCCCCAGACTGAGGAATCTGTGCCCCAGGGAGGGCACTCACCTCGTAGTGCAGGCGACGAGCTTTGCTCATGGCGGGGAGGCTCGACTGCTTCCCACTGATGTTTCGGAACACTTGGAAGACCATGAAACACAGGAAGAGGAAATAGAGGCACAGGCAGATCCCTGCAACGATAATAAAGGCCATCTGGGCAGAGAAAGTTAAGGGAAAATGGTACAAACTGAAAAGAAATACGTCCTAGAGAACATTATTCAGGTGGTTCACATATGTGGATCCCTCACGCAGCACCAGTTCCCAGAGGGATCCAGCTCCAAACCTGCCAGCGCTGCTCCTTCCAAAGGACACTGACATCTCCCACAGCACCTGAGCCACTCTTGGCCTCCCAAACAAAGGGGTGTTTCGCCACACCAGGAAGGGAACACTTCCCTCTCCCATGGACACAGCCCAAGCTAAGGGAAGGATACAGCCAGCTCCGTGCCCACCTCGGTGGTCCAGATGCTGTAGAAGGGGTTCTTGAGCTGCACCCCCCTGAAGAGAGGAGAGAAAACACCAACTGTCAGAGGCCAACGGGCTCAGAGAGTCCCATGTCTGCCCTGCAGCCTGGGAATCACAGAGCTACAGAATATCCAGAGTTGGATGGGACCCACAGGGATCATGAGTCCAGCTCCCAGCCTTGCACAGGCCATCCAACCATCCCACCATGTCCCTCAGAGCATTATCCAAATGCTCCTGGGATGGTTTGTGCTGTGCCCGCTGTCCCGGGGAGCCTGGTCTAGAGCCTTCCCTGAGGTCCCCCATGGGAAGAGCCAGCTGTGCTCCTTTCCCCTGTGGGCGAGGAGGAGGTGAGGTGGTTGTGTCACAAAATGTGCCAGCACACTTTGGAGCACCCACAGGAGCCTCTGCCGGCTCCAGGAGATGGGCTGTGCATCCAGCCACGGGCTGGAAGTGCTGCAGGAGGTGACCAGGAGCCCGGGGTTGCTGCACCCACCTCTCACACATGTCGAAGACGAAGAGGCAGAAGGAGCCCACAGCGATGGGTCCAACCTGCTTCCAGTACCCCGAGAGCCGATTCCGCTCATTCTGGTCCTAATTCAGGCAGCAGGTTTGGAGGAGGAGAAAAAGGAAAAGCAATTCAGCCTGAGGTGCCCTCAGCTGGTGCAAGTCCCCACAGCATCATTTCCAACTCTGAGCTGCCAGGTATTGCTGGGAGCACTACCCACCATCATGTGCTCCCCGCAGAAGATGATCCAAAACGAGAGCAGCATGGCATAGAAAATTCCTTGCCGGATGTCTCCAAAGAGCAGCATCCAAGTCCAGTCAAATCCAATGGAAAACCACTCCACAGGGATGTTAATGAATGTCATGGAAATTCCCAGAGCAAAGATGACCCTGGAAAAGCAGAAGCACCATCTCTGTGCAGCGTGCAAGGGAAGGACAGAGCCCATGGAGGGCAACAGAAGGAAATGCAGCACTGTTTGGGAATTGTCACCTCCTGCCACCAAACCCTCTAGGACTGAGCTCCTCCCTCATTCCACGGGGGTTTAATGGAAAGGAAAAGAGGAGCTGTGCAGGTGTCCTGCTCCCAGTGCTCCTGAGTGGAGGGAGGGGATGGAGAAGAGATAATTCCCATCTCCCCAACCATGGGCTCTGCCCAGGAGCAACAATCTCCTCAGAGAGTCCCCTTGCTGAGGGTCCCCCGGGCCAGCAGGGTCCCTACTCACTTCTCCAGCAGGACGGGAGCGCGTGTCATCAGCGTGATGCGCCTCCAGTACCACACCATGATGATCAGGATGCTGGGCGTGAGGAAGGTCTTCATGGCAAACCACACTTTGGTGAAGCCTCCGTTTTGATGGATGCCCTAAGGAAAACCAAGGTGCATTGTGACCACTGTTCTGTGCTTCTCCTTACAGGAGTGTCAGGAGAGGCACCCAAGGGCACTGCATCCCAAAGACAGGCTTTGGCCCACACCCAAAGGGAGCAGGTGCCCACTGAGCCCCCAGGCCACCTGCGTGGGTTCCAGAAGGTCTGAAAACAAATACCAACAGAGGGAGCTTCCCCGGGAGAGGGGATTCTGACACAGCCTGGAAAACGCTGGCAGAATTTCCCCCGGACAAGTAATGGGATAGTCATGGAGCCAAGTCGCTGCTGGTGGGAAGAGCAGCAGCCAAATCAAAGTGTTTCTCCAGCCAGGCGCCCTCCCACCACCGTCTGCAGCCACCACAGCCCCTGGCTCCCTGCTCCACTGCCAGGGACAGTGCAGTGGGCACCCGGCCCCAAGGACCACTGACAGCCATCCCACACATCCAAAGGCCACAACTCTGGGGCAGACTAGGAGGCCTCTGAACCCAGGGAGAGGACTCTGCATCCCAGCCAGACTGTGGTGGGAATGAGGGGGTACACAGCCATGGGGGTGGTGACAGGGCTCTCCAGAAGGGCATCCATCAGGAAGGACAGTCCCGTTAGAGGCAGACGCCCCGGGTGGAGCAGGAGGGACACTCACCACCAGGCGGATGTCCTTGATCTCCCCGATGCCCACGTTGATGCCCTTCCTCTCGTTGACGGGCAGGCGGATGTTGATGAGGTAGTACTTGTGTGCCACGCTGCCGATCTCCATGAAGGGCAGGAAGTCGCAGTCGTAGTGACGGCCCTCGGACTCCAGGGTCTGCAGAAAGGACAGGGAGCAAAACCACGGGTCAGCTCGGGGGCACAGCACACCCTCCCTGTCTGCAGGAGCCCTCAAACTGGGAGCACTGGGAGCACCAAGAGCCTGGCTGCTAAGTCCAGCCTCTGCGAGACAGTGGCTAGGGGACGTTTATCCTCGTGTTTTTGACTGGTTGGGGTCATTGAGTCAATAGGGTTTGACCTCCAGCAGATTCACATTTCAGGCTCAGTAACAGTTGGAAAGTCAAGGGATGTCATTCCCAGTCACTCCAAGATGAACCTTCTGCAGGTCTCTGGCAGGAGGTTGGAGCCAGGAGAACAAGGGACAGGACAAGAGAAAACGGCCTCAAGTTGTGCCAGGGGAGGGTTAGGTGGGATACTGGGGAAAGAGTCTTCATGGAAAAGGTGCCAGCATCATCCAAACTCCTTACTTTTGGGGAGCCAAAGGTGCATTTCAGCTTCCTGATCTCTATGGCATGAGCTATTTCCTCCCAGTCACTGGAGGTGTCGTCGCGATAGGCCAGCGACACGTCCAGGGTGATCTCTGCGTTCTCCCCTGCAAGAGGAAAGACACAGGAGGCTTGTTAAGGAACCAGAGTAACCAAAAAATACCACACAAAATTCCTTTACAAAGAAAATTAAAGAACTACAGTTGAGCTGCCCTGGCCTTGCTGGAAAGAAACCTCAGCACCAACCACACGTGCAATGGCACTGATGGTTTCTATACATCTTGTTTAGCTTCAGCTATTCTCCAGAGAACTTGTGGAGCCCTCCCCTCCTCACCCACACCTGCACTGACTTGTTTGTGCCTTGGCAGAGGCCCCACCGCACACAGAGCTTGTGCCCTGCCAAGGTCACACGCTGGGATGGGCAGCTCCCTCCTGGATGTGTTTGTGGGGACAGCAGGGGCCCCAACTGCTCTGAGTGTGCTCATGCCAGGAGGTCATCACTGCAGGGAGGCAACGAGGCTGGAATGACCTTATTGAGGTGCCACAACTGAGCTTGTTCTTGAAATGAGGAGTTGCAGCTGAAGCTGCCAAGAAACAGCACATCAACATGTTTAGAAAACCGAGGCAAGTCTGTACCAGTTCCACCAGATGTAAAACCCTCCTGTTTACCAGGCACAGATTCCAGGGAAGGCTCTGAACGAGGAACACAGTCCAAAATGAGCATCTTCATGCTACAGCTCAGCCTCACTCTGTAGAACACCAAACTCACAGAGCCACGGCTGTTGGGAAAGCTACAGAACCACCTGCCATGGAGAAGAGCTGGGAGATGGAACCATCCACCATGGAGGAGAGCTGGGAGATGGAACCATCCACCATGGAGGAGAGCTGGGAGATGGATATGGAAAACCATCTACCATGGAGAAGAGCTGGGAGATGGAACCATCCACCAAGGAGAAGCTCTGGCAGACGGCTGCAGAACCCATCTTTTCAGATTTATTTTGGTCAGGAATATGTGGTGGCACACTCATCCCAGTGATGGGAAGGGGTGTGGATGGGCCCTGTGGCCTGGAGCTGCTATTTATGGGCTGTTCAGAGGTGGCTGTTTCGTGCATCTGATGTGGAGGCATCAAGACTTCTCAGAGCATTTTTTGGCACATGTGGTCTGTACCATCCAGATCCATACCCAGTTCCCTTCCAGAGCTGCCACGGGTTGGGTTTCCTTGAAACACGGATTTGCCATCTCAGATCTGCTGTTTAGGAGACCAGCAAAACAGATAAATGGGAACATAAGGTTGAACTTGGCCCGGCTAAAAAGAACTACGAACTCCATTTCAGAAGCCATAAAACCAACTGGAATGCTTGGGATAAAATCCAACAAAAACAGCTTTTAGTATTTCATCTTTGCACTCCAAATGTTGCTGCTGCCATCGAGTATGAAAACCAGAAGGCAGAAGATGAACTGCTTCGTGCTTTTCCAGGCCAATGGATTAGAGGCTCCCTCTGGATTTCCATCAGTCTCTGCGCTGGGGTGACACCTCCCATTGCAAAAGAGTTTTGTGCAAAGACCCTTCAAGGCTGTCAACATAAAATAGAGTTATATACGTATACATACAGACATAGACAGCCAGTCAGCGCAGCAGACTGATGGCAGGGCTGCCTCAGTGCTTGGACTCAATCCTAAAGGTCTTTTCCAGCTAAAACGATTCCATGACAGTCCTACACCAGTTCACTCACAGCCTTCCATCAGCAACTCCCACTTATTTGTCCCTGAGGAGCAAATCAAGAGAGTGACGCTGACAGGGGAGTGAATTTTAACAAGATTTCTGCCTCAATCACATTAATACCAAAACGTCAGATGGTGGAGAGACAATTTTGGTGGGGGTGTCCTCTTCCTGCACAGCATTAAATCACTTCCCACTGCCAGAGGGCAGGGCTGGGTGGGATATTGGGAAGGAATTTTTCCCTGTGAGGGTGGGCAGGCCCTGGCACAGGGTGCCCAGAGAAGCTGTGGCTGCCCCTGGATCCCTGGGAGTGTCCAAGGGCAGGTTGGAGCAGCCTGGGATAGTGGAAGGTGTCCCTGCCCATGGCAGGGGTGGCACTGGCTCAGCTTTAATGTTCCTTCCAGTTATTCAGTTCTTCCCCGCACATTATCCAAGGTTCTCCAGAACTCTCCAGAAATGACACAGGCCCGTTCAGGGATTCCACCCCCTCCTGTGGGTGTCCTGGAGCCCCTCAGTGACTCTCCATTCCCAAGATTATGGGATGCTCCAGGGAAGGTCAGAGCTGTGACCTCCCCCCTTCAGCACGGGACTCCCTGCTCATGCTCTGAGCACCACCAATGAAATTTTTCCCATTGGCAGCTTCCTGCCTGGAATGTTTTCCATGATTCACTGCACTGTGATCCTTGCCCAGGATATCTTCACTCACATTACAATAGCCTAAAAATAGGCCAGTTGTTTGAGGAGGCAGCTCTGTGCCAGCTGCACTGACACGGCTGGGAAGGAGCCTATGGCAGGCACACAGAAATGATGGAATTATCACACTTCCATGCTCCACAAGCTCCCTGAAATCACAAACCCTACCAAAGAGCCCAGAGATGGATGAATGAGCACAGGAGGCTGCAAAGAAACTCCATCCCATTCCAGCCTTTCCCAGTTCTGGGAAGGGGGTTTAATAATTGAGTGCAAAATGCACCAAGAAAGGACAGGGACAGCTTGGGCACAGAAACAGTCCCTGCCTCAGAGGAACAGTCTGAGTCTCTCCCAGCTTCCTGGGAAAGATAAACACAGGGAAGCCTCTAAACATCTGCATTCCAAAAACATCTGTCTTTCAAAACCAGTGAAAGTCCAGAGCGAGTTCCCAAGGTCTGGAGGGAGTTGCCGAGGTGAAGGTGATGAGGGTTGGCTGCTCGCTCCTCTGAAGGATGCAGAGCCCAAGGGGCACTCCAGGATGCTCAGCCCCTGCCAGGCTCCAGGCAGCTCTCCCAGGGATTCCCTTCCCCTCTGCCCCAGGAAAATCCCTGCTGGATGAGGAAGGCTGGCACAGGTCTCCAGAGGTGGGGAGTCAGCCAGGAGTCCCTGATGGCTCCGACAGACACGGCCCAGCTGCCCCTGTCCTGGAGCAGCCCTGTCCCAGTGCCCTGGAACACCCAAAGGCCAGTTTGCTCCGTGTGCTGGCCTTGCTCATGGATTGCAGGGCAAGAGGATGACCAAGTGCCTTCGAGGAAAGAGAGCAGGGAACAGCTTGTTGTGACTCAGCAACATCGCTGGGGAAGGCCCAGAGGGACCTGGCAGAGCCCAGGACCCTGCACAGCCTCCTTGGGCTGGATGTGCCCTCGGGCAGCAGCTTCCCAGGAGGATAAAGCCTGTGCAGGTCCCAGGCAGTGCTGCTTTCCTGGATGATCCAGGGCAGCTCCAGGACAGTCCTTACAACAGCAACTGGGAGTGGGAGAGGCTTCCACAGCTTCCAGGAGTGTCCCTGGTTTGGCCCCAGCCCTGGCCTTGAGGGCCCAGAGCTCGGGAGAGAAGAAACATGAAGAAATGGTGTTATTTTGCACCCTCCCCTTGGCCCCTTTAGAGCAGCTGATGCCAATCCCCTGCTCGGTGAGGCCTCCCAGCATTCCCAGGGGAACAGCAGGACAGTCACACACTGTGCAGTTGTTTCACCTTGGCCAGATTTGTTCTTGCTGCTTTAGGATCTGTGACAACACAACCCAGCAAGGCAAGAAATGTGTGACTCATCAGTTTCACATTTTACACTTCACTTCCATCTGCCTTCAGCTTGGCACAAAGGGGCAGGAAATAACTTTGGAAGTATTTGCTTCAGCCAGAGGGAGGAAACCTTCAGGATGTGCCAAACAAGCTCCCACTGTAGGAAGTATTAATGTCCCTCATCTCCCAGTGCTCCTTGTGAAGGACATCAGCAGCTCCTGAAGTGCCCCTGGCAGCACCTCAGCCTCTCCCAGCTGCAGCAGTGGCACAGCTCACCCCAAACCTCCTGGGTTTTGACCCAAGATGAGCTTTTTTGCTTCCAGAGCTCCCTCCTTTGCTGGACTCAGCCACTGAAGGACACACCTGGAAAAAGGCTCTGCTCTCACAGCAGAAATGCTGCCAGAAGCTTGTCTGGCATTCCCGTGACTGGCTCCAGGTGCTCAGCAGTCCCGACTCCAGAGAGGTGGCTGGACTTGAAAAGCCTCGGAACAAAGCGGTGTTTCCTTAACACAACCATTTGTTCAAGTCTCTGAGGCCTTAATAAAGTCACAAAGCTGCTCTCTCTGTATTTTAGAGATAATTACAGGGGCAAGAACACACAGGTCATCTTTCCACAGTCTCACTTTTAACTTATCTTAATAATGAGGCATCAAATATTATCCCTGCCCCTGGATCCCTGGGAGTGTCCAAGGCCAGGCTGGAGCAGCCTGGGACAGTGGGAGGTGTCCCTGCCTGTGACAGGGGTGGCACCGGATGGGCTTTGAGGTTCCTCCCAACCCAACCCAGTCTGAGATTTTGGGATCCCGTGATAAACAGCCAGCAGGAACAATCCCACCCTGAGCAGGCAAAGCTCAGAGCTCAGCAGTGCCCTGGCTGCTCCTGTTTCCTGGCCCCCATTCCCAGCCCCCAGACCAGATTTGGTCTCTGAGCTGATGATCCACACCACGGATCCACCCCAAGCAGGCTGCAGCCAGGCAGAGAGCCACAGACAGCCCAACCTGAAGAGCAAGTGCTTCAGTCACTGGAGCTCAGGGTTGTTGGGGAGGGATTTCCCCAAGCACTCAAACATGCACAAACACGCACAGCTTCTCCCGGGAAGAGCCAGAGCAGTCCTGCCCTTGCTGATCCCAGCAGCATTTTGCAGATTTTACTGCAGCATTATTTCTGAGTTTGGGGTTGGGTTTTTTTTTTTTTGTTTTTGTTTTGGGGGCGTGGGGGTGGTGGTGATTGTACATTTGTATTTGTGTTTTTGAGTATATACTATATATACACACACAAGAGTTTCTAACTGAAAGAGGGTAGTTTAGTTGGGATATTGGGAATGAATTCTTGGCTGGGAGGGTGGGGAGGGGCTGGGCTGGAATTCCCAGAGAAGCTGTGGCTGCCCCTGGATCCCTGGGAGTGTCCAAGGCCAGGCTGGAGCCACCTGGGACAGTGGCAGATGTCCCTGCCCATGGCAGGGGGTGAGATGGGATGAGCTTTAAGGTTCCTTCCCATCCAAATCATTCCAGGATTATTATTCCCACCTTCTCAAGGTGCTCCTGCAGCACCTCACTGTGTGGGGCACCAACACACAGCCCAGGACAAAACCAACTTCAAGGGAAACCCTGTGGGAAATGAGGCCAGGGCACTCACTCAGGTCGTTGTCCATCTTGAAGGCGATGTCCAGCTGCATGATGAAGAGCATGAACTGGAACCAGGGGCTCATCTCCTTGGTGGGCAGCGGGACATGCACGGCGAACACGATGTCGTTGGCCTCGATCTGCCGGCTCACGGCCTCGTCAAAGTCCTTCAGCTTCTTGCAGTGGTTGGGCCCCCAGGGCATCAGCCACTTGGTCCTGTGGTGGTTCTTCCTCACGTCGATGCACTTCACCGACGTGTAGGGGACAGCTGTGGTGGGGCTGGGAGCTGGGAGGGGAAGAGAAACACATGTGGAGCAGCTTCAGAGGCCTCGGCCAGTGGTTTCCCCCCCCCAAACACACAAAGTCTTTGAAGGCAATTTAAAACAAATGCACCCAGCGCTGCTCCCTCACAGCTCCTTGATCTCATAGGCAAGTAATGAAGTTTATTACATCTACAGTTTCATTCCTGACTTTGTGGTGGGATCAAATCAGGATCAGCTGAAGAGCCAGGATTTGCCCGTTCAGTCTCGGACACTTGATCCCATCCCTGAGTTACTGATTTCCCCCTGCAAACCCCCTTCCCGTGTGCTCACTCCAGCAAATCCACATGCCCAGATAACCCTGCATAGATAAACTCATCCTAAACCCCCTGGTCCTGCAGGGCAGCCCTTGCCAGAGTGACTGAAACAAGCAAGACCACACATTCCCTTGGGCAGGAAGGTTTTCCTCCCTAAATGCAACTTAAGGTCCCTTCCAACCCAAACCCCTCTGGGATTCCCACTTTTTTTGTGGCTCCAGGTCCCTGCTCACCCCACCACCTCCAAATCCGAGAGAATGGAGGGGATTTTAAAACACTCAAAAAGAAGATTTGACAAATCTGTCAAATGTCATTTATTCAAGGCCCAAATTACCCACCCTTCTAAAAATGAAAACAAGGCTTGGAATTCAAAAAATTAAGTGCAAATTTAACTTAATAAAGTAAAAGATGCTTTAATGCAGAGGGGAAGCACTGGAATGTTCCTGTACTATGGATTACAAGAGAAACAGCACATGGGATAATGGACATGGAGATGTCTGGGATAAGGGACACCAAGGGGGAAGGTGCCCAGCCCAGGGGCTGCCACAGGAGGTGATTTTCATGCTGTCACCTCCCTCCTCTGACAGACAGCCCAGACAGATCACAGCCCACCAAAAAACTCCGTCATTCCAAGGAGGAAAACCTGCCCGTCCCCCAGCTGCTGCACAGCTGATTCAGCCCTGGTTCCCTTTAATTTGGGCACAGCTCCGGAGCTGGTTGGGCTCCCAGCCAGGAGCACCTTCCCCAAGTGCCACCCCGTCCCGCGGTGACATCGGCGGTGACATCCGTGCTCTTCCCACGGGCAGGCCGGGGGTGACTCAGCGCGGGGCCGCAGGAAGTTATTCAAAAGCTCTTGTTTATAAACTGCATTTTTCCCATTTTTTTGACAGCGCTGAGCTGCTTTCCAGCTGGGCTCGAAGGGACTGGTGATGCTGGGCTTTCCCAACCCAAATTATCCAGCTTCCCCAAAGTGAATTATCTCAATCCACAGGAGATGCACTGCTGCATCCACACAAAGCTCAGACATCAAAACAGCCTCCCAGAACCAAAGTATTGATCTGGCAGAGAGAAACAGCAAAATGGAATAAAACAAACTGCATAAAATTCAACAAATATTCAAAAAAACAACCAAACAACCCCCAGCTGTAAATCCAGGGTTACAGAACTTTCCTGATGCACCCACAGTGCACCAAAGTGTGGATTCCTCCATCGTGCCTCGCTGCAGAGCCCAGCAACCACGGCTGGAAGTGCAGCTGGAAGGGGAATATCAGGAATATTGTTGTGAAACAAGCCAGAAATCCCAGCCAAGCTCTGAGCACTTTAACTCAGACGGATCCCGTGTGATTCCGACGCAGGCATTTGTGAATTACGAGACATCGTCCCTTCCACAGAGAAGCCGAACGTTTTTTGCTTTGATGCAGCTCATTATAGCCATAAATACATGTTTTCATCACTGCCTGATTATGATTTTAAACACTTGGCACGCTCCCTCCAGCCTCCCCTCTGCCAAAGCTACAGCTTTGAGGAGCAGGAGACAATTACTATATATATTCCTTGTCGGGAACGTGCACCAAACCAACGTCGGCGCTTGGCTCCCATTACTGATTTGGCTCCCCTCCCATTGAATTCGAGCGGAGTGTTGAACCAAGTGGAAAAAAATGCTTTGTGAAGCTGCAGCCAAGTCAACTACGAGCATTACAAAGTGCTATGCAAAACAAAGCTCGCACCCAGGGCTGTGCCGCGGTGCCAAGGCGGCGGCTCCGGCCCCGCCGCCCCTGGGGCCCCGCGTGTTCCCTGGGGAATGATTAAACAGCTCCTGGGGCAGAGCACAGAGCGTGAGAGCCCAGGGAGCCCCGGGACACAGCCTGGCTCCAGAGGATCCCAAAGGTTTGGGTTGGGAGGGATCTCAAAGCCCATCCAGTGCCACCCCTGCCCTGGGCAGGGACACCTCCCACTGTCCCAGGGATCCCAACCTGCCCTTGGTCACTCCCAGGGATCCAGGGGCAGCCACAGCTTCTCTGGGAACTCCATCCCAGCCCCTCCCCACCCTTCCAGCCAGGAATTCCTCCCCAATATCCAACCTGAACTTCCCCTCTTTCAGTTTGATCCTTTCACTGCAGTTCCTGATGCAGAATCCCTTTCCAGCTTCCCTCTCCAGCATAAACACATTTATCTAAAAGGAAAGGGAGAATCAGGACGTGCTGCTGGGAACAGGCAGCTCCCTCTACCTCTCCTCCCGCAGGGCCTTTGGAGCTGCTCAGCTCTCTGGAGAAGCCCAGGACATCCTGAATTCCAGGGGCAGAGCAGATCCTGCTGCTCCCTGCGATGGTTTGAGCCAGGGAACACCTGGAGAGCCGGAAACCTCCAGCAGTGTGGCCACCACTGCCCAGGGAGGGCTTTGATGGGCTGCCAGGGCCATCCCAGCTGTGTCTCACACACTGAAACAACTCCTGCATGGAATTCCTGACCAGCAGGTCACAGGAGGGATGAGGGCCTGATCCCACCAGGTGACCAAGACCCAAGGGGCTTAACTCAGAGGGGAAAAAAACAAACAAAAAACCCCACAAAAACCCCAAATCAAATCAACGAACAAAAACCCCCACCCCACTGTTTTGCTGGGTTTAGACTTAAATCTTTAGAGAGAAAAAAACCCCAAACCCAAGTAGATGTGGGCTCAATTTCCCAGCATTTTTGGCCTAGGATATGGGTATCTATCAGATTTGGGTATGAGCCACCATCACTCAGTAACTCAGCACATCCTCCCGTGCCGAACCCTCGGCCAGTCCCTCCCTCCCGCACACAAGTTCCAGGACCCCCTTTCCCCACCCCGGCATCTACCTTTCCCCTTCCTCATCCCCGGCACCTCCAGCCCTTCCTTCCCCCGGCCCACAAACAAGCCCTTTGCCAACTCTCAATTGCATTGTGTCCACATTGATTAAAGGCTGAGTCCCGCTGACCTCGGGGGGATTTAACTTCTCCCGGCACCGGGAGCATTCTGCTTTTCTACTCAATTACCCCCTTCCGCGCCAGCCAGCACTTCCCAGCGAGCACACACAAAGGCCTTCTGCTTCATTACCCTAACGACTGCGGGGCACGAATAAACAAGCTAATTTATCATGGGCAGCCCCGGCTCCGCCGCCTGGAACAGCCGCAACCTCGGGGACATCGCACGGACCTCGATTTTAGAGAGATGGAGTTGCCTGACGCAGCGCCCGGGTTCTGTTCTCCACCTCCCTCCTCCCAGTTCGACCCACTGGCGGGTTTTCAGGGCTGGCTGCTGCTTCCCAAAGGCCTTTGCTGGACGCTGCACAAGCTTTTAGATGGATATTTAAGTCATCTAATTCATCTTTTAAAAAATAAAACACCAGAATCCCCCCCCTCTACCGACTAGAAACCCACACCCCTTGGGAATGTTACTTATCACCACTCGACTTCAAGTTTCATCCAGCTCAAAATCCTCTAAAGCCCCCAGGGCACCAATTCCACCCTTATTTACACTTGGGGTTTCCAGACATCCCATTGCAGCCGAACAGCCTCGTTCCAGGCAAGTTACAGAGATTTGCCAATACCACACACAGGTTTGTGTCTTTTTTTTTGTTTCAGACCCTAAAAATGAACCTGTCCAAACCATCGAAGCAGAGTCTGGGGCATTCCCAGCTCATCTTCACCCTGGAAGTGTCCTGGGAGAGTGGAAGATGTCCCTGCCCTGAAATGGGATTTCAGGTCCCTTCCCACCCAGACCATCCTGGGATTCTGTGACTGTCTCAGACAGGTGGCTGGTTGTGGTTTTTCCTCAAGGAAAACGCTCCCCCAAAGCTATTTTATTCAGCTTTGGGCCGTGCTAGCAGAAAAGCCTCTTCAGAGCAGCCCAAACTGGAGATTTTCCCAAAAAACTCCGTTCCCAAAGAGCTGCAGGAACAGCCTTTAGAGCCCGGGGGGATCCCAACACCTCCTGAAGCTGCTGCCACCCAAGCGCAGCCAAAGGGCTCCTGCTCCTGGAGATAAGGGATTATTCCTCAGCCCCAGGCAAGTTACAGAGCAGGAAAATCCTGGGAGGCACCAGGACATCTGCTGGGAGAGCTGAAGGAACCATCTCCATAATTCACATGCACGTGCAACAGCAGCACTAGCAGAGCTCCCTGAACGAAGAAATGTTATTTTATTTAAAAGAAGAAGAAAAATGAAGGCGGTAGAACCGATTTACTAATTGCCACAGTCTGATCTTCCTCCCAGTCGTCCCCTGTCGGCTTTCCACTGAGGATGAAACGGAATCCTTGCAAACAGAGGTCCTGAAAGAACAGGAAGAGCTGTTGTGATCCAGCTTTTCCTCCCGAGCCTGCAACTCCCCGAGTTTGCAGATAAGACACCTTGGAAACGGTCAGTCCTTAGATATGTAAAGAATTCCACCTCCATGTGAATGGGCAGCCCCGGCTCCCAGGGACACCCGGTGTCCTTCAAAGGCTTTCCCAGGCCATCACAGAGTCCTACCCCGACTTCAAAGGCCATAAATGTTATTTACCAAGGAAAAGGCTTTCCCTTGCAAAGGGCAGCAGGATAAGTGCTCAGGTCATCTTTAAAGCCAGTCTCAACACAGCCCCAGGCGAGCAGCGACAGGACTGTCCTTGTCACCTCAGCGACAAGTTTCCTGATGCATCTCTCCCAAGTAACTGGGAGAAAACTAAAAAAAAAACCCACCTCCTTATAGAATTCCCAGTGTTCCTGCCTGGGAACCCTCCTGCCCGTTCAGCTACAGTCACAGCCCTTAAACACAGGGATCGGGCAGAGCTGAGCTCCACAGAGCCGACCTTTGGTGTCTGCTTTTCCCCGGGCTCCCGGTGCCTGTGTCTGTGCACAGCATCTATTGGCATTCAGGGAGCAGCACCGACCATCTCCCGGAGAGCCCTGCGATGAAAGGCAGTCGGGCACACACACACACAAATGCTCTTTGTCCCTGCCCGCAGACACTCCTTCCTCCCGGGCTGCACCTTGGAAACCCGAGAGCCTCCCCTCTGTCAAAAGATCAGCTCAGCCCTAAGAAGGTAATGAAATCCCAGGAAAGAAAATGAAATCCTGGAAACTCGGCGCTCAGGAGCCAAATCAGACATTTAGATAATGAGCCGGGATTGTGGGGAGCTGCTCAGCCATGGCCACACATGACTCATTATCTCTGCAGGCGAGACACACAAGGAAGTTTGAGTTGCTCCAGTCACAACAATTGTGTTTTTTTCAAGCCTGAGCCGAGGGAAGGGAGCAGTGAACCTGCACCTTTTTAAACACATCCCCCTGGGCCCGGAGGACTCACATGCTCCATAAATCCCCCCACTTTTCCAATCAGTTGAATTTGTAAAGGGTACGGTTGGGCACCAGGCTCCCAGCACTTGGCGGGGTGTGAACCTGCTGCTGGGCTCTGCCGGCTCCACACGGAGCTCTCCTGCATTCCCGGGGCTCCTGCCAGCCGAATCCAAGATAATCTGACTTGGGAACCTGGGAGTCACAGCACAGCTTGGGTTGGAAGGCACCTCGAAGGTAACTCACAGAAAACTTCCTTCTCTATAACAAAGTCAGGATGTTGCTGCACAGAGCTCTGGGCTTTCCCACCCCCTTCAAAATATTTAAATTCCAGGAGGCAAAGGGAACTACAAAGTGGGACAACAACAGCCAAGGTAATTTGTAATCAAAAGCTTTGCTTTCAAAACAACCCAGAGGCATTAAACCCACGCTAAACCAGGTCACATTTCATACACACAGCTGCCTCTGCCAAGAGGGGACACAGGTGTCCCAGCTCGGCCTTGGCCCGGAGCACCTGTGCTGGGACCTCCCTGGGAACATCCCAGCCAGAATCCCCAGTAAAGCAGCAAATGCTGCAGCTGGTCCAGCTCTGGGAATCATGGAATCACAGAGGTTGGAAACCCCTCTGAGCCCATGGAGTCTAACCCCCCCAGCACTGCCCAGGCCACCTCTGACCCATGTCCCCAAGTGCCACATCCACAGGGCTTGGGAATCCCTCCAGGGATGGGGATCCACCCCTGCCCTGGGCAGCTGTGCCAGGGCTGGACAGACCTTTCCAGGATGAAATTTTCTCTGATATCCAAGTTAAACTTGCCTGGGCACAGCCTGAGGCCGTTCCCTCTCCTCCTGTCCCTTGTTCCCTGGGAGCAGAGCCCGACCCCCCCCCAGGGAATGGAGAGAATTCCAGGTGCCCCCTGAGCCTCCTTTTCTCCAGCCTGAGCCCCCCCAGCTCCCTCAGCCCCTGCCCAGCTCCGTTCCCTTCCCTGCACATTCTCCAGCCCCTGTGTGTCTCTGTGAGGGGTCCCCCCCCAGCACTGAGCCCTTTCTGAGGTTCAGGGTCTGTCCTCACACCGAGTCCAAGGCTGTCACAGGTCCCAGCCTGCTGGCACCCGGGGACAGCCACACCACACCAGGAGAAGGCAGAGCATGTGGGGGCTCCTGGGAACTGGCTGTGAGTTCCCACCAGCCTCATCCCTCACAAGGATCAATCCCAATCTCCTGGAATTTATGCACACCATTTGTAGTGGGATGGTGAAGACAAGGCTGCTCCATGATAACGTTGTGGATCATGTTCTATCTGGTGCTGCCACATCCCACCCCACCACATCATCACACACAGCCCACAATCCTGACCTCCAAACAAGATGTTTTCCATGCATGGAGCACACACCCGGGATTCTGTGGGGTTGGGAGCAGAGCGACAGCCCCACTCATCAGTAACCGTAGCCCAGCAAAGAAACAGCTCAATAAAATCATTTTTCAAGGTCTTTTCTCAGCTCTCCTTGAAGGCCATGGGAGCTTCATCCAGCCAAGGGGATGACTCCCCTACCTGTGCATTTCATGCCTTGCCAACAGACACCTCTAAGCCAAACCATGTGAGAGAGCTGATAAATAAAGAGCTGCTGGAAACGTGGAAGTCGAGTTCTAACCCCAGCATTTCACAGCTGACTGCTCCAAAAGGAGCTGGGGAACCACCGCCAGCAGAACCCCCCGATTTGGGGACAGCAGAGCTCTGTCCTGGGGGTTGTATCAGGTACTGATGTGCTGCATTTGGGTATTTTGGACTCACACAAGTGACCTGTTAAAATAGAGCACTTAGTCATTGTTTTGAAACATGACCTAAGTGCCTGCGAGGGGAAAGGCTGGGTTGGCTTTGCAGCCCTGTCCCACTCGTGTACGTATTTTGGTTCGTCTAGACCTGAACAAACTAAAATAACTGGATTTCGGTGTCTGTTCGGGGGATCAAACCAGAGCAGCACCGCTGTCACCGTTCCAGCGACGCCTCTGCCCCCGTCCCACCTGGTGTCACCCCCGGGAGCGCCTGTGCCATGTCCCTGCTGCCATAGCTGGTGGCACCTGGGGCTCTCCCAGGGACATCGGCCACCAACCCCCTCCTCAGCAGATCCTCTGGGGAAACACCTCAGGAGGAAGTGAAGGGGCCAGGACCCCTCTGCTGCAGGGCCGGGGTCAGCCCCAAGCCATGGAGCAGCTCCCAGGGACACAGAGAGGCCACCAAGGCCGGAGCCGTGTGGGTTCCTGGGGAGAGCAGCTCGCAGACCCCCCAGGCTGCGCTGCCCTGCCCTGTCCTGCCAGATGTGGGGAACCACACCTAGTTCACACAAAGAATTTAGTGTTTCACAAGCACCAAAACATCCTTGGGCTTCCAGCAGCTCCCAGGAGGGCTGGCTGAGAAGAGGGGGATGAGGCTCTGAACTCCGGGAATGCATCAGGAGACACCAGTGTGGGCATTGACTGGAGCAGTTTGATCTGACTGCAGGATCAGGAGTGGGGATTGCCAGTAATTAAAGAACTGCAGTAACCCCCGAGGACACTGAACTCAGCCCCATCCCTGTCTCCGGGGGCACAAGGGCCCAGCCGACCTGTCCACGCAGTTTTCATGGGACCCCCACCCAGGACGAGGGGCCCAAAGGTGGGTGCCCAGCAGCCAACAGGGCAGGGCATAAACCAGAAGGAAAACTGCCTTCGAGTTTTCTTTAATCTCTGAATCCCTATAAACATTTGCCTTTTCCCATTAACATCTGTTTGTCACATCTGTCCCCAGCACAAACACGGGATTCTGATCCACACCTGCCTTTGGAACAAGGAGCTTTTTTTAAACTTAGCAGAGAGAAACTACTAGAAAAAGCCCTTTATGATGAAATCTGGCTCCTCTGTACAGGCCGAGACATTTTATCTCATGAATCGGCTCTGGGTTCAGTAACCTTCTCTTGAACCAGCTCTTAAAGAGAAAAAGAAAGGGAAAAAAGCTAATCTTGATAAACTTCATGTGGGTTCAGGCCTGCAAAACCAGAAAAACTGGGTTTTATTCAACGTGTCAGCAACTCCTTCGTGATAAAGGCGAGGAAGCAGGAGAATGAGGGACACCGAAGTTTCCCAAAATTATGTTTAGAGGAATTTCCGTGGTTATTAGAAGCTGATAATTAGAGAGGCCACGAAGGCAAGAACAGCAGGAACAGGGAATGGCTGCAGGAATTCCTTCCGTCCCTCTCCAACAGACCACCACGACAACAGCCCCACTTGATCCTCCCCAGACAACCTCAGCAAATCTCCCCGATGATGCAACAAATATTCAGAGTGGTTATCCCTCCCCAACCCTCCAGCAGAGCCGGGGGAAGGAGATGGATCCCGGGGATCATTCCCACCCTGGAAACGGCCAAAGCAGCCACATCCCTGCGCAGAACTCCGCTGCTTTCTAGTAAAAAATAATTCAAAAACTCTCCCCGGGCTGCCCCAAAGCCGCTCCGCTCCATCCCCCGAGGGAACAGTGCCCGCCGCTGCAGGGCTGTGGCCCAAATCCCATCCCTGGGAATGCTCAGGGATAAACACAATCCGGGCTTTAAAGTTCCCGGCGTGCGGGGGGTGTCGGGGCTGGATCGATCCCACCCCGGCAGCCACGAGGGTTCCCCAGCGGCAGGAACGAGCCCAGGCCGAGATCCCGAGGGTCCCAGCAACT